>JAVJGI010000001.1:105494743-105516763 GCA_035590275.1 Ibycter americanus | reverse complement strand
AAATGCCAGCGAGTAAGGCAGCTGGAGTATGTAGATCACATTACAAACGAAAGGCTTGTTTTACAGCCATTGTCACATGTCAAGTTGATAAGCTGAACTATGGTAAAAAAAAACCCTACAGAGCCAATGATCTCTAAGATCAGAGTCTTTTTACCTAATATATGCAGCTAAATATGTGTACTCCCTACATCTGCCATAGCAACAAGGAGAGAACGAGGAATTAACTGTGTTAATAAAAAAATTGAAGGGACTCCTGTACGATACAACAAAACGCAAGAAACCTCTTGGCATCAAAGCAAAAGAAGTGTAACAAAAGCACAGAGAATTATTTCAGAGCAAATCATTGAAACCAGCTGATTACCTGAGCTTGCACATCCCTGCTGTAGGGAATCCTGTAATGATGTCACAGAGTGAAGGACTAGATAAGAGAGGAGAGGAAAATCAGGGAACAATAAAAGGAGATGCCAAACCACAAACTAAACAGTAAGCAGGCTCAACAAATAGCAAACTGCTGATCTCAGAAAGGGCGCGCTGCTCATTTAAGTCAGTGGCATTATAAGGGTACAACTGAGGCCAAACTCTAGTCTAGCCTTTCTGTATCAATAGGTATTAGGATAAGAGAAAGCCACATAAAAGCGTAATTGCAACACAGCATTCCCCCTTTAAAGCTTAGTTCTTCTAGCTCACCTCCTGAGAAAGCAATCGATACTCTCCTAGGAACAATAAAAATCCCCTATGTAACCCTAGAAAACAGTGCACGAGATTTTCCAGCTCTTTGGCCAAAATTTTTTTGAATTATGTATCATATTCATGCCTAGATAATATCATCCTAATTAGGAACTTGGTAACTGCTGCTTATCAATTACGCATAAACGAGTGCTTCGTTCGTAAACATTCCCAGCGTGTCCTCCTAGGGACCAGCTGGGCTGCGAGGGTGGACGCTGCCACTTCCAGTAATGCCTGGACTAGCACCGGGCGCAAGGCTCACTTACTGCAAATTTAAACAAAAAAAAAAAAAAAAAATTTAAAAAAAAAAAAAAAAAAAAAAAAAAAGATTTCCTCCTCCTCAACTCAAACAACATAGTGGAATTTTAATTACCTTGTCCTTGTTGCTGCCCTTGTGCAGGCAGGACACACTGTCCCAGCTCACCATTCAACCAGAGCTGCATACGAATAAATGGTTCTCGGCCTTTTTGGGTCAATTTACTCCATGGCTTTGGCCTGGAGAGCATGTCACTGACACTTCCTTGGGACAGCCCCAATACCTGAAGTGAAGCAACCAAGAATGGCACGTTAACACATTGGATGTGGAAGGGGGGGGGTAGTTTAAGTCACTTTGGTTTCCTTTGCTGCTATAGCGCTCGAATCGGTTTTATACGGACAATTAGTAAAACTGCAAAATGACATCTGTAGGTACTCAGATGGAAATGTTTTTCTCCTGCCGTGGTTTCCTTCTGGAGCGTGGGTTTTTTTTCCGGCAGGAACGGAGCGGCAGCACAAACGGCAGAAGGATGGTGCGAGATTTGCATGCTTTTCATATTTTGTGTCAAATAGTTTCATCGGTTTTAACAGGAAAAACACAGAGTCCAGGCACACACAGGCAGATAAAACAGGCAATGATTGGCATGTATTTTGTTCTCAAACAAAAATAATTGGGACTTTTGAGACTAGGCCTATATTTGGTTCATTTTTTTGGTATGAATTATAACGATGTGTGTTTTCACCTGTAGCAGCGGCTGCTCCACGTAAGTAAATATTTAAGAATAGAGCCGACTGCAGCGAAGGGGGAATTTCAGACAGGCAGAATGCAATTACTTGCCTGGAATTCAGCACAGGTACAGGAGTTAAAAATCATACTTAATGAAAGCTGCCATGGGATCTTTAATGACCCCGAGAGGTCAGCCTTTTCATTTTACATCTTACTGAAAAGGCAATAGTGCGATGCCAGCTCCTATTATACTTTTATATTGATTCAATTCTTTACAGGAGGAAGAAACACCAGATGTCCACCACTTCTTACAGCGTGGGAGGTGTTTTCTGGTGGTCAGGGACGACCCCAAAATCCCACATATTCAATGCTTAGGGCCCACGGCATGAGAACTTCAGAAAACCTTATCGTGCATGGCATATCTGTAATCAAACATTGCTTAAAAACGTCTCAAAGCACGCTAAGATAGCAATCACCAGGTGTAAGAAATGACTGCGAATTCCTGACTTCAGACTAAGGAGAGGTAGGGGATTTTCTGCGTGTTTGTTTAAGTACCTTTGTGCACATTTCCAAATATTAAAAAAAAAAAAGAAAAATGCTCTTGTGTCCGTAATCTTCACTTATAACAAATTTAAGACTCTCCAGTCATGACAATGGTATTACTCAAATATTCCATTAATTCATTACATTAGGCATGAAATACTGAGTCTCAATAACGTCTGCTTCAGTTTTCAACGTTTCTAAACTCCGGGGCCCCATTTCTAATTACAACTGGCTGAAGCCAATCTTTGTATAAAAATCTATGCAATTCACCAAACACAGGACAACTAATAGTCTCCTTTGTGAGCTTATTTTTAAAATACTTAACATACGGAGCAAAAACATTTTTCCATAAGACATAGGTGGCTTATCCCCCGCCGTTAAACTGAGCTCCGTACCAACGTAAGGAGCAAAACGCACATTCACAATACTGGTGTAAGAAGAGAGAACCACTTCTTTACCTTTTCCCCAAAGATCCTTTGGCAGATGCCATTCTTTGCTAGCTTTTCTTTGACCTGCCGCGTTAGCTCTATCGTATCCACTTCCTGGTACATATAAATCTCATACTGCTCGGGTGTCAGTGGAGGAACTGAAGGTTTGGATGGTTTTGACAAAGACACGATAGGGGATGAAGGGAGGGGGCTATTTTGTGGTGTCTCACTGCGACTCGCCCCAGTCATGCTCAATTCAGAACTCTGCGAGTACGGTGATTCAGCGTTTGGCCACTCTTTCCAATACTCTGAAGAAGATGGTCCTTGGAGCTGGCTACGATCTGGCCTAGTCTGATTGCTGACCTTTTCTTTTCCACCACTGGCTTCCTCAACTTTTACATCTTCAGGAAGAGCTGTATTTCTTCTCTCATGCTGCACAGTATTCCACCAATGGTCCTTCCATACACCACCACGTCCCAACTCATTTTTAACATGCCTCAACATACCCTGGGCAGAATCACTTATTCCATGAAGCTCTAAAACAGGTGCCTCCTGAGGCTCCTTTTTGAGCCCAGAGAGGTTCTGCAATGCAGAGATACTGGAATCAGTGACAGATGAATGTTTCTTCAGGGATATGGCCAAAGGAGAATAGCTGGAAACCGAAGACATTGCAGGTGTAGATACTAGTTTGGGGGACAGGATAGAAATGTCAGCTTGAGATAAAGGTGGTGTTTTTAAGGCAGGTTCAAGGGCAGCCTGCTGTGCCTCCATTTCGCGTCGGGCTTGTTGCAGAATGGATCGAATAGCATCATCAGAATTGCCACTGCTAGATGCAGAAGGCGGCTGAGCCGGCTCAGCTATGAAAAACAACCAAAAGACTAAATGCAACAGAGGAATATGCTTTATATTCAACACGTGCTACTGTAACTATTTCCCGGTCAGAAAAAGGGCTGCAATACATTTCTGGATGGGAGGGAGGAGTTTTCACTAAGCAAAGATTTGTGTTTTTCAAAATAAGGTAAGATTTCCAAAGTTCTTCACTGGAAAATTTTTATAGTTGCCAAAGTGCTGGACGTTTGCACGCACAGACTCAACTGCAGAAGTCTAGTACTACTTGCACGTTTTCCACCATTGTAAAAATTTTCAAATAAATGCCTTTGAAAATCAAGCCTTCACTTCTTCCTCCCCTACCCCCAAGTGGTCAATAACATTTTATGGTTTTATTTACAAAGTTATTTAACCTTTTACTGCTCTCTGTCTCCACAAATGAAGCGTAACACGCACTCAAGACTGAACACAGCTGCATTCACCTGGACTGACTATTAATACTCTTACAATATAAATAAGGTGAGTCCTTTTAACTCCAAAAACATATACAAATTACAACAAAGCAAGAACTTTAAGAAGAGACTTCATTATTTTGTTTGAAAAGCTAAATATGCTCCTGCTTCCTGTTTTCTTGTTTCATGGTCCCAACCACTGAAATAAACAGCTCTACAAAAATCAGGCGGATGCCTGCCCATCACTCTCTGCCTTATCTGACGCCCTAGAACGGAGCCACGGGCGCTTTCAGGAGAGCTAACACCTAAATGCGGTATTACAGTGGTGAACCAGGACCCATGTGGCTGTGCTGCAGCAGTCAGGGATGAGCAGAGCCTGGAACACGGGTGTAGAACTATCTCTGCAGAGCCAAGAGGTTTTTGCAATGGCATCTGTTTCCATTTAAGTTAGTCTCCGCTGAGGTCCCTGGTGCTTGAAAACCAATTCCTCTGAAAGCTACTCTACAAAGAATGGGGAAAGTGAAGCACTAGATAGTAACAGGGAACCCATACACTGCAAGAAGTGGCCTCAAAGTGAAATAAGATTTGAAACATGCTGCCTATTATTCTAGTACTATTATGCCTCATCTGAACACATTTCCGAATTTGCTTCCCTATGTTCCTTCCTGTCACTCACTATAAAATACATGAAAAGCTAAGAAATGGGAAAAAAGACAGTGGGACTCTCTCTTCTGTTTTATCTACTGGTTTCATAGGGATTTTTGAGGCTGAATTAATATTTGAAAAGAAGCCTGAGACTCGCAGATGAAACATGCTACTGAACAACGTACTTGCAGTTTCCTGCACACAGCCCATATTTTTCTCTACGTTATCATTACTTGTATAAAGTCATTTTATTTAAATCACATATTAACTACTCTTTTATAAAAATTTTGCCATGAGATTAGCTTAGTTTTCATTTAAAAGGCAACTACCCAAACCCGTAGATCAATATTTACTTTAAAAAACGAAACTAAAGTATTGCACAGTACTTTCTACTTCAGCATTAGTGCTTTAGCAGTACTGGAAACTTTTAGGAAGGACTACGGAGTAGACAGAAATGTTAACTACATGACAGCACACAACAAGAATTAAACTTATCTTGGGCTAAGATGTTAAACTAATGATGTTTTCGGGAAAGGAAATGCTTTTTGGATTTGCCAGTTCATTCACTGAATACATTTTGTAACCAAAAATAAAGCTGTGTAAAAGTCAGAACTGAGTTTGCCTATATTATAATTTCAGTACATGATGTCCTCAGTATGATGGCACTATGGGGCTGGTAGTTGCTGGCTAGATCGTGACCTTCACCCCGACAAATCCATTCAGTTCCCTCTCCCATGCAGTTGTGTCCCTAGGGCTCGAGTTAGACAGAAGAGAAGAGAAAGCAGGAGCCATTCCCTTTCCAAGGAACAAACTGGCAGAAGAAAGGATTTTGTAGGTTTGCCCTGCAGAGTGACTACTGGCAGGTCTGGAGCAGTGCAAAGGCGGCAGAGCTCTGCATGTGGAAAAACGTGTTTAGAAATCTCACAGCGTTGCTCCCCTGGGAGCAGGGCAGAGCCGAGCAGCCAGAGTGCTGAGCAGAGACCCTGCTGAGCTGTGACACGTGTAACCTTAACTTGGAGTGTTTTATAGACAGAAACAACTCTGCTAAATAATAATAAAAAAAAAGAAAAAAGAAAATAAAGCTCTTCAAACCTACATTCAAGGTTTTAAGAATATAATTAACTGACCAGAAAGCTCATGGTAATTGTTTTAATTAAATTCTGAAATAAAAGGAGCAAGAGACAAAATGAGACCGTACCTGTTTTCTGTACTTGCAGCTCCCTTTTGGCTTGTTCGAGAATGGATTTGATGGCTTCATCAGAGCCAGTCTCTGTGGTTCGGATTCTTGTGGTTATATTACCTGAAGAGGAAAACAAAACTAATGACACTGGGAAAACTTCTATTTGTTTGGTTGTTTCTTTAACACAAAGACAGACAGTATATACTGATATAAGGCCAGCATGACCAGACAACAGTTTACATAGGACCTTTACCAACATTTACAACACCAAGAACATACTTAACATATTAAAATATCTTTGTTGTGCAAAAGCCTGCCGCTAGCTGTACTGTAACGATGAGAACACTGACATCGTCAGAGAAAGAGCTAGGTGGTTATATATTCCTTTTCCAGGATAACATACAGGTCTATTTTTTTCCTTTTCTTTTTTTTGGAGGGGGAGAGGAAACAGAAGGGAAAAGAACCAGAGGGGAAAGGAAGAAAGCTAAAACCATAAGATCAGGAATAAACTTATAAATTGCATCAGCTGCTAGGCAAAGTAGGATGAGTATACATTCAGCCCAAAACAGAATTAAAAAGTAGCTAGATAAAAATAATTTTTAACTTTCTAGAGGTTAATATATTAAGAGAAACAGTCATTTAAACACAGATACCATTTGAAGTACTCTCCAGCTAAGAGCTATTACTTGGTTGTTTTGGTTTTTTTAACCACTAAAGGGAAGAAATGGAGGGAAAACTACGACTGCGAGTGCTACTGCACTTAACTGCATTTTTCATTATGAGCTTATCATTTGTCAGTGAGCTAGATAATTTCTGACTGGAGTCAAAATAACTACAGTTTTGGGGTACCCATTTTTGTTTTTTCTTCTGCCTCTTGTCTTGCTAAAAGAACAAAATCTGCAACTAATCTATAGTGAAGAAAAATGTTTGTACTTCCTGTTCAGTGATAATTTATTGATCTGATGTTCACTTGTCTTGTTGCTTTTTTCATACACCATAGTGAAGTAAGTATCACACTAATTTAACAGCGTATTAAAGCGTATTTGTCAACGTAAGCCCCATGAGAAGAAAGAAGTAAATCTAGAGCAGAAGCAGTATGCGATTGATGTTGCAATTGTGCAACCTCCTCCCTCCAAAATCACAAAAATAGCAAAGAGAGCATTTCAACAGATCTGATGATTTTATAAAGCCACTTCTATCACTTATCTTTTTTTTTAATCTGCGTACGCAGCGAGGTTGGGAGTGGAAAAAGTATCCAAACAGGGTTACGTTAGTACAGCAGCAGCAGAATTAGAAAAAGCGAAGTGTTCATCTAACCCATGGTTTGTTTTATACTTACTGTCTGTTTTTCTATCAGATTCCAGGCCAGAATCAAACTGCACAGTTTTAAGGAAACACACAGCTAAAGCACACTCCACTTCCTAGGTATTGACTGCAAAGAAAAACACCTGCCTGTGACGTACCTTCAGACCCATTTCTTCGTTTCGGTACTTCCTGAAATAGTCTGTTCAGGTTCTGGCCTGGATTCTCTGTTGAAAAACAAGTTTGGTAAGAACAAAACAATCAGGGGATGGTTGCTCTGACATCATGGGCTGTGTGACATGAGAAGCTAGCAGCCTGTCTCTGACCGCGAGGGTTCAAGCTGTCCTCGCCCCCTCGAGCCTTTGTCTGAGCGCTGGAGGAGCTGGCTACTTTGGAAGAAGCAAGGCTGGCTGATTTGTTAATAAAGATTACAGCTACGTTCGGAAAGGAGATTAGATAGATATAAATAAATGTCTAGAGATACCAAAAATGAAGAGGTTAAAGATGGGCAGATAATCCCCTCAAGTACAATCATCAAAAGGAAGAGCAGATTATAAATCTAACAGTGTGCGCTTTCAATTAAACAAAATCTAGGAAAACCCTGCCTGTCTTTTCCAGTATTTCTTGACTGTAAACAACTTACTTTGCAGTTTCTCTAAATGTAAATCTCAGTCTTCACTTAAGATGAATCACAATGAAATGCATGTTATTTCTTAAAATCACTGCCTTAAATATGCAAAGCTGCTTTAAATTAGGATATTTTTTTTTAAACTACTCATCTCATGCATCACATGACATTTTGTCAAAACACTTTGGGAAAAAGATAAATCACACAAGACACAACAAAAGTCTGGTCTCAATAACCAAACCCAAATGAAAATCTTGAAGTATTTCTGAGGGCTGATAGCCTCAGTAGCTACTGAACTTTTTCACTCTGTATTTAGCTCTGACATGGAGCTACTGGGAAGGGAGGGATGGAAGTGTCCCTGCTGCTTGCTCCTGCTGACAAACCCAAGTCAGCAGCTAAAAAAAGCATAAGCAAAGATACTAACCTGCTTGAGTGCTGAACAGCAGAGTTAGAAGCTGTACTTTCTGTACCTGACATCTGATTTGGGTGAAAACAGCAGCAACACACAAACGGCCCCGTACAGGGAAGTTTCCAGCTTTTAACATTTGTAACTAACAGGAAAACAGGGCAAGACCCTCAGCCGGCGAGCGCTTACCTCTTTGTCTACCCTGGATGCTGCGAAGAGCCAAGATGTTCTGCTCGTCCGAGAGGAACTGCTTCATCTTATGAAATGGCTCCTTGCCTCTCACAGTCAGTTTATTCCATGGCTTTGGCCGGGCTAGTATCTCACTCACAGACCCTTGCGACAGTCCCAACACATAATGTCCAAATATCCGCTGTCCAATATTGTGCTTGATCAATTGCTCTTTCACCTGACGTGCAATTTCGGCTGTGTCTATCTCCTCGCCTTCAGAGATGCTCCCAGCACTTTCTGACTGGCTGGGAGATGGGGCCATGCCATTTACATCCGGACTTTGTTGTAATGGACTTTGGGAAGATATGGAGTTTGTGCTGTAAGGACCTGTTGAAAAAATCATGCTTGTGCTTCCTGCTTCCTGCATTGCCTTGGAGTAGAAGGACTGCATTAGCTGTCGCTGGAGGAGAGAGTTTAGTGCAAATTTTCCTGTGGAGGCCAGGGGTAAGCTGGGGCTCGCCAGGGATGAGCTGAAAAAGTCTTGACTTAAACCCGTTGGTGAGAACTGGTGTGTACCATTAGTATTGGAAGCCTGCTCCCCCGCGTTGCGGAGCAACTGAGAAGGAGGGGAGGCCGGCAAGGTTGCAGGACGCTGACTCTCAGGCTGGTCTTTCCCTTTTCTCCTGGCTGACCCTACAAGGAAGGTCAAACATAATGCATTATGGGGGATCAAAGAGGGAAAAACCAAGATAAAAAAATGCAAAGTTTGCCCCGCAAAGGGAAAAAAGTGCAGATTTCCAAGGGCCAATGAAGTGGTGGTGGGATTTTTGTTTTCGTTTTGGTTTTGGTTTGTTTTCGTTTGTTTGTTGTTTTTTTTTCCACAATTGTAATTTTAATAAGCCAAACAAGGCCCCCAAAACAAACAACATGCATTTCATGTTTGCACCTTTCTTGTATGTTGCAGCCTGGAGAATCCCCCTTACAAACATTAAAACTAGAACAGTTACATGAAGTGCAGTTATACATTTAAAATAAAAGCAGTTACAGACAGCAAGTCTCTTTGTTGTCTCTCATTCAAGACATTACTCATTGGACCTGACTGAACCCAAATGCAGCAAACATTTACATT
Source organism: Ibycter americanus (assembly GCA_035590275.1). Taxonomy (NCBI): domain Eukaryota; kingdom Metazoa; phylum Chordata; class Aves; order Falconiformes; family Falconidae; genus Ibycter; species Ibycter americanus. Next base: position 105,507,346 of record JAVJGI010000001.1, on the reverse strand, counting down.
TTGGAACAAACCAATTTGAATAAAGGAATCACCATTAGGTGGATGCACCAAGATCACTCAGTTAAAGTCATAAACCGCTTCAGAATTCAGTAATCCCAGGGCCAGTGGCAACTTTTAACTTTCTTCCAGCTGCAAAAACCATAAGCATTCAAGTATCTGGAAATTCCATGACTTGCCATTTGAAAAATGTGCACGCAAGATGTAAAAAGCCCACATTATGAAAGCTCAACGGCAAACACACTTTGCTAAAAAGAAAGTATTTTGTTTTTCCAAGCTGACCTGCTGGTAGGATATCTAAGTGTATCAGACAGGAAGGTTATTGTGTTCTATATGCAAACATTTTGCATAACATTGTGTGTGGGGGAAGAGACTTCTGGTGCCACGGATGAATTTGTTCCCAAAACAGAAGATAGCCTCAAACACTACCACTTGGTACATCTTGTAATGCCTCTCTTCCCTAACCTTTAAAGACTTTCTGAGGTCTCCAAGTTTTATTTTATTATCCAGCCTATAAAACTGCAGGAATCAAACGTTATTCAGTGTTCTTGTTGCCTCTTAATCTTTCTGCCATGCATTAGCTCAGACATTCATCTCTCACTCAGCCCTCCCTCCCTTTACAAGACAGCAAACACACCAGAATAGCCGAAAATTGTGTCAACCTACCACTCAGGTCACTATTTGTGATACGCAGCGTGGCGTTCTCAGACTGCAAGGAGCGGTTCTTCTCCAGCAGCAGCACCTCCAGCGGTTTAGATGCATCCTAAAGAAAATCAAAGTGGGAGGTTTGTTTCTAAAAGCATTAAGAGTTTCACTCAGGCACTAAAAAGGATTTCAGAAGAAGAAAACAAGTGCTCATCTCCGTTATGAACACAGCTAGGGAATTCACCACGCATATATTTGCAGGAATCACTCAGTGCTCCTACATGAGCCATAGAAAAGATTCACTGTTTAATTTTCATTGTAAATCATTCATCAATTCTGCATTATTTTGAAATGAGTAACGGAACATTTTCTTAATCCTATTTATTTTGAAATGGTACCAGCACTCTTTCAATTTAAAAGCTGTAGACTTCTTTTAATCTGATTAGAATAGGAGTTAAGATTATATTATTCCTTTTAGGTCAGCTGACCCAAGTTAAGCATTTCCTTGAAACGCTGTGTTTCAGCATAAACAGTTTGTTCAAAAATGAAATCAGTCACAGAAACCTGCCATTTACCTTCCACTAAATATCAAACCCTTGATCATTAAAAAATACATTGAAAATTAATCCCAATATATTAATATTCTGTTCAGATTTCAGAAGGAGGAATTTGATTCATAACCTTTAAACTTAAGTAAGATTAATTTGCTGGAAAGGCAGAGCTTTGTCCTGCTTTCTCAGTACTCAAAGGTTTGTTTACTTTTGTGAACGTTATTTTCAAGGCTAACAAAGACTTAAAAATGCTAAAATTGTGGCTCAGCATACTGTCAGTACAAGAAACATGCAAATATCAGCATAGCTGTACACCAGCTCCAGCATCTTTAAAAGACTCAACTGCAGAACATTACGGTTATCGACTCCAGCACAGCTGAAAATGTCAGTCTTTGTCCTTGACCACTTAAAAGAAATTAACAGGCAAAAAACGTTCAGTTCAGCTTTTTACATAAGGAAACACCAGGAAAACAATGATCAACTCATATGTCTCATCATCAACAGGAAACTGTCCACGCCAACACCAGTGAATTGCAAGACAAAATTTTTGTTAATTAACTGAACTGCCCAAGTAAGAAAACAAAAGTAGGTTCAGTACCTGCGCACCAGAGCTTTCAGATGGTGCAAACTCCATGGATTTCAATATACTGCGGAAGGTAGAAAAAACAATTATTTTCTATTTCTTCTTTTCATAATGACTCCACTAATGAGCATTAACATTATCATTTCCTACTCTCCCGCAACACTACAAGTGATAACAACTTTCCTTGCAGTAACACAGTCTCGTAATGAATACAGAATAACTATTCAAACTAGTTATTGGATAAGAAAATTTTCTCAAGCGTCATCTAAATCATTCCATATGCAATCCCACCAGGCCAGTTTAAAGCGTAAATTTAAAGGTTAATAAGGATATAACATTTTAAGCTGTCAGAAGCGATATAAATTTATCTGTGAAGCTTGAAGGGAATGAAAAAGTTGTAGCAAAGCAACAAAACAAGGGAATCACCAGCACAGTTACAGTACTTTGTATAATATACACCAGCTCACACAGCAAGGAAAATATGCACAAATAATCTTCCCAACCAAGACACTACAGGCTAAAAGGCAGTTTTTCATTTTAATAACCTCCTAGTTCTATGGCAAAGGGAAGACAAAATGGCACAATATTTCTTAAGAAATATGAAAGATCCAAATATTTATAAGTACATTAAGAGAAGAATCTGATAGTCTCATTGTCAATATTTTATATAAATACTGAGCGGTCAAAGGACGTCTCCCTTCAAAGTCTTTCAGTTAGAGTTGTATCGTCTGGCAAACGAGAGTCTTACAGGAATACAAACTTATTACTGTGCTTTGTCTTATAAATTTTTTTAAATAGGCCTGCTGCAGGCAGGACGTTAACTTCCTCAGACTGAAGCAATAAATTATTTCAGCTCTCATTGTATAAAGACGACATTCATTTGTTGAAGGAAAATACATAAACAGATATAGATAGTGTTTATACAGCATTCTTCATGTATAAAGCACCAGGAACTTTGTGAGGCAGGGAGAAAATGTTTAATCATGTATTAAATGTGGAAACTGAGTCAAAAAAGGTAGAAGGCCAGTACTAAGACGTAGGGACTAGTTCTGGATGCCACCAGGAGTCAGCCAGGCATCCAGCACTCATTAACTGCCCCAGACCATGTGGCGTCCAGCTCCTCTATAAATCTGTCCATGCATTAATCCAGAATTAGATGTCCATTAAGTGACACTCTGGAAATGAGCGGTCTCAGTGAGTCATTCAAGATCACTCAAAGTCATAGCAAATCCCAGAAAAGGAAGTCATTCTGAGACAGAAACCTCACGCATTTTGCATCTGCGCATACTCGCCGCATACAGTCTTAATTCTGGCAGGCACTCCTACAAATACAATTAATAAAATCACAAAATTCTGGCCATCAGTTTCATCACACGGCGTCACTGGATGATACATTTAGCCAGCAGAAATCGCTGCAGGGTAGAGCCATCACCCAGTTCACAAGTACATAAAGTAATGCTGTTAAGACTCTGCTTTATGTGGGCACACCAGCTCACCCACATGTTTAAGTGCCTCTTTTCTGCTATTAACGGAGTCATGCCAGTCAAGGAGAGAGGCTGTGCATTAACGGCTCGATTTTTCAGAGATCCTGACATTATATTGACATCACAGGCATGTTTACTCAGGTTGCTAATCACTGCTGAAAGCAAGTGTTCCTTGGGACACCTCTTCAGAGGCACAGCTCTGTCTACCAGAACTCCAAGGTGCTGGGGGAGATAAATATACAGAGACTCATCCAGGGAAAATCCCAGTCTCTGGTAGGTAACTGTTTCCATCCTCCCATGGATTCTGCAGGGTATGGCTTCTGAAAGGCTAGCAAGTAGTAATGTATGTCCTCATGATCGTCAAATAAGGAGACCCATCTCGATTTTTAAAAAAAACCACCAGTTTGCAACAGCAAATTATCCTGTGGCAAACTTCCCAGATGTTTCTCCCATTCCAGTTCAGGTCAGCAGTACACTTGCAACACGGGTCTCCCAGCAATCCCCACTTACCACACTTGAGTTTGCCACGCAGAGCAGTCCTGGAACATACCTACCGTGTTCCTCCTGGGTGAGAGTAAACCAAAAGAACCCGCATGCTCTCGAAGGAGCAGACGTGATGTGCTCAGACCACTACCGTGCTGCCTACAGAACCAGACTGAAACCAGTCGGAAGTGCAAAGTAAGCTGTAGTGGGTTTGCACGGCAAGGTTTTTGTAGTGGGGGGACTACGGGGGTGGCTTATGTGAGAAGATGCCAGAAGCTGCCCCTGTGTCCAATGGAGCCCATGCCAGCCGGCTCCCAGATGGACCTGCCGCTGGCTGAGGCTGAGCCCATCAGCGATGGTGGCAGTGCCTCTGGGACAGCATACCAAGATGGGGAAAAAAAAATAATCTGCGCTAATGGGAGAGAGGAGTGAGATGTGAGAGCACAGCCCTGCAGCCCCCCAGGCCAGGGCAGGGGGCAGGGGGGGCTCCAGGCACCGGAGCAGACATTCCCCGGCAGCCCGTGGGGAGCCCACGGCCAGGCAGGCTGTGCCCCCAGCCCATGGAGCCCACGGGGGAGCAGATCCCCCCCGCAGCCCATGGGGGACCCCACGCCGGGGCAGGGGGATGTCCGAAGGGGGCTGTGACCCGCGGGCAGCCCATGCTGGGGCAGCTCCAGGCAGGGCCCGTGGCCCCGTGGGGAGAGGAGCCTGGGGGAGGAACCCCCGCCGGGGCCGGCTGTGTCTGAGGGGCTGTGCCCGAGAGGGACCCACGCTGAAGCAATTCCTGGAGGACTGTTTCCCGTGGGAGGGACCCCACACCGGAGCAGAGGAAGAGTGTGAGGTGGAAGGAGCGGCAGAGACAACATGTGATGAACTGACCGTAACCCCCACACCCCGTCCCCTGCGCTGCTGGTAGGGAGCAGGTAGAGAAATCAGGAATTAAGTTAAGCCCGGGGTGGGGGGAAGATGTTTCTTCTGATTTGAATGGTAATAAATTAAACTAATTTTCCCAAGTCAAGTCTGTTTTGCCTGTGATGGTAATTGCTGAGTGATCTCCCTATCCTTATCTTGACCCACAAGCCTTTCATTATATTTTCTCTCCCCTATCTGGCTGAGGAGGGGACCGACAGAGCAGCTTTGCTGTGCATCTGGCCTCCAGCCAGGGCCAAACCACCACATAAGCTTAAACGTATAGTGTGTATTCAGGTTCTTGGCACTAAAAGTCCGGCTTTAAAGCCCTGATCCTGTTGCGCCCTCCAGTTGCACAGGCTGCTGTACCAATGCATCTTGGTTCCCAGCACCTGCTGCTAGCGGGGACCTTCAGCAAGGAACCCAAACGCTGCGGCAGCTGCGTGTTCCAGCGAGCCTGGAGCAGGCATGCGTATTCAGACCTCGGCTGGAAACTTACTGACCTCTGCCTGCTTAAAGTACCTCTGCCTACTTCGCTACCTGAAATAGCCTTCTAGCAATTTCACAGGTAATTTCCTAAACACTTAGAACCCAAAATATACTAAAAACCAGGTTGATGGTATCTCAAATTGCCCTTGGAGGAATATTCACTACAGCAGGTTCATTTTTTCAAGTAATGTAAAAGTTAAACATGTCAAAAATGACTCTCCAAATGTGTCACAAGAGACATTTTCCTCAGGAATATGAAGAAGCAGAATGTTTCCCCTTTGGATTCCAGGAATATCTTTGCCCATGAGATCTTGACTCAATCTGTTGCTCAAGATCACTTGCCTGATTTTTGAAGGAGTGATCCTGTGACTTGAATCTGCACATCTAAGATGACTTGAGAGATCTTACTCTAAAGCAAAGCCTACATTGGGACAGCTCGACTTTCTGGTGTTAAGATCCCGACTGCAAAGGCAGGAGGGTTAGCACTGTCGTATTCCTCGAGAGGGAACTGAAAGGATACACAGAGCTCTCAGATCTCAAAGACAGGCTTAAAAGCCACTTGGCACAAAAGCCAATGCAGAAAGCAAGGAATCTTCCTATCCCAGATATTGACGTGGACCTAGTTAAGCTCCTCCAAGGTTAGAAGTTGGCTCATACTGAGATCCCTCAGCCTAGAATGCCTCTAACATCCTTGGGAGGGTTAAGGAAAGCACATCAGTGCCAAAACAACTGTGAAGTTTATTCTCTTTTTTCCTGACTGACAAGATACCTCTTTTCTTGGTGTGTCTGCACATTATGAGCAGTTCATTTTTGTCAGCGTTTCAGGGCACAAAGGCAGGCATAGCAGGATATCTGAGGGATACAGATTTACAGCAATATACTTTTCATAGTTTCACTTCAGATCAGACGGTCACTCTCAGGTGATGTACATCTAGATTTCTGGACCAGATGGGAGCAGGGAGGGTGGCGTGAATGAGCTGCTGTGACGATGTAGCATTGCAAACATCTTCCGTGCTCTCACAGAGGCTCTTAACCCCCTACCCCATCCAGCAGGATGGTGTATGGACCCCAGGCCACCTACAAGCCAGCTGGCTGTCCCTCCAAAGTGAGCCTGCCCAGATAAAAACATGTTACCCACAAATGAGGGGATATAAAACCTGTAACAGCAGGAGAACCTATTTTTTTCTCCCTAATTTACTGGCACCCAACAAGGGCCATTTCCAGGAGGTTCTCCCATCTGTTTCACTGCAGGCTCATCTTGAAATAACAAGAATAGGCAGAAGCACCGTATGAACACTCCTGTGTCATGGCTTCTCCTGGACCTCCTATCTGCCTTCCCATCCCTGCCCTCATGTAAGTCAGTGTGAAAAAAAGACAACCCCCTGACCCCCAATTAAAAAAAAAAAGGGGGGGGGGACAAAAAAAAAAAAAGACATTACCACCAGGAATACAGGGACCTAAATGAGTTTTGTATCTAAAGTAAAGGCATTAAACCAGGTAGGATTAAAACTCATTTGCTGTTTCGACACATTCACACTTAGTAACTCATGTAGCAAATTGGAAGGTTGTGGCCTAATTCCCATTCACTACATTACATTCGGGCACAAACCCAGCTGAAATTTGAGGCTTAGTTTCCTTATCTTGGGAGAGAACATGGATGTATTTATTTGTACCACTAAAAAGATGACGGTTTTTTGAGGCCAGTTAATATTCAGGTATAATGACCAAAGAAATGGTCAACTCATTTCATTTGACTGAAACTATACACCTACATCAGGCTGTGCCGCAGCTGGCAGTGAACCAGAACTGCAGCCAGCGTGGCTTGAATAGAATAGCACCAGGGGCTGGGCAGTCATTGGGCTTGCAAAACCAAACCTGCTTTCCATATTCTCCAGGGATGTGTAAACAAAAGCACATGACGACCAGTCTCATCTGAAAAACCTCATTAAACAAGGTAACATTTTTTCAGTCTTCTTAAAATACACACAAAAATGCCAGAATGATGAAAGAAGAGATGGAGGTTCTCGCAGTTATTTAAACCTTGACACTAAACATATTTCCAGTCAAAAAAGTTCTCTTCTGAACCTGACAGCTTATCTTGTTATAGTTTAAAATGAGGCTCTTTTAAGTCTCTTTAAAAAACCCCTTGAAATAGGAAGAGGCTGTTTGTGGCTTTAGTTTAAAACCACAATATATTAGCAAAAAATATACAGAGAAACAAGCACAACATTAAAATGGTAAGTGCTGAACACTGGCTGGCAAAAGCATAGAAAAGATACTATGGCCAAAGGCCCTGCATTAAATTCTTGGTCCGTATTACATTCAGCTGTTGGCTGGGAATTTTTAAAGAGTGGTCCACCTAAAATACTACAGATTTTCAAACTTTTACCCTTGGTGGATGATAGTTTCAGCACCTTTTCTTCATGGACACTTGTATTATTTGCTATTCCAATACTCTGCTGCAACAACAGAAAGGAGTGTTCTCAGATACAGCAGTTGCCCTGGTTCTGGATGCAATTTCTGCCAATATTTCCGATTTCCCTGTCTTTGTGGTTTTGACTGAATTCTTTATTGTTCCAAGAACACAGATTTGTGGCTTCATGTAACAAGCATTGTTAAACTAGAGGTGGTGAAAAAATTATGTAAGCATTTAACACTTACTTTAATTCTTTCTTAACCTCTTCATAATCAGCCTGTCCTTTCAGCTTTTCTTCCAGTTGCTTTAAAAGAAAGAACATGGATTTAATTATTTAGATTTTTTTCTGCATCATCTTTTCAAAATCATCTTTAAATTATTCCATATATACAGCAGCGCACAAGTGAGGGTTAATGACTCATACCTAATTTACATATATTAGAAAACAAACTATAACCAATTCAACATAAACACAATTATACCTCACTCTTCCTTTGTTTACAGAGTGCCAAGCATTACAGAACTCAGTAGGTCCCAATTTGGCTGTTTGCAATGTCACTGTCATGTGTTCAATAAAGAGATCGGGGAAGAAGGTATTAAAAATAGGGCAGCTGAAATTTTTACGAAACTGATAAACTGAATAAACAAGCAGGATGCTTTGGCACATACTGTATTTGTAATACGACAGTTCTTGATAACCTTATCTACGGGGGAAAAAAAAAAAAAAGACTGAAGAAGCTGTTGTTGACTGGAATGCCTTAGGCTTGTAAGACTTCTACAATGCCTCATGCCCAAACAAGACAGCTGTACCAAGTTGTTTTACAAGCGTTACTTATTGCAATAACTAATATGATTACACACCAGAGACGAAGCATTGAGATCAACCCAGCAGGTCTTTTTGCTCAGGTCTACCTGACCTGGGGCAGTCTCAATGGCTTCTCTTCGGTGTAAAGATGCCACAAACGTTGAAACAAACCTCCTAACACAATCCATAACGCAATGCCACACATTTGGACCTTACCCAGCTCCCAACAACAGTGCTCATCACTACAGGATAAATGCTTCAGGAGGCCTAAAACATAGTGATACATAATTGATGCCGTTACGTTGCTTGCAGAAGCCACATTAATTTCCCACTAATAATTTCTTTGCTTAGTACAGGCACATCTGTTCTAAGCAAAGAAAGAACAGAACTTACTGGCTTGCAACTTCCATGGATAAGTTCGGGTAGCTCTGCTTCACTTAATTTTTGGTGTTAAAATTGGCACAGAATCCCAAAGGTCACAGGAAACAGAAATAACACAAGGACAGACCAGCCTCAAAGACAGAGCACGTACTTTGAAAATGAAAGGAATATATGACATGAAAAAGAAAAACAGGGCTTTATGTCCAGGAGAGGCTGCCTTCAGTGGAGAAGTGAATGCAAGAAGATCCTACACCTAGTCCTGGGCTGCTCGTTGAATGCAGGAGGAAGGCAGGGAAAAGCAACTGTGAACTAGGATAATTTTAGCAAACCCATTTAAAATGCAGCCTGATAAGGTTCTGCATCAGCACAGCGATGGGTGTATGAATGGCAGGGCTGGGACTGACAAGTAATTAGAAGTGGGAACCTCTTAACCATGCTGTCATCCCAAGTAACCCAGTGTGTAGGTATCACCCATCTCAAAGCTATCCAATGGGTATAAGCAGCAAACCTAAACACTGTGTAATACAGCACCCACAGGCTGCTGAGCCCATCATCCTTGCCACCTTAGTAATTCACGTGAGGCTTCTTCAGATGATGACAGCAGCATGATGGGGCTTTGCTGGACTTCCAGCTATTTTGTCATCTTGTAAAAGATTTGCTATGATGCCCCTTCCAGCTTACGCATCGCTGACATTTCTGCCTTGCCATTAGCACGTATATGAAAAAGCAGTGACAAAGTGGACATCCACATTATCAATATACAGCCCTCAAATTCCTGTTCCTGCTTTTTGATACTACAATCCACAGTCCTTAGCCACTGCTGACAAGAGGCATCTCCCAGCAGCAATACTTGGGCCCTGCTCTGGCAGCTGCTCAACAAGCAACTCTTAATGGATCACCACCACTGGTTGTTGCAGGAAAGCAGGAACTGTTCTTAAGTACGGAATTTGCACTCTATGGGACGTTGATGAAATCAGCAGCCTCTTAAAAAGGTCTGTGTCCTAACATCCTTACCCAACAGTAACATATGCAGTCATTTGGGTTGTGTTAAAAAAAATAATAATCCACATGTCTATTCCAGCTAAAACATTTTTTTTCACCTGGAATAAATACAGGGCAAGTTTAGTCATCTCTTCTGACATGTCCTGCCTTACCAAATTCCAGTTACTAACTGGGATTATAGGGAGTACCGACTCTACTTTATATAGCAGACACAGCGCTACAGGTGTTGTGGCCCTGCTAAAAACCCCTATACTGATGGAACTAGGCAAATCCTGGTTGATGTGACCTGGGAAATCCTACAAATATCAAAGATGTTTGAGGTTTTGAAGATCTCCAACGTGTTGAAATCTCATGCAAACGTAGTACACAATCCCCAGGCCCAAGGTGTCACTTCAGTTCTCTAAGTCTCAAGGAGGGCCAGCTACAACATGCTGCAAGCTCATAGACTCCTTTAGGTTGGAAAAGACTTTTGAGACCATCAACTCCAACCACTGAAGTTCAAGCAGCTTTTCAAGCTACAGCTCGACACTGAGCAAAACAGAGTTATTTTAACAAGGAATCCAGCTAGATTTTTTAATGCACCAGATCAGGTTCAGTAAGACTGGGGAGGGATCTTTAAATGAAACCAGTTAGCCAGAGAGCCCTGGGTACAGGGCAGGAGACTCAGCATCATGACTGACAGATTTAAACTCGATGCAAGCAATGTGAGTACCCTGTCAAACCCTACTGCATCTTTCAGCTCTTCCTGACCATGTCGCTCTGCTGGCCACTTCTAACTGCTTTTTGCTGCTCTGCAGCTTAAAGCAAAGATACACTACAATTCACCCCTTCCTTAACTCTGTGACTTGTAACATTTTGGGGTATACAACAGATTAGCTTTTATAGTAGGGATATCTGGTTATTCACGCTAGTCCTCATACAAAAAGCACTGGAATAAATTTAGAACAAACAATATCCTGGATTAATATATTAAATACTTATGCAAGGATATGCAAAGAAAAAAGCCTTTTGTAGAAACAGATATAAAATACTAATATAAATAATACTAATAAAATACTAAGCTAATGATTCTCATTTTAATGTAATCTATATTAAATGTAATTCTGTACATGGACATGCTACACCCTGAAAGTATTTCTGGAGATTTTACGTACAAAACACAGAACAAAGAAAAACAAAGCTGTTGAAAGAATAAAACTGTTTTAGACTCTCAGGTACTTGTATGCTGTTATAGCAGTATGGCAATCAGCAATATTTTACTTTGAATTGTATAAAAACCACATACATCCATCATTCCCAAGTACCTAATATAGAGATTGTTGCCATGGAAAATCGGCACCTCAATGTATACTTTACTAAACAATATAAACTAACAACTGAGAATGCAATGCCTGTATATAAGCAGACCATTTAGGCACTTGGCATCTTCCCAGTCAATGACTGTTTTAAAATGTATTAGTATGGTAATTGTCTCAAAGAACCCTGTAAAACGCACAGAACATGGTATAACAAAGGTTCAAGCTGTGAGACAATCTGGAGGAACTAATATCTTGCACTAAATATCAACCTGGTTAATTCAGACAAAATATATTCTAATGTCCTCCAACACAAAAAAATGCAGGGAGCCACAGTACAGAAGGAATGGCTTGGTGGCATTTCTCCACACTGAATTCGCAAATATTCCACGTTAAGGAATCGTCTTGCATTTGTTGTATGAATGAACCCGTGTTAGAGCATGCACAGATTGGGTCCCCTCTTATGGTATTTAAAAAAGCCAACCAATCATTAACGTATTATTAAATAAAGTGTCTTAGGTAAATAGCATGGGCTGTATTAAGGGGCTTAAAACATTTAAAAAACCCCATTAGACTAATGCCATAGTTTAGTTCAGAGTGATAAACTAAAAAGCCCATATTTAATTAACCCAGGTTATTTGATGTATCTCTTTACTAACTGGCACTGTTGCATTTTAACTGGGTAGCAGGGAAGCTCTGACTCCCAGCAACAAAGGGTTAATATAATTATAGTTAGAAAAGTCTTGTTACTAGAGGACATGTTTTGATTATTAGATCAGATGAAGATAAAGAAGCAATAATTTTGAAAGTATTTCTGTATTGTTTCATTAAGTCATAGAGTATTAAAGAATTCCCCCAAGATATGGTCTGAGAACATTGCTTTAATTTGTGAAACTGTGATTCATTTTTTTGTGGAGGCAACCATTACAATCTCAGTTATTTTAGAAGTAATTCCTCTATAATCAAACATGAGATCAACACATCGCCACTGAGATTTCGTTCTTTGTACAACGGATCTCAGACACAGGTTTTCCCAGCACTTTAGCATAAAAGTATGTATTTTGAAATATTTTTATACTGCAACAAATAAGGTTAAAGAGGGCTGAAATGACTAAAACTTTATCAGTAGAGTCACTGCATCAGACACTATCAACAGGAACCTAAATACAGAGTATTAGCCAGGCAAGCCTATGAGAAAATGGAAGGAGATTACTGAAATGAAAATCAAAGACTTGCTCTGTCATTTCTATGATCCTATTCCCTTTGAAGTTAATGGCTAAACTAATACTGACCTCACCAGGAACAAGAAAATCTGTCAAGTGCAAGGACTCAAGATATTTTCTATCAGGCTTTATGAAGAAATAAAAAAACCCTGTAACATGGGTGTAGCCAGCAAAATGTGTCCCTCAAAACCAGGCCAGCTCCCTCCTCCCTCATTAATGAGTGGTGCCCACATGGTGACAGATGGGCAGAGACCGATACTGTCAATGTAAGAACCTAATAGGTTTCCTTTGCTCTACTGAATTTTCATAAAAATTCTGCAAGGCTGTCTTAAAACATGCA
>JAVJGI010000001.1:105440589-105494733 GCA_035590275.1 Ibycter americanus | reverse complement strand
CTGAATGCAACACTTTGGCTTTCATCCCTAACAGACACTTCTCCCCATAAATTATGCTACACCAGAGCAAAACTAGTAACTGTTAAAAAATGTCAGAATTAGAACAATTTGTAAGAGTTTCAATTGAACATTAAATCATTCTGATAGAGGAAAGCTACCCACGCCACAGTCAGAGCTAAGTGGGTACTATCAGCCTCCTGCTTTCAAAAAACTCTCAGACTATAAAACCTGCAGAACTATGAAGTCTTTCATGGAATAGATAAATTTATCTTGTTTACACTTTGAAGCTCATAGATGGTAGAACAATGGAAGAGACAGGAGTTACAGGAAACTGATTCATAACACATGTCAGGACACATTTCTCATGCTTACTGATAGATCAAAACTGTGTGGGCTAGCGCACAAAGAGAGTAAAGCTGCTGAAGCAGAAGGTAAAAGGGTCACTCACAAAATTGTTAGATGTTTCTTCTGCTTTTAGTGCAATGCTAGTGGTATGCAAATGAGTATAGGACTGGACCGCTAATTATAAATGGGAATTACTGGGCAGCAAATACACAGTTAAAAAAGATAAGTTATTAAGATTAAAAAGCCTTCTCTCTGTGTCTTGATTTCACTTGTCTTTATGCTCTAAATGATACGCTTCCCTTTTCCAGTGGAGAGAACTGGAGGGGGTAGCAGGTAAATTCAAAGACAGGCCATGAACATTCCTGGCAAATCTTCAATACCAATCACTGCAACAGGAATTTAAAGTTTTAAAACCTAATAAGGATTTTCTGTGCCTTTTCAGTTCAGCTATTTCACTACATATCCATGGTAAATACGTGCTGGGTTTTGTTGGTTTTAATTCTAAAGGTAGCCATGTTTTGCAAAAAAAAAATAAAATTCAAAACAATGAGAACTAGGTGAATTAAATTTCAACAAAACTGTGATCACTTAAAATAAAATGTCACAGAAACTAGGATTCAACAGCATCCTGAAGAAGTCAGTAGCTTTTACGGTGCCTCTCAGAAACACAGAAAAGTTACATCAGTAAAACCCAGTATCGGTACATCAGTTATAGCCTTCAAAAGCTGCCGTGCACGGAACCGAGCCTTACTTTAAGTGTGCTGTTCTTGGCGGTCAGCTGCTGCTCCAGCTGTGAGATCTGGCTGCTGGAGTTCTCCCGCAGCTTGGTGAGGCTGCCCTGGAGTCTCTGGACATCTTCTACGAGCTGGGCAATTTCCCGCTCCTTTGCAGCCAGTTCTACTTCCAAGCTGGACCGTGTTAGCACCTCGATGGCCTGCTCCTGATGTGAAAAAACAGTATGAGACCACATAAAGAAAGAAAAGGTCACAAGCTTGAATTCAGGGCAGTTAGGTAAGGACCATCCCAGCATCGGGTGGCACGAGAGGCAGAAACAATTTCTAAATCAGGGACCCCCATAACTGACTGTGTGAATCTGGAAGATGAACCTTCCTACTCCCCAGGACAGCTCTTTGGTAAAATAGCGATAATGGAGAAAATAAATTTCCATATTTCCTAAGTGCACTGGAAAGCTGCAGCCATGAAAGTCAAAGGATTCTATTTAGATCTATTTATTATTAATAGTCCAAATGCTTTGACAACTATGAAAATCTGTGCTTACGAAATACTAATCAGATAAAATATTTTGAAGTAATGGAGCAGAATTTCTTAATCAGGAACAGCAGAGTCATGTGCCTTTGGCTCTTTGCATGCACGTTGCACGTTGCAGGCAAAATTATCAAAAATCGCCCCAAACTGCTACTTCCAGTGAACTTGCTCCTTGCGTGAAAATTGTTCACCGTCAGAATTATTGCTAACAACTAAAGCCTCTCCTCCATGGGGATGAAGACAGATGTGACAGCTGTAAGACGAGGCCATTCTCCCTTTGGCCTTCACTTTCAGAAATTCCCCTTCCAAAATCAGGATCTTTGTTCTTCCAATTTCCCACTGCTGCGAAATCCATCCTGAAGTCTGAAAGTTCCCCACTAGACTGACTTCCCAGTAGGACAAGAAATAAAGAGAGGACAGAGGAGTTTAGAAGAAGGTAGATCTATTCAGAAAAGATAATGCAGACTAATTGTACCATCTCTTTTGTCTCCTTTTGTGTTGAGAGATCAATAGGTATAATGCATTGGAGAGCTCTGCACCTCTCTTCCACAAAGAAAGTAAGGAAATCCTTGTACAGATCTGGGGAGCACAAGGCAGCCCAACGATGAATGCACATTCCATTAAAAAGCCTACAATGCGTCTTACAAAGGTTAATGGCTGCTCCTCAGAAAACACCAGTGAAGTAGGAAAGAATCCATTTACCAAGAGTGAGGCAATGATCGTAAGCGTTATACCAAAGATCCTATGGCGAAAAAGCTGAAAATTCAACCCACTGATGCTGTCACCCAAGCACTTTCCTTGCAATTAAAGACGACATTGCAGCAGATTGAAATATACTCCATACCCTGTTTTCTGGAAAACACAGGCACAACAAAATACCTTTTCCATATCTTCTAAACACTTAACTTGGTTCTCAGTGACTACATACTATTGTATCTCATGGAAAGCTACATGTACGAACAGCAGTTAACAACGGTCTCCTATTACACTGAATTATACTTTTAACTTGAAAAAGCCTCTAATTTGCTTGCATGAAACATCACAAGTTGTATAATCATCTCCTGCTTGTGCCTATTGAGACTAGAACGTAGAGTCTGAAATAAGATAGATAATGATCATTTTCATCCTGCAGTAGTTGTCATATTAAATATAAATGAAGTGCAGAAGTACTATTAAATACAAGAAAGACGTAATGTTAAAATAATGATAAGACTAGGACACGAGATAGGAAGAGGCCGGTAATTCAGAGTTACAAGTGATATTCAGGCTTTTTATTTTCCTGGTTTTTTTGTTTTGCAGCCTGCTTGTCTATCTTTTGACTTCTGTGAGAAAATACTGGGTTGTATTAATAGATGACTGAACAGATCTGGAGGACTTATGGTTCGTTACTCATTCTCTGCAAATGTATTTTAAAGGCAACCATGTGTTTCTCTGATATCAGTGTCAAGCATGTATATGGCTTGCAAGAAAAAAAGCAATATAAGCAGCATGATTTCTTTTATTTGTTAAATCTGCTGCTTAGAAGTAGACTAAATTTCACTTAATTGCATATTTACATTTAAATACTCCTATTTCTCCTTTGGCAAACACAAACCAAAATAATCTGTCTGCTCATCTGTGATACCTGTTAACCCAGGACCAGCTGGAGTCCTGTAATAGCACTCTGTGCCCGCAAGGTCCGATCAGCAGAGTCAGCGCTACCAACCTCCCCAAACAGCAGCGTTTGCTTTATTTAGAAACACGCAGAGAAGGCAACAAGCAGCAAAACCTTTAGGAGTACAGGATATTTTCTCCATTTTCTAAGCTTCTTTTAGTGGATTTATAGGTGTAATTCTCAGTTGAGAGATATTCAGTGAAAACTGGAACGATACCGAATTTATTTCTAGTTCCTCTGACAGCCCATACACTAAGAATAACAAGACCCAGGAATGGGCAGGCAGCAGGTCCCGTAATGCAGCCAACGCTGGGCAAAGTTGGTCCCCTTGCTCTGAAGCTCCCCACCTCTGCTGTGCCCTCCAGGCAGGCATGTGCTGATGGCCCACCAAGGCGCTCTTTGTTACACCACATTGCTACCTTTATTTTTCCTCTGCTGATGCTCTTACCAATGTGAAATAATTGTTGAGAGTTCTGCTCTCCGCCTGGACCAGCAGCCCTGGAGAGCTGTGCATCACCGTACCAGTCACCACGTAGCAGAGTGACTGACCTCTGTCCTTCCCGTGGTCTTCTGCAGCCACCAGCCCCCTCAGAAGTTTAACCAAACCGCAATCCCAAAGGAACACAATTCCATTTCAGTTAAAATATTACTCCAAACAGATATTTTTATAGCTGCGAGCATAAATTGAAAGAGCTGTACTGCAGGAATGTCAGAAACCTGTAAGAGTCAGTAAATATTTTCTCTCACCACATCAGGTGCCTTCTGGATCTGCGTAGCAAGTTGGAGAGATTTGTTAGCTGACGAGAGCTGCTCCCTTAAGGTCTCTGCCTCTCTCTGAGCCACCTCTGCCCTCTGAAGGAAATGAAAAGGGGTGAAAAGAGAAAGTACATTCAGTTTAACAACTGACAATTATTACAAGAACATTCATCAATGCATGCCTGACTGAATATAATTGATTTTCCTAAACACTCAACCTAATAAATGTTAGAAAAAAACATAGAATGTGATGGATTTTTATTTTAAACAGTACAAGGAAGAAATAATTGAGCGATTATGACAGTAATTTAACGCTAGGAGCAAGGAATCCCCTGCTGATACTAATGCTGCGGCCCACTGAATTTCCCAGACTGAATAAATACAAGTGGAAATGGAGTCTTTTTATTCAATTTCTTTCTATTCTCATAGACCAAGCAGATTTTATTGCAAGGTTCCTCATGGGAATAATTCTCACGGGTAAATGCTGAATTAAAAGATATTCTGACCATTCTCTCTAACACACATACAATGTTGTGGGCTGTCTTTCTTCAGTAATTATTTCCCAAAACACAAATTGTTAGATTCTGTTCTTTCAGCAGGTCTATTTATTCAACAATATTTAACCCTAAACTGACAATTTTGCACAGATCAGTTACCAACTGCTGAGGATTTATGCAATATCTGATAAGCCCCTGACTTGGCTACCAGACAAAATTCCCATATAAATATTGAATAATAATAGAAAGGAGAAAGGCAGAATTATCAGGAAAGATTGTCTGTGCAAGAGTCTGGGTACAGACAGATGGATCAGTAATTTCAGGCAATAAATAGCAGCAAAGTCCTTTCTATAACTGTGTACAAGCTTCTGTTAAGAAAAGTGGAAAAAAACCTGGTTGTTTTAGAGTATATATTCCTCCTGGACAGACTTTCTTCTCTCTTTTTTTAAAAAAACCTTATTTTATTGTTATAAAACTACACTGCTTACCTCCTTGAGGAATCACTGCTTTTCACCTAGGCTACTCCATGCAAATCACGCTGCACTTTCAGCAGAAAATAGCTGAAATAATTTTCTATCTCCACTTGCAAGACATATCACCAACTCTTCCAAACTCACGAGCTGCTGCCAGTCAAGGCCAAAACTCTTCTTGACCAACTTTTTACCCTTTATACCAACGGGTCCCTTCCTTTATTGAGTAATAAATTCACACTGCCATTTTTAAGCCGCCAAAGCTGCTCTATTTCTAGATGCCAGACTCCCTGCTTTTTCAGCTGGTCCTTTTGAAAACCTAAGTCATCTAAAATAGCGAATATGAAACCTATATCCCTCTGTGTGTGCATGGTCTTTGACTTACTACTCAAAGCAGAGACTGTCTGCATGTTTAATCAATCAGTAAACTAACAGCAATCAAATACTAAATGCATCATCTGCGCTATTTGCTCACAACAGTATATTAAATGATTTTGCATAGGTTCTACAGCTGTAATTAAAATGTAATTGTAAAAAGTACAGTAACAAGGTTCTAATAATCAGAGCACGGGACACATCCTATTGTGTGCTTGAAAAACGGTAGCAGCATTAAACAAGGCACACAAAAGAGAAAGTTTACTTTGTTTATGCAGTTGGGTAATAAATACTAGCGTAAAAAACTGAGCTAACAGTACACCTTGAGATAAATTATTTTCTTGCACTTTATTAGATATGGATATACATGCATTGATCTAATAGCTGCTAAACAACTCCGGCAAAGTGGGACAAGTTACTGCGTTGTGGCACTTGCATCTACTGCTGTATAAGTAATGGCTTTTGCAGCCTTAAGCAATTCTGCTGATGGCTTCCATTCACAGCAGCATTGTTTTGAGAATCTATTCAGCTTGCATGCACGCAAACCACAGAGGATATTTCTAATAGATGTTACATCTGCATATACAGTAAGCTGTCAGCTGCCCTTTCTGCACAGCCTCCCCAGCCAATTCAGAACACCTGTTGTAATCCTGTGAATAATATTAGACAAGATTTCATACTATGCATTGTTAAAAATACATCAACAGAAACTTTGGGCAATTCTGTTTGGGAAATACCAGTCAATTTTTCTCCTTTTTTTTCCGGAATGGAAGCTTTTTAGAGTCAGAATTACAGATGTGCTCAGCGTCTGGAAAGCACTTTTGGGTGCTATTGCAGTATAAATTATAAATGACACACAAAAACCTGTTAAAAGAACGGTAGTTTGAAAATTGAGCACTTAAAAGTTTTGAAAAGCCAACCCCAAGGCTGCAGGTATGTTTGGCCACCCCCTGAGCGCCGGGCTTTGGGAGGCAGGCTGGAACCACACCGTAACATGCTACTGCTTTTTCCCGACAAGACCCCCTACTTCATTCAACTCTCGGGATGAATATTGCTCAGTGAATGCATATTTTACTTTGTCCTCCTTGTTCCGTGGGTAACCTCTGCAGGTTTATTTACTGCAAACTAATCCCACCCTCCTCTGCAGATAGGATTAATCACTCGCTCACGGGCTGTGCTCTGCTTTCCACCACCGAAGGATCTAAGTGCTTCAGAAACATTAATGAATGCACTGGCACAACCCCCTGTCTGGGCTACACGGGTTCCTCCGGCCCCCAGCGTATTGCCAGGCGGGTGCTGAGCACGGCGGTGCCAAGCACAGCCTCCCCGCCTCGCACCTGCCTGCCTGCACCCAACACCCCATAGAGCGGCTGCGGTGCCGCTCCCCTGCAAAACCCTCTGGTTTTGCCTCTCTTGACTCCTACCCTTCTCTGCTTGTCACTTTGTCCCCTTCCTAATTTGTTTTGGCTGCTGGAAGCACCATTTCTGCCTCCTCTGAGCTTCACAGTGCCTTTAGCTTCAGGCAGGCAAAAGCAAACTCGTATCTCGCACGACTCAACGAATACACGCCAACTTCCAGCATTAGTCTTACCCCCCACCAATTCCCTTCTTCCTCTTTACCGTGTTGCTGCTCCTCCAAATGTCCTCGCAGCAGTCCCGTCCAGGTCCTTCTCCTCCCTCTCTCCCCACCACGACCCTCCTCTCCAGGTCCTGCTCTCCGTGCTCTCACGCCGACGTTGCCCGTCTCCCCGTTGCGGCAGGGGCAGCCTGGGGGAGCGTCTCCCCTCCCAGTGCTCCCCGTTAAACTGGCACTCACCCTTACATTACAACCAGGAGAAGCAAAACCTGGCTGGTTAATGTTCACCCAGCCGGCGCAGTGATAGACTGCAGCGTGCTTGGGACAGGCACGGACATCAAAGCCAACAAATTCAAACCAGATTCTGTTGAGTTTGTGTGAACTTTTTTTTTTTTTTCAGATGCTTCTAGGCTGGCCAAACTTGGGGCTTTTTTGGTTTTTTTTTTTTCCTTCCTTTTTTTTTTTTTTCCTCTACTTGAGGCAACAGAAGATACAACCCTGAGAAAAAGGCAAACCCTCCCTCATGAAGTGCCAAACCCCTTCTCTTGAATATGGGCACAGCAGGCTCCTCATCAAAACAGCAAGAACAACTCGTAAAATGTGGGGAAAACTGGATTTTTTTTCCCTAATCTTGTTCTTAGAAATGGTTGAACAATTTTTCCTGAAATAAGAAAAGAGAGTACAGCCAGAGACAGACGCCAGTATGGAAAATGGCTAAAACCTAGCAATCTTGCACAATTTGGTGACACTGGAAAGTTCACACAACCTTCTCTTTGTGTGAAATTATCCTGCTTCAGCTAAAAAATATATATGCCATCGTACAGTTGCTTTTCATCAGTCAGTGCTAAAACTCTTGGCTTCTTACTTCCAGATCTGCTATGCACAGCCTAGAAAACCCATGATGACTGCGACAGTCACACTACTGGCCTTGATAGAGATCACGCAAATCCAGCATTGTCTAAAAATGCTATTTTTCTGGATAGTTCAGTCATACAAATCCTCCTAATTTCTGTACCACTGTTTTTCTAGCATAGAGCTACCTCTCTGATAACAAAATATATCAAAATACTTTCATTCTCCTTAATATAGCATGTAAACATTGTACTGTTCACAGCGGAGCCAGCAGGTCATGATCGTAATGCTGCTGTGTAATTTCCAATTAAAAAAAAAAAAAAAAAAAGCCTTAAACAATATATCCAGTTTAAAATATTCTCATTGTTTCCTGACAAGATAATGAATAGCATGAACTGAGTGCTCTTCTCCTTACAGTAAAATGTTAATTTGATCAAAGACCAGTGGTGTGAATAGCAAAATGAGATACTTACAAGCAAAAAGTATAACCTTTCCCTTAAAGTTCCACCAGCCACGCTATATTTCCTTATTACATGCCAAATTCAGTGCTGTACGTGGCAAAGTCTTCCTGTGGGCTAGGAGTGTATATTATCACAAGTAATTCTGCTGAAGTTAATGAGCCCAGTTATGGCAGTAATCACCATGCTTGGTTTTAAGCGCTTGAAGCCGACATTCTTACTTGCAAGCTGCTGCAAAAGCTACGTTTCTCGGAGTATGAGATCAATTAAAGCACAATGGTTCAATGTGCTTTAATTTTCTAACTTTTGAGATATAAAAATTTATTTTAAAACCTTTAAACGACCCTAGCTTTCCCAGAACAGCAGCAAGGTTAGCAGAAAATCTGTGACATGAAAGACTCTTCGGGGCTCTGGCACCTATTTTTTCCAGCAATGGAGAATTACATGAAGAAAAGAAAAAAAACTCCAACAAACAGAAGAGGTTGGGTCGTCTTCCTTCTTGTCTTCAGGCTATTGCACTTTCCTTCGCGCACTGAAAGGCTGCCAGATAAATGTATTCCCAACTGAAAGCCAAGCATTTACAGGAAACTCCTGTGTTTGTACGAAAATAATATTAACCATATTTTGCCTTTATACAGCACTTTGCTGTGCAAGGATCTCAATGCACTTTAGAAAGTAAATGTTATTATTCCTATTTTACAGACAGTGAAATCACAGGATTAAGCGAATGACCTCATCTGCTATAAACCAGCGTAACTTCGCTGAATTCAGAGCAGCGATGGCACACCATGACAGCAGAGGATCTAGTTCACTGCAAAGGGAATCAGAAATAAAAAGCAAATAGTCTGGCGGCGTTTGTGGGCAGTACCCGTGTTAGCCTTGATGTAGATGAAGGAGTCACGTCAAGATGAATACCCTTCTTCATGGAAACATAAAAACAGGACTGCCTTATCACTAGTTTTGTTACCACTGGTGGGTGAGAGCAAAACCCCCCCAACACAGCACTTGCGCTACCTATATTGTGTTGCATTTGTGTTGCTAAGTGAAAGAGGAGAATTTATTCCATCTGCTGCTCAAAAACATACATATTTTATAGCAATCTCACTTAGTGGGAATATCTTTTCAAACCATTTTCCAATGTGATTTGTTAGAGACAGGAAGGTACCATACCCAATGAAATAAAAAAATAGTCTTGAGAACAGTGTTTCTGCTAAAATGCCCTGGTGAAGCTTGCTTTCCACTTCTATAGCAGACACTGCTTTATGTATTTTAGTGGTAGTTTGGTCCCCAAAAATGCTTGAACTCACTAACCCTTATCTTAAAACCTAACACTACATTTCTGTGGCATAAGTAGTACTGATCCAGTCTAGATTCTTTAATAAATGGTTATATATTTTAGAAAGAGCAGTGGTTCTTGTTTTATTGATAACAGAAGTTTCTGTATTTGACTTACTTTCCCCAGAAAAAACAAGTAGAAATCTGGGAGCACTATCAGCACTGTGAAGATGGAAAGAAAACCAATGGAAACATTTTGCTTTTCCAAAGGGATAACACAGCATAGACACAGAAGAAAAAATCCCAAATTAATTCTTTTTCTATAGCTTTCATAATATAGTCCACCAAAAAAAGAAAGTCTGATGTTCTTTTTCTGTTATCACTCTCAAAATCTAAGGACACCTATATCTGAGTCTGTTTCTCAAATTTATTTCCTCCTCCTCCAGATTAAAATACAGTAACCCAAGATCAATCAACCCTAACTGAAGTTCTTATCTTTTTCTTTTAAAAGTAAAAAAATGCTTTCTTTTCCAGGAAGCCCAAATTACCATGGTAATTAGACTTTTTTTTTTTTTTTAAATGTGAACTGAATGTATAAAGCCAGTAAACAGATCTGGATACATCAATGACATGAAACCACAAACTTAGACTCAACATTAAAACCTTAAGATAAGCCTCTCTCTCTTTTTTTTTTTTTTAAATTTAATACTCCAAAGTATTTCCATTTTCACAACATAGGAATTATTCTTTTCAACAGAAACCTCAGTTTTTCTCACGCACAACTGGGTGATTCCAGGTTGCTAGAGAAGTACAGAAACAGGATAATTTGTTTGAATAAATTTGTCATCCCAGAGATTCGTGACTTACTGCCATAAACACTTACAAGAAAGGTGTAAACTTGAAAACGTACAGAAAAGTTCTAACCATAAATATTTGTGTAAAATATACATTCGCACAACTGTAACTGTTGCAAATGCAGAAAAGTACACTGGCACTTCATTAACTTCACTGATGAGAAATTATAATATTCTGGGAATCAAACAATAAAAAATTCAAAGATGCTATATCCCAAACTATGATAAATCATTTATTTTGACAAGTAAGGGTAGTTTAGTTTTAATTATTTATTATTATACTTCGTAGCATATCAGAAAATCTGCAGTGATTTATTGTGCAAAATGAAATCTTAATAAAACGACTCCCTTCCCCAAACTACAGGATTATTAAATCTTCATGGCAACGCGAGGTGAACTCTCGGGTTATTTTCGTTATCGAGCTGGCAGGTTAGTAAGATCAGCCATTCCTATTGCATT
Organism: Ibycter americanus; assembly: GCA_035590275.1. Lineage (NCBI taxonomy): Eukaryota > Metazoa > Chordata > Aves > Falconiformes > Falconidae > Ibycter > Ibycter americanus. The sequence goes on along the minus strand of JAVJGI010000001.1, from coordinate 105,483,896 downwards.
TAGTTATATTTTGACTTCAGCTCTTTACAGACCCAAGCCATACAAGTCCTACAACCTTGGGGATGAGGAGAGAATCGGAGAGGGAGAACAGATCCCCAGCTGCTGCTGCCCACAGCTCTGCTGCTGCCTTGCAGACGATGCAGTTGCATCTCACTGCTAAAGCAAGCAGGGGCTATTGCTTCAGACTTCACACCCCTGCTAAAGGTACATGTCACAGAGCTAATGGCTCCTCTTGAGGCAGGCGTAGGTAAAGTAGCCATTCTAATGTACTGTTCTTGTTCTTTTTGTACCAGTTTATGGCTCTTGGGACTTTACAGTGGATGGGTTACTCCACAGGCAACCACTGACACCCACCTCCCAGCCAGGACCAGCCTCACCCTAACAGCAGGTGTAAATTGGTGTACTTAAATTACTCTGCTTGAGCTTTGTCAGTCTGAATGAGCCTAGCCCTGCCGCAAAACCCCACTCAAGATCTTGGATTAACCACACTGAGTGCCTGGATTAGCAGCTGAGGAAGGGCTGTCATCCCAGCAGCCGCGCTGCCACCACATGCCTGCCTCCAGCGCCAGCCTCCAAACCCCTCCACCCCAGCTTGCTCCGCGCCAGCGAGGGGTTTCTTTCTTTCACTGGCTAGGGTTATGGTTTGGGGGAAAATTCAGTTTATACCTTGCATTAATGACACAACGGAGAGAAACCGAGCTTTGCCGGTCACTACCCCTTTTTCCTTCTAAGCAGAAAATTGCAAAGCTCACTGGTATTTAAAGGTAATTATTTCTATGAGCTAGTCATTTCTTCTGGGGATGACAGCATGCAAACAAGCCCAGAAAGCTCCTGCATGAAACAATCTGAGGATCCAAATGAGGAGAAAACAGTGGGAGAAGAGAGGTGATGGAGTCTGAAGACGAAGAAGCAGGGTCCAATGCTTCACCCAACACAACATGAGGGCTGGAGTTACACCATCAGCTCTGTCCCCGTGGTTTTCATCACCCAGAATACAGACACCTGGATCAACGTCAACCAGTACATCCACCCTCTGGTTACTGCACAACAGGAGAGGGAAATGGCACTCCTCACCTCTTAAAGAGTCAGAGAGGTATCCTCACATAAAGCGCGGGAAGTTCAGAAATACCAGCTCTGGATTTAAAAAGTGCAGTAACTGAGAAAGGGATTTTCAAGAAATCAAAAAACCCAATACTTCAAAATTTACAGCAAATATTTTTCACATTTTCAGTGGAAACATTTTGCTTTTCCGTAAAGTTCTGCTCTGAAGCCCAGTCGTTTGGGTCAGTGTTAATCCCAGAGCAGCAAAACATCACATCAAAATCAGCAAGGCAGTCTATCCTCAAAGTAGGAGTCATGCTGAGCACTACTCTTTAAAGGTAGCCTTAATAATGGGGAATAAGTACTTACTGAAATGGTAAAAGGAAATGTTAATTTAACTATTAAATACATAATTATGTTAAGTACTTGTTTCTGCAATTGTAACACTTCAGCCTGATGCAAACTCACTTTCTGGCCTGTGCAATGGATTTAATTTCTTCCAATTTTTTTTTCCAGCTATAAAGAGGTAAAATGCAGGAATTGCTGCTACAAAGATTACTTATAATTTATATAAGTGGTTTATAAAGGTAAAGCATCACATGAGAGAAGGACTACAGGCATGTTTCAGCAAATCAGCTGAGCTACTCCAGCAGCTCGCTGCTCCTGCACTGGTGAACATTCTCTTCCCCGTCTCCTCTGAGGCCACATGCTCCCCTTGCGTCCTTCATCTCAGCGCTGCTGCTTTTCCGATGTTTTATTGAGCTGCCTCAATTTGCTAAACCCACAGAGCACAAACCTGGCCCCTCTACCCCAAATTCAGGCTTTTCTGCAGTTACTGCGCTCAATGGACTCAATGAAGGGTCCCCCAACCGCAAAAGCTGCTGTTATGGAGGGGACAGGGTCACAGCAGCTGGCAGGGGGAAGCAGAGGAGGGGGAGATGGGGATAGTGGGGAAAGGGCAGACAGAATCACCTCTTCTGGCTTTACAGCAGCTCAGGTGAATTGCACCCTGATGTTTACATACAGATTCATTTTGCTGAATTACAACCAAACTAAGGGTTATGCACAGAAGCAGTCATAAATTTTGACTAATTTAAAAAGAACCCCAATAAAGTAAAAAAAAAAATCCACATTGCAGGTTTGTTCCAGTTAGATAGCAAAATATCTTTAGCATTTCTGTATTAATAGATGTATTCCATTTTAGTACGACAATGAGGAAATCAGAAATACCTATTCTTTAACTACAACCACCTTTCTACTCTCAGAAAAGAAAAAACCCACTGGGTAAATCATTGCTACAACTTTGCAATACGTACTGCCTTTGCAGAAATTACAAAATAATTCTACCAAAACATCTTTCACACCTACGTTATTTCTAAAAACGCTACAGATTTTCAAATAATTACTAGCACCTTCATAAATATTTAATGCTGTCTACAAAAGTTCTTTGACAGAACTAAAAACCCCCTGTGCAAGCCCCAATTTTCTTTCACTGACTAAACAATCAACCCATCAACTTTCAAATCTGCCTTCTGCTTCGTTAGTATTTTTCCAATTTATAAAGAACTAACGTAAAGGACAATACACTTGCTATACTTGTCAGCTGCACCAGGGGAGTGCGGGGGCTGAGAGCTGATCTAGCAAAAGGAAAAGGACAAAACAGAACGGCAGCTGGAGGGGGGTTAGTTTTAAACAGGACGAGCGACCTGGTCTGGCTCATGGTGCAGCTCCACAACCACTACTGACAGCACGAGGCGTGCGGCAGGACTGCATGGGGGGGAAGGAGGTGCAACTACTCCTCCTGGAAGCGAGCTGTGCTTAGGTAAGCTTCAACGGGATTATAAAACCATAACCGGAGAGACTTAAGATCTGTAATCTCTGATCTTACCTGACAGAGGGATTAACGAAGCTCACTGATAAGCAAATGCCTGGTTGAGGTTTCCCTCTGTGAATCCATCACTCATTGCATACATCACCTGTGAACCCTGCATGTCCATACCCACCTCCATCACCTCAAACACTCACTCAAAGTACAGACCGGACCAGAAGGGCACTTTGCTTGGGGGTGTTGGGTTTGTTTTTTTAAAAACTTTTCATTTTAAAAAATTCCATCTGATTGTGCCACTTCCTCAGGAGCGTGTGCACTGTGAGGGAATGCCAGAGACATTTCACAGCCTACCAAATTAGCATCTGCGGGAACAAATTCCAATTTCTTTGTTCTCCTGCATGGCACAGTCTGATCCAACCCTTGCTAAAAATTAATATGCCAATAAAACACATCAGAAAAAGAAGGAAAAAGAAAAGTCCAGAGAAGCCCACAAAAGCTGGAGCTGCAGCAGAAGGTCAGGCTGCTGGCAGTCCTGCCACTGCTGCAGGGCAGAGGCCCTTCAATTTGGGTAAAACGGTTACCTGCATGTCCGAGTAGGGGCCAACGTGATGGATTTAGAAACATAAACCCAAGAATAACTATAGTGGGAAAGTTAAATTTAAATTATTGGAAGGTAAATATATGGTAAGTACTACTCTACTGTGCATACAATCCTTACAGAGCGTCCCTGAAGAGCTGTATTTTTCTCTAAATTTGCATATTTTCTTGCTCTACACAGTTACGACTGCTAAGTGCATATAAAAGAACTGTCGTGAAATCCAAAAGAGAAGGAAAAAAAATAATAATCGAAAGTCACAGTTAGAATTTTATGGGGGACTCATTTAAAATCCTACCTGATTTGCTCTTTCAAGGTCTGTCATGATCATCTCGATTTCATCAGCCCTGGGAGAACAAGAGAGCAGAAGTCCTGTTACCACATGAAGAATGCCTGCTATATGAGTTCATGCACAGCACAATTGCAACACTCATACAAACAATACCAATTTTCAATATTTTTTTAAAAGGACACAGTAAGACCAATCAGCTAATCTTCTGACTGGTGAAATCCTTTTAGGTTTCAGCTCTGTGGACTGGTTTGCAAATCTCCCAACTCCTTTGCCCGTTTCCTTTTTGCAACGAAGTAAGTGTATCGATATCTGAGCGCATTCATCAGATCTTACCCCCCAACCTTCTGCAGAAGGGCAGTGTCATCTTTCTTACACATAAAGGTGCTTCACAAGTGTTAATTATGAAGAAGTCAAAGACTACAGTTCTTCAGTCAACTACTTGTATACGCATGAACAAAAGTAGCCTGTTACTCTTCTGTGTGCCTAGAAGTTTGGTTCTAAATTTGGCTAAAAATAATAAAACATGAGGTCAAAAAGACCAAGAAATTTAATTTTACATTATGCAGAAAAGAGGTTTTTTGACGCACATTTATGAAACTCTTAAATTCAGACTCAGGCTCTTAATGCACTTCACGAAGCTGAATAGGAAAATCAGAGGGTTAAAAACTATACAAATAGTCAAGGAAAAATAGATCCTTCACATAGGTGTGTTAGGTGGCAGCTACCAGCCCTGACCCTTTAAAAAGCCCAGCACTTCTAAGGCTTCGCTCACATAAATGGATCCAATCCTTATACAATCTATTTTTATCACCATGCTGAATCATGGGCAAATATTCACACTCATGCTCTCACCTGTGAAAGGTACCAGGAAAAGGGCCTACGGACATATAAGCATGTTCTGCATCAATATAGTAAGACATATTACTTCTCCCCAGTCATTTTGCCTGTCTTGTATCTCCGGACCATATGGAAGCAATAAACACTATCCTCATCTCCTATGAACAGCAGCAAGTCCTTTTGCAATCTGCCAACACCATAATGTCTGTTTTTTGTTTTTAATCTGTAGCAGATCATTATCAGTAAAAACTGTGAAATTCTGGAATTCCCTTCCTTTGCCAAGGCAGAAAAGTCAGTGTTTTTTTCTGCTGATCCCACAGAAGATACATTTTTCTGTGCAGGTGTTTGCTGGGAAAGATGGTTAATTGAAGTACATCAGGGTAGTGGCACACTCGACACTAAATCATTATATTGAATATTGACTTACTCTTCAACAGCATTTTAGGTTTCGGGGTGCACACTTAGGGAAATGCAGTAAAAGATCATAATAAATGTGTATGTATATAAATTAATGGAAAATTATTTTTAATTACAGCTTTTAATGTTGTCAGGGCAACATGAACTGCCTTTTGAAAAAATCTTTCGGACAATAATGGAAAACAGATTAACATGTGTTTTCTTGTGCAGGAGAAACTAATGTGCTCTTACATTGGAAAGAAATCATGCACACGATGTTTTGAATTAATAATAAATAATAGACATTAGTTACTGAATTGAACAATCACTCCTTGGGCAAATAAGGATTCAAAGTGTGCAGGGAGTGCCACAAGGCTAACCCCGACAGGTAAACATAAGCCTACAACACCACTTTCCATCTTTTTAGCCTCTGTAGTTGTGAAACATCTTCAGTTTTAGACGCCAGCCCCAAAATCCTTGTTAACCCACTTAGGGAAATTATAGTATTTCACATAGAAAAGATGTCTCTAAGACCATGCAAGTGGCCACATTATGTATCCGTTACAGAGATAAGAGGGAAGAGAGCATCCTAACGCACCCACCCCCCTCACCCCCCCACCCCCGTTTCCCAGCATTTCACAAATATTTTTAGCTAGGATAGTTTAAGGATCCTCTTTAAATAAGCTTATGCATTCAGGCTGAATTTATGTGTGAATGCCTCAGGTTATATGGAGCCAGTAAATGATGTCTGGATTATGTCACATGCCTCCCAGATCAGAGCTGGGAATGTCCCGTCCCAACACGCCGGCTACAGCTTAAGTGAATCCAGTTTCCGCTCGCTTCTCTGTAGGGTTTGGAGAACAATGAAATTACTGCCTTTCCTCCCAAACAGGGGGTGCCAGGTATCAGCCAAAGGTCTGAAAAACTGCAGAACCTGCCAAGAACTTGGAAGCACAAAACCCTCGGACCGGGAGAGGAAGAGCGCCCTACTATGCCAAGGGAACTTTTTTTTTTTTTTGAGGGGACTCTGATGCAGAAGAGATGAGCGGCAAGGGGCAGAAGGGTGAGGGGGTCTGGACTCATCAAAGGACCCTTAGCCACCTTTAAAGGTCACGGAGGCAAGTGAAGGAGCCAAGGGTAGGGAAACAGATGAAGACAGCAGAGCAAGAGAAGGAACAGAGGGATGTCCGAAGCCAAAGGGCCAAGGGGAGGTGGGACCAAAGAGCAGTAAAGCAGAAGAGCACCCCAGGCCAGCGGAAAGGTGTGTGGCTGCCAGTAAAACAGGCTGAAACACAGGGGACTGCCTGAAAAACGAGGTGGAAGGACTCAGGACAATCCTGTATTTAAAATGGACAGAAGTATTAATACCAGTATTTGTATGCCATTTCAGCTGGGGTCAGGATTTAAGAGCTCTATTACAGCAGTGGTATACGCAGCCAATTACAAAAAAAAAGCAACCGAGGATATAGAACGCCATAAAAATGACATTTCTGCCCTTCAGCGCACACAGATAATTCTGACTGAATCCAGTAGAAGTGTCAAACTGTAGCCAAGGGCAAAATTGTCCCTTTGTCCTTGTATCCAGACACACCAGCTGACTGATCCTGAACTCCCCTTTCCCTCATACATTTTTTTACCTAGCTTCCCCGCACACAATCTGTCTCCACACACCTAATAAAAGGATGCAACATCTCCAAAAAAATATTCAAGCAAAACATCTCCAGCCTAGCAGTCTGCACACCAATGGAGGTTAATGCTGCAACCATAAATGTTATCTTTAAGTAAAGTAATGAATTAAATTACTGTATATTCTTTCCTAGCCCAAGTGTCAACAGCATTCAGAAGAATCTTCAAAAGGAATTCAGTCTTTTCATTTTAAAAGCTCAACTACCACATCAGTAGCTGGCACTCAGCAGTCTAAAATCACTTATTTGAGGAAGTCTCTAATAGCTACATTCACTGTTTGCTCAGCAGAAGTATTTATTATAAAATAAATTATAGTTCTCTCACCTTTTATTCACTCACAGAAACAACCTGCATTGATTTATTGTTTACAAAGCACCATGTCGAATTCAAACCTGCAAGGTACAAGGAAACTCTACTTTGGCTCACTGAATGAGTCCCATACAGGCCATTTTTGATGTATTCACCATCTGCCACATTTGCTCATTTTCAGCCCTTCCTATTTCAATATTTCTCTTTATTTCAATGGAACTACTTGACAGGCAAAATACCATCCAGCTCAAGGCTGCTGGCATCTTGGCCTGCAGGTTTTCATTGAAAATCCGGTGGGAACCTTGAAGGGAACAATGGCCAAGTTTAGCAAATCTGTGGTTATACTGACCCTAAATTTCTGACTGAAGTCATCCCATGTGAACTAAACTCACTTATAAGAGACACAGATCTGATGATTTTGCTTTTAATTTTCTTGATTCCTGAAGCCACACACGACTCAGCCTCTTGTGAGTGCCTGGATTCCCCCATCACCCCAAGAGCTGAAGGCAAGGAGAAAAAGCCCAAAGTTCTGTGTGTCTTCAGGTAGACACACAGAATGAGGGCAATTAGTAACAAGAAGAGCTTTTGCTAAAATACACTGATATTTACAGTGTTTTACAGCAGATTTCTACATTGCAACTCAACATTATTCAGGGTTTGTCAAGGGTGATACTTTCTTAACATTAAAACAGTTCATGAGCAAAAGAGTGTGTAAAAGCTGTTTTCAGGAACAAGTATTATCTACCCTGTGTTTTTCATTCCACAGATAGTATAAGCAGTTATCTGATCTAATTCCTTATAATCTCTATGTTAGAGGAAAAGTAATCATGCAAGCAAGACAGTTCTTCAGCCTGTATTCCAGATAGCTTGTTCTAAGTTTCAGCACTTTCAGGCTAAGGAATTTAGGAAATCAAATTTTAAGCCCAAGCATTTGGAGCTACAGAACAAGCATCACCAAGTAAAAAGAATCTGAAGTGTTGAAATGGCATGACCATGAAATATTCTGTAATTCCTTCTCTAGCTATTGTGTTTGAAGTGAAAAACAAAACGCATTAAAAGCTATAGATTTTACAAGGTATAAGCTTTTACCAGTCATGAAAGAGCCCTCAAAGCTAACATGCCATCTATAAAAAAACAACTTAAGGAGTGTAAAAAAAAAAAACCACAACACCAAAACCACCCTACTTTTCAATTCAATTGCGATGGGAAATAAAAACCATAGAAAGGCTCAATTTTCTTTTTAAGATCAAGATAACCGATTAGGTTTGAACAGCATAACAAGCAAGCAAATTCAAGAATTCGTAACATGAAAGAAGCTCAGTTCCTTTCCTAAATAAAATTAAATCAGATGAAAACCCTAAACACCATGAAGCTATTCACTTGCAAGCAAGAAGAATCTGGACTTTATGATTAAAATCCAGTTGATCCAACTCCTTCATTTAGATACTAGCTTAAAGAGGCAGAAACAATTCCTTTTTTATTAACATGACAAGTGAATGGTTTGCCAAATCTTGTGGCTACAGCCCCCTAAACATTCAAACTTACTGAACCTTGAAGGAAACTGCTGTTGGATTCTTTATACATGGAAGAACTGAAAAATACAGATGACACTTTTGAAATTGCAGTCAGTGGCGTGGCCAAGAAACTTCACTAGCAGGGCAGATTAATATTTTGGTTTGGCAAAAAACAAACAACATTTTTTCCCACACATTTGTTTTCTTTAAAAACATGTATAAGTTTACTGGTCGGAGCAAACGGTATATGGAGCCACTGGGGCTTGTTAAAATGTTCTAATTACTAAAACATTTATGCAGGCAATTTTGAACTAAAAGCATATATTATCAACTAATGTGCATTTATGTTTAATTAAGGAAAAAAGAAAAATCCTACTTGTAACATAGATCTATGATCGTCACAGAGCAGATTTTGGCCAAATTAGGTAAACATCTTGGCCTCTTAAAATTAGAGGCAGGATAACCTAGTACTTTGCCAGCACAAGACAAAATGTGAAAAGTTATTTGGGACATTTGAGAGAAGAAGAAAAGAAGAAGGGACAGAGCATTTAAAAAAAAGGGGGGGAGCGGAAAAAAAACCCCCAAAGCGTGGTGTATTGAATTTTTTCAAGTTTCAATAAAATTTTTATCAGGGGAAGTTTCTGGGTCTAGGAGGTAATTTCGGATCACTAAACAACGTCAGAATTGCCTGCAGCCCAATGATCACGGCATTCACTCAGGGCACAAGAGCATTCCAGCATTTGAATATTCAGTTTTATTTTTTCTTTAAGCAAAAAAGAAGGATGACAAATTTCCTACCCGAATTCAAGATTCTTTCTAAGCTCTGCTGGTAGATGCCCTCATCTAATCTGTGCACCTCAGTGACCATGCCAAGGTGCCCTTGGTGCTGGCTTGCTTAATTTTTAGGAAAGACTCACAGAAGGGTTTGGGTTGGAAGGGACCTTAAAGACTATCTAGTTCCAACCCCCTGCCACGGGCAGGGACACCTTCCACCAGCCCAGGCTGCTCCCAGCCCCGTCCAGCCTGGCCTTGGACACTGCCAGGGATGGAGCCAAACACTTTCTCTGAAGCTCTTAGAAAGTTCCTGATAGAAGGTAATATAAAAAACCCACTATTTTTTCTTGCACCTTATGAGTATCACTGTACACATATTTAAGGCATTTTTAGAATTCATAATGATTCTAATCCAACAAACAACCATATCAGATAAATCCACATTTATTGCTCACACAACCTCCAGAAGTCATAGGCACAAGGGTTGTACAAGGAAAGGGAGAAAAATGTTACTTCAGCATAACCAGTATAGCATGTCAAAGGGCAAGAACTCACACACTTTTTACTACTAAGTTCTCAAATCTACTTTTCAAATTGCAAGAGCTATAGGTTAATATTTTCTTTCACAGCAACTCTCTAAGGATCTTCAGATCAGATAATCCTTTTTCCAATGTCATAATAAATCCAGGCCTCTTGTAAAAGAATTTCTCTGTTCAGGGATTCATAAATCCACCAACTTTAGTAATGAATTGGGTGTTTCCTTTCCTAGGAACTCAATTGAAGAAAAAATCCTCTCTCTGCTAAGCAGTGAAACAGTGAAGGCTTTAAATTGAGAGATCAAAGAAATGCTGGTTTCAGGTGCTCCAGCGATTACACTGTACGTCATCTGGATTAATCTGGGGAATGGTTAAATGTCCACCGTACACTGTCCAGACCCCTCTTTGCAGTTACCCTATACTAAATCAAGTTACTCCCCTAGCAAAAAGGAGGGAAAGACTCAATGCTAACTTCTTCAGGTTTTTTTGGTTTTATTAGAATTAATTCCTGTTTGCTCTCATTGCTAGCCTTGTATCCAGGCACTGCACTGCACACAGATTCAAGCTGAAAAAATAAACTAAATCTCGTGCAAAGATTTCTCATTAAGCACATCAGGTTAGTATTGTAAGTACCAGGATCAAGCAGTCGCACCAGCTGCAGGTATGATCTTCAAATAAACTAGGTTCTAGGTGCTTGAAAGATGTCAAGTGATCATCAAATATTGAAAAAGGTTAAAGAAACTGCTTATAAAGCCCAAGATACTGAACAATACCTGGACAATACAAGAATCATTTTGATCATTAGAAGGAAAAGACTCTACAGAACAAAACACCTTTCAGTCTGTAGAAACACTGCTTTCCAAGAAAACCTGCACAGTACTTTGTTTTCTCTTTCATGGCTTAAGTCAGAATTTCAAGGAAAAGAAAATCATGTTTGCAATTATAAAGTGTTAAACACAATAGAAATCAGCTTTATTCCAGTGATACACTAGGGAGCAGAGTTTCTGAAGATCAGCAGTGTTTTCTTAATCATTTCTACAGAGAGAAATTTATATGAGTGACACTAATTGATATGCTCAATAAAATATAAAGAGAAAAAATAAGGATTATATATAACAGGCAACATCAACTCAGAGAACCCCAGAGCTGTAATTCCCATAGTGTTACACATACATGACCTTGGCACGCTTTGCAAACCAAAGAAGAACGCTTAACATATGCAGCTGGAATAAAGAAAAGGCGTATTGGCTATATTAAAAAGTAGCCCAATACATGAAGAGATGGTACAGCTTTTTTATTTGACCACAATACTATTTTCTTACATGGTGCGTATTTACATGTATTGCACCACAGCCAATACGAACCTTAGCTCCCCATACTGCTCAATCCTCCATTTAAATACCTCTCACCCAACTTTTACTGTTTTTCTCGCCACAGGAACAGGTCTCCTGTGAACTATGTGTCCAGCCACACACTGTTCGTTACAGAAGGAAAAAGAAATGCAATAAATCCTTTTTCTCCTAGTCTCATGAGCAAACATGTCCTCTTTCACAACGTGTTTTTGCTTTACCCTGCAAAGCCCTATGACTAGTGTCAAAATTAGTAATTAGAAGCACCCTGATTTGGATCATTCTGGGTTTCCTCCTACTTCAGACCACTGGTGACAATCCTTCGGGGCACAGAGAAGTTCAAAGAAGGCTGTTGAAACATGAGATAATTTTTACAGCAGAAATTTGCAGAAACAATTAACCTTGTTTATATGGACCTAAATACCAGTTTCCACTAACCTCTGAGGGAGCTGGTGAGAAGTCTGCAACCTCACAAGCTGTGGGCTCATGCTCCTGCAGGTTCTAGTACTGGCAGGCAAAGAGAGGAGTCCCTGCAATTCAGTTCTGTCATTATTTTGACCTGCCTTTAGAGACTAAGGAGAAAAGGGGAAAGAACTTTCTGACGTTTCGTTTTTCATGTATTTATGCCTGACTCCCATCTGCATTTATGTCCCGAGGCTAAGACACTGCACCAGTACCAGTGCAAACCCACCAGAATTGCAGGATCAAGTCCTCAGGGTGAGGAACACAATCTCCAAGTTCAGGTTATGCTGAACAGACATGCTCAGAGGAGCTGATTTAGACAAACAAACGTTTCCAGCTGCCTTCCTGGCCACCGCCAACCTGCACCGTGCTATGCTCTGGGCAGCAGGAGTCACTGCCTAATCCAATACTACACCTCTGAGGATTTTCTAACAATGCAAGATGACACAGATGCAGCGAACTCTCTATTTCCTAGTGCCTCCTGTTACAAATTGAAAGAGCCTGCTGCAATTCCTCTCTCCCGACTTCAGTTGATTCAATCACGTACCAGAATTTAAACACAGACACCCTTCCCTCTCCCTCACTTGCACACAAAGCATATCAAAAGCATGGAATTACTCCTGACTTGGCCTTGAGCAGCCAACATGATGTCAATTTTACATGTTTTATAAAGCAACAGCATGTAGAAAGCAACTCAAATGCAGGTCATATCAAGCATGTGACCCACAGAGCAATCAAAGACTGCCTGAAACTGTCATTCAAGGTTCAATCATCTTCTTGCAGGAAAAATGAAACATCTGTGGCCCAGAGAATTAAGTTATGTATTGCATAATTCATCTGGTGTCTGCCACAGCAGCCATTTTAATGCTCTAGTGATAAACATGTTTGATTATTTGTGTTTTGTTTCCTCTCGCCTCCATGGTATTTCCATTTATCTACCCATACTACAGCGCATAATGGAGATAACAAATATACAAAGCAGTGTTATAGTCGGCTGATAAGACGTGGGAAATCAGCAGTCTTATTAATCACATTAAGGCAGAATCATTATTAAACTTTATGTTCCCTGTAATTGTACTCATTTTGGTTCTTCTGGGTACACTCTGTAGTTAGATTTGATGATGAAATGGTTGTTTCCCAAGGATCCAAACCTAAGCTTTAGAGGTCTTTCTAACAGAAAGCTGCTCTCCTCAACTACAAAGCAAGTTTCTCACTGTTTCCTAGCTTTTCCATCCCCTCGTTTCTTTTTGATTGCATCATAAGCAGGAGGAAGGTGCATCTCATACCAGACAACACAGAGGACCCCCCTCTGTTCACTTATTCCATGGGTTTGTGGCCCCCATGGTGAGAAACCCTGATCTAAAGCATCCTTTGCAAGTCATTTTAGGAAGTGATGGTTTTATTAATGGTGGTTTAGTTCAATTTACTCCCAAACTTGTAAACCATAACACTTTCTCACCTGCCATGAACTTCACTGGCTTTCAGAACATGTCCTTGCAGAGCAGGTGGGAATTTTAAAGCTCTGGGTCCGTGCCCTGCTGTCTGGGTGTTTATTCCTGTTCCAGGAGTTGACCATTTCTGCAGTCTACTCACAGAGCTTTAGACGTCAGTTAATTTGATACACGACTAAACAGAGCAGCTATCATTTGTGCAAAATTTAATAGACTTGGTCAACATTGGCTTACTCCAAAAAGAAAACAAGCAACAGCCTCTGAAGTGGTGGAGTCAGGCGCATTCTTACTCATTTCCATGATTTGGAGTCTATGGATGAGAAAAATCCTCATCGTAAAGCAACAAGTGAGCACTATGACAGGACCTGATCTGGTAGGACCAGAGTTTTACCTGCTACCCTGAAAGCTTGCATGCTGTTTCCTGTGATGCTGTACATGGAGGTGAGTCAGTGGATAAAATAACACATTCTCCCGTAAGCCCAAATACAAATAAAGCACTGTTTCCTGTTGATTGTTCCTATAACGTTGTTTAGACAGTATCTATTGTAATAGTATCAGCTGCCCCATCTGTGCTTTGTAGCTGCCCCCCATTGGTACTTCCTCCTGCAATATTTCTAGGTCACTCCCTCATTCCCTAAATGTCATCTCTTCACTTCCCAGCCCACAAATGGAAATACAGATTAGGGATGCTTTCCAGCCACACATACCTGGCTGATCAGCTGGCAAGTAAAAACACAACTCCTGCTCTCCCAACCTGCAGCACTCCACTCAAATGGATTATCTGTCTTTCCTATCCATTCCCAATTCCTACAGATTCACCAGAGCTCCCTGTGCCGGGGATTTCTAATGCTCTTAATTACTGTTGGAAGTCCATCACCAGCTTCCAAGTTAATTTAGGAGGGGAACGGCAAACTGATCACCAAGGAGGCTTCATGTCCTTCAGAAGCCGGGCTAAAGGCTGTGGTCAGGCAGCGTTACTGCTCCCGACATGTGCACGGACACACAGACAGGCTGTTCTGCTCCCACTGTGCAACAGCAGAACTTGCCATTTTTATTTTACTTGAAAAAAACCCGTGTATCAAAGAATAAAATAAGAACTTCCTTAAAGACCAAGTCTTAACTGATTAACTCTGCTGCTCTACAACTTGCATAAGCCATTTTATAATTGTTTCTCCAAATAAATACTAATAATAATAGATAGTTTGGCATTTTGGAAATACAGCACCTGCAACAATTTACTTATTTTTACTGATGGAGTTAAAATAGATAATTTATCCAAAATTAGAAACCTTAATTGCAGGCATCTTAGGTGTCATTCTTTTTTATCGGAATGGCAATACTTTAAACTGTGAAAATCAGCAGGAAGAGCTGTCTGTGCTTTGATTAAAGATCCTCTAAATATACACACAAATGTTTTAACTTAATAATGTCACTGGAGTTACAATGTGTAAAATTGGTACAAATATCTTGGCACGGTCATGGGGTTTTCTTCTGGGTTTTTTGGTTGTTTATTTTTTTTAGAATCACTGTGTCACACCTGAAGAATTACATTAGGTTTTGAGTAGTTACAACCCTGAAACGAACCTCTTCCCGCATTCTACATCAATGCTAAAATCACTTATTTCTGTATGTTTGTTTTCTTTAAAACAAAAATAGCCTCAAAAATTGGACACTGTTTACAATTTTTACTATAGCAACATACATATTCCAGATTGATTCTTAGGAGTTTCCTTCCAGAGACACTCAGCCATCTCTTCTCCTTAACTATCGAAACAGCTGAGGAGCTTAGTAATTTGAAAAATCAAAGGATCTATTAATTTCTCCCCTTACTTATTCTGTATCTTTTTCCATCACTGTAAGTACCTATAAAATGCTTTTCTCTGACTTACCTCAGTCTATATTCAGTGAAACAGATTTAAGTCAGTTTGAAAATAAAATAGTACGGTAAGCAATTTTATGTACAGGTGTCACTCCACAGGCATGTACCAAGGGAAAATTACTGTTTACCACCACAGCAATGACAGACCATCAGCTCCTACCTTGTGGAGAACAGTAATTTTCCAGTGCCCTGAACATCTATTAGGGTAAATATAACAGACCAAAGAAGAGAAATCCATACCTGTTTCAATCTTAGCTGAAAAGCTCAAGTTCTCTAAATTACCTGTCCCCTCTACCCAGTCTGATTTTGGTAACTGGTACTACGGAGTATAAGACAACAGCCTACATGGCTTTTTGAAGGATTTACTGGTGTGAAACAAGATAAATACACCCACTAGGCCAATAATCTCCAATTAACCATTTCTTAGCAAGCTGCTTACATATCCCTCCAAGCACATTTACTAACAGGCACCCAAGTATGATAATATCCTGCTTCCCTACATTGACAAATGCACCTGTAGCATCTGGTCAGTAGTTTACAATGGACAGCAACAAGGTATTAGTTAGTGACAGAATCTGGGTAACAATGCAACTTATGTTTACCTTTTGCCTTTATCTGTGTGAAGGATGTGCACTGTGCAAAAGAAAAGCTAACTGTTGATTCTGCAGTAGCACAGTATTCAAGTGGGAGATGTACTGGCGGAATGCTTTAGATGCTTTTGGCTTTAGAAGTGAATGTAGGTGATGTGCCTATTCTCTGCTAGCTACTCAAGCGAGTATTTCCTTCTGGCTATTGAAGAAAACAGCATTGCATGGTCTCTGATAAAAGCAACTGATGTCCTCCTATCCAATAAATAGACTGAAAATAGCATAAAGCATGATGGGATAAGTGTTTACTGTACATTTTGAGTATGTTTTACCTTCCCCATGAGCTGTGCTGAAGATTAACAACCAGGATGATTGGTGTCTTTATAATAATGTATCCAATTACCAATAGGGTTTTCTTTTTTCCCAATTTGTTCCAGCTTTGCTCTGAATGGAAACACTACTTCTGTCAAACTGCAATCATGTCACAATTTTGCAGTTTCAGTTCATAGCTATCAATAGCACTAATCTTGCTGACCTGAGTGACAAAGCTGCAAAAAAACAGGCAGAAAGAAACAAAGGAGGGAATGGGAGACCACAGAATAGAAAAAACAAACTGGAGGAAGTGGAAAAGGCAGGTATTGTCTAGATCTGCACAACATGCACCAGTTCATTATTATTTAATGGAGACCAATGCCCGAGACACAGAACAATCTCCTGGACTTCAGATGAAAGAGTTGCCTTCCTCTCCTTCCCTTCCCTCCTCCAGTTTTGCTCTCACTGCATTGGGGCACCCTAAAAAGCAGACTCACCCTCCTGTTGCCCTCAGGAGTTTTCCTTGGTCGAGGAGCTGGATGGAGTTGGCACCAATTAGATGCTGTGCTGGTGTGAATCAGCACAGCTTCACTCAAGTTGCCTACACCACGCAGAGTATGCAGCATATTTTATGTTTACATCTTTGCTGAATATATAAAGCTGTTCAATTCTTTTCTAACTTAAGTCTCTAGTTGTACCGGATTATGAGAGATGCTCACCAATATGACTGACATATTGCCTGTCTACACAGAATCTAAACTAGATATATATTAGACAGCAAAATTACTTTAAATAATCCTTCGCAGCAAAATCCAACAACACTAGACACTATTGCAGGCCCTTGGAGGACAACAGTGCAGTATTTTCTAATTTAACCTTTTACAATTTTATTTGCAAAAACACTTTCCAAATTCTCTATTTCCCTTTCAACAGTTGTTTAGCCTTTAAAATACTGCTGAAGTAAAACAGCTTCAGGCTTGACTAATACTGTAGGCTCTGGTATGGAACTATTTGATTATTCTGTTTCAACAGTTAATATAACAGGTTTAGTATTTCTACAGACGGGGAGTTTGAACTGGAAATAATAGTTTTCTGTTGCTAACGACAACTCCTCAACATTTCTACTATATCCAAAAGATACGCTGATGTCAGAAGCCTCTTCAGTGGATGAAAACCATCCTTCCTAAACATAACAAACAGCCGTAGCAGAAAAAGGAGGTAAGATAATGCCGATCTACCTTTTGGATTTGCCTGTTTTTTTAATGCAGTTCTAACTCTATTATCCAATGGGTCTTACAACCACAAAACCATCATTTGCTTAATGAGCAAGTTCACACTCTTTAAGACCCTCAATGACCAAACACCCTTCCCTGGTCATCCCTTGACCTTGGGAGGTATAAAGGTAAGCCTATAATCATTCCAAGTGTCACACCTACACCTCACTCCCCTCTCCCTCCCGCTGCAGCACCCACATTTCTCCAGGTGTTACATCCTCTGCCCGGCTCTGTGGCCTCACCTGCGAGACCTGGTGAGCTGAGCTGATCCGTGAGCTGCTGAGCTGGACATACTGGCAGGGTGCGGACATACACACTGGGCTCTGTGCTTGATGGGACACCCCAGGAAGACACACCGTTTGCAAAGATGCAGCTTCTCTGTCCTCAGTTTATTGGGTTCAGTTGGGTACTTATCTGGAGCATGAACTTGTACACTGGCACAGCCGCAGAGCAGGGGAATTTCCCCTTCTTTTCCCCTAAGTGGACAGTTTGCACCATCAGTTCCTGCACTGTATGTGTAACAGTTTTAAACTTTCCAAATAAAGCCTATCCAGTCTTCTGCTATTTTCTCTAGGCTTAGCTCCTTTTATGGCATTAAGTAGTAAATCAGTAATTCAGGGAACCTTACTTTGCTCCTGAAGTGTTATACAAACAGAGAGGATGGGGCCAGACTTGCTGGCCCCTTGAGCTGCACAGCTCTGCCTCCTTCCCCCACTGCCCTGCCTTCGCTTGCAGCTTGTTGCAGCTGCATCATCTTCCCAAGTCACAGGCTGAAGCATGTAACAAAAGTTTATTTGATGTTATATCAGAAATAAGACCACCCTGCTGCCTCATACACAAAAAAGGTGTGTGAGGGTCGGGTCTATATAGGCAGGATGCATGAATACATTGCACAGCTCATGAATTTAATTCAGTGACTTTTTTTTTCTTAAATTTGTTCCCAGAAATGCTCAATAATGAAGCCTTCCACCAGCCCTGGCCATGTAGCTTATTCTAGGGTATATTGGTACACCTAACCTACTATAGCACCAATGCTGTGTAGGTAGAAGATACAAGGGAACAGGAATTAACTAAAAAAAAAAAAATATGGGGGGTGTGTGTGTGAATGTTAAATAAAAAACATTTAGCTAATACCAGACAATATACTCACCGAGAAACCGTAACAAAAAGTGTTAAGAAAAAGAACAAGGCTGATCTATCACACATTACAGAGAAAGACTGTTAAATACTGACCTGGTGAGAACCAGCATATGCCCGGCATGTCTCACCGCTGCCAGCTAACTGCCTGGCTCCGCTCTGCGTGAACACGGTGCCACAGCATCACTGACGATGGGGTGGTGACAAAAATCAATCCAAGAGGCAGCAAGACAAATAAGTCATCTGTATCACAGCTAAAATATGTTTTTGATCAATAACAGAAAATTAACTTGTACTCCTTTGCCAAGAAAATGGATCATTTAATCAGAGTGCAGACAGATAGCGATGTTACATAATCAACAATAGCTCACCCTGCTATATTTAGTGGCCACTCTTTCAGCGAAGAGGGCAAAAGTACACCCATTATCAGTTACAAGCCCTGTACTGAAATGGTTTTCTGATGAGTTAAGCTGGTCCAACATACTTAACATCAAGATACTGTATATATAAAACTACAACAACAACTATGACAGTATGAAGGCAATGAATAGGGAAAAGACAAGAAAGTCATGCTCTCCTATGGACAGTTACTCAACAGGGTTAAGAGGATCCAGTGCCAGCTAAAATTTATACACCAGGGGATCTACAACAGTGATTTCTAATGCTTCTAACTTTCAAACTACCTGGAGTTTTCCATCAAAGGATGAAACATTAGTATAGCACATTTACAGTTTATGACTGGCTGCCTTTCACAGTTATTTCTGTGATCTCTTAGCAATAACCAGTGGAATTGCAGGAATTTGCAGAACACACAAAATCACTGATCTAGACCATCAACACAGAGCTCACTTAATACTACTGCAGCTTGACCGGCCACACTGTCTGTAGTCGAGAGCCTTTCACCATTTCTGAGATCCACAGTATCTTAATTAGAAGCTCAAAGAAATGTCTGTCCATGGATAGTCCCCCAGATGTGAACACCATGACCATCAATGTGATCATCTTTCCTTCCCTCCAGCTTCCCCGACAAACAATAAACACTAGGAAAAAAAGTGCCATGAATGCTGAAGTCAAGCACCTCTATCTTTTATGGTTTCAGATATGGAAGAATTCAAATAAGGCATCAAGAAAAAAAAACAGTTAAACTAAGGGCTACTTTATAGGCCTTCCACACTTCCACATTTAAAAGTGAAAGAAAACTCCCTGTTCCTAACTGGAACACGCATAAAAAGAATGTTTAGTAGAATAGCCAGTGATTAACATTGGTAACCAGCATTTCTTATATTGTTTTCAGTATCAAAACCAACAAGCAACTATATCAACTGGTATTTGCATCAGGTTTATAGAGCTGCTTCATGCAGCGTGGATGTCCAGCCACAGCAGTTCTCCAAGATACCGATGCAAAGTCATGGAAGACTGTGATTTTGCAGGACCATGCCTTTACAGTATGTTTTTCCCTGGGATGCCCATTTCAGACATTCGAGAAGAAAAAAAACCACTTCATGCTGACAAAAAAATGCTTAGTGATCACAGTATTTTAGAAAGATAAGAAAACAAACAGTATAAACAGAAATGAAAGACCGCTGCTTCAGTGTAACAGATACCTTAAAGATCCCTCAAATGTTTAGAAAAGCTAGAGAGGAAAGAAAGCACTATGACCATTAAAAATAATAATAATAAAAGATAATTATAGCTGGCTCCAAATGTTAACAATTTAATAGTTACAGGATCTAAGTACTGTAAATGACTAATGCATGCAGCACATGTATTTGCAACAGCGCACAAAACAAAGCCCTTAAAAGTAGATAGCTCTGGGAAAAAAAAGGATAAACTGTTTTATAACGTAAGCTCTGAAGCAAATGACATTGAGAAAGTCTGTTTATTATCGTCCCTTTGTGACTGGCAACAAGAACATCTCCTAGATTTGCCAGATGATGAAAGACCAATAATGCACAATTTGGGAGCTCCAGATACCTGCATGATTAGAACAACGATGCTGTATCTTTAAAATTCTTGAAAGAATGAGACATGATGGGTGAATTTTTTCAATGTGCACAAAAAGTCACAACGTATTTTAAGACAGTCATCCATATGTAAAGCCAAGGAAAGGCTGCTCATAAATTTAAGTGACTACAAACTGGAATAACTAACAAAACTCTGCTGATTATTTACTATGTGCCACTTTGTGTGCATATTTTTTGCCAGCAATATTCAAAAATGCAGCTTTAATCCCCACCCTCTTACTGTGACTACAGTTCTTTTAATAAACTATCAGCATTTCTTCCATGTAATTAATGAAAGAAATCAATCCATTCACCCGTGTCTTGTAAACAAATACTAATTTGTTGTTTATTTTACTCCACTGAAAGAAGCTTATGTACACTTAACTGAGTAGCCACCAGTTACAGGTTCAAGTTGCTTGTTATAAAAGGACTTTTCTGCCTCAATCTGTGCACGATATGGCGAAGACCAGAGTGCAACAGGGTGGGCCCCGCCAGCAGGACAGCTCGGCGTCCAGCCCCAGTCTGGAGTGAGCGAGAACATGGAAACATTTCCTTCTCCAAACATGCCCACATGGAGACCATCACTTATCTTCCTAAACAAACAGCAGCCCAGGTCACTCCTTCCTGCCTCCGGGTAGGCACTTCCCACTGCTACGGGTTAATGAACAATGTCCTTAAGGCTCGGTGGCAGGGGCTGTGGACACCTATTTATCAAGCAGGGAATGAAAGGAGAAGTCACAGACAGCAGTAGCCTTCTGGCTCTCATTTCCTTCGTGGATGATCTGCTGTGGAGCTAAAGCAGCAGCTCTGCTAGCTAAAAACTTACAGTATATTTTCTACTATCAAAGCCAGAAATTCTGTTGAGTAATGGTTTCATTCAATTTGCTCACGATGTTCTCTGTTGATGAATATATCTGATTTCATGTAAATGTGATTAAATAAATCAGACAATGCTAGGCTGTGTCAGTCTCAAGAGGTTCTAGTTCACAATGTGAAATACTTGCCCCAATAAGCACAGCTTGAACTAAACCTTGTGCATTCTGGATTTTTACCACCTTCTTAAAAACTCCTCTGGATTGCCTCCTTATTTTTGTTAACAGGGGTGTAACATCAGAATTACAGATTTTGCATAAACTGCCACTGACTCAAAGACTTTCATAGTATATGAGGACTGAAGAGGAAGGGATGGGAAATGAAAAGGAGAAATAAAGAAGATGGAAAAATTCCTGCAAAGCATTTTAACTAATTAGGAGCTCACGGCTCTTGGCACACAAAGGGATCAGGTAACAGGAAAACGAGTCCTGTGCCTGACATTTTCAGACAGCAGGAATCAAAAGGAACAACTCTGAAATCCAGGCCGTTTCTAAGTTGTCTACACTTGATGTTACAGGTCTAATCTTAAGAAGTCTAAGTGTTAAATCTTCATCTGCTGTGCAGAAGTTCACATGACGCCATTCTCTGTGAGAAAGAAAGGAACATCAGCCAAAGAATACAGTGATCCCACGCCACATATTCCTTGTAAAATTAAAAAGACTTTTTAAAAAGATATGAGTTGAAAAGCAGCATGATTAAGAAAAGGAACTGTGTCTGCAAGTAGCAATGCCACCTTCCTCTGTCATTCCCCACCGAACTCTCATTCTGGAACTAGTTAAATGACTCCTGAAGATGCCAAGGTTATCATTGCCAGCACAACTATCCAACAAAAATTCATTTCTAGCTTCCAGGCACTAAGGAATGATACATACGCAAAGGACATGACTGTTTTTCCTGACAGTCACTTATTCTCTGTGAAATTCATTTCAGATAGACCACCAAGACCCCTACTCCTCCTACAACAGATTATCAGTCCCTGTGTTGTCACGTTAGGTGCGCTTTCTGACAGGAGGCACAAATTTTATCATACCCTTTATCAATAGGCTCCCAGTCCTCTACTCCTAGAGCCCTCTGGTAAAGGGGTGAAGGATCTCCCAGCCTAGGCATTTCTGGGATGAAACACATCTGGAACTGCAGGCCAGAGATGGAGCTCTTCCTTCTCAAGGAACAACTGCTAACACCAAGGCAATGCTGAGTTTGTACTTAACTAATAGATTAAGGTTCATCCATACCCCGAACAAATTTTGCATATGAGATGGCAGACAACGCACTGGCAAAATGCTGAAACAGAGAAGCTCTTGGTATCTTCAGCAAGTTAGGGACAACACTGAACAACTCAGCTTTAAGTAGAACATTATTTTCTCTGATATCATACACAGAAGCTGCTGCTTAATTAAAACTAAGCTGCTTAAGCCATTAAACTGGCAAATGGCTATACCAAACGATTTGTCAGTTGTTAGCATTCAAATAGCAGGAGTTGTTTGTTGTCACACTCAGATGGCAAGTTGCAATGCAAATGCACATTTCCCTACTGGCTCCACAAATCTAAACCAACCCCAGACTGCGAAGTTATTAAAAGTCCTTCTGTATATTACTGTGGAATACTTTCTTACCATGATCTTCAAAGACACCAATATCACACACTCTGCTGCAATTTAATTATTTCAACTTCTGCCCTAGAAATTTAAGCCATTCCAGTCATTTACTTGCATTTTTTAAAATAGAAATTATATTAATTCTGGCTTCAAGTCCCAAGTTTAAGCAAGTCCAGATAACAGCCTCCTGATTCAGATCCTGCATATCTCAACATCAAAATCTGTAATTAAAAAGCATAACTTGCTACAGCAGCTACTTTATTCTGATCACATGCAATTAAAACTAAAAAAATAAAAAAGAAAAAAAAAAAATCAATGTTTTATCTTGGGTCAGTAACAGGAAAAGATCATTCCAGCCATGCAGGCAAACTTCAAAGCCACAGAAGGTAAGCATCACTGAAAGTGCCTAAGCTGAGATACTCTAGAAGACCCCCTGTTTGCTCATCACTAGGATTCGGGTCAAGACAGGGAGCATCAGGCAGAGGCATCTCCGGAATTCAGGCTGGGAGACTGCGCCTCTTGCTCCTCTGCAGTCTTCACTGCCTCGCCCCAAATGAGAAGGTCAGTGGCAAGGAACTTGAAACAGTTAAACGCACTGAATTTGTTGGTTTTACTTCCTATGAGTCATGCTTCCTCCACTCTACCACTATGCATATAAAAAACTGCTACAACTCATTAAATAAATATTTCCACTTTGGCTCAGTAAAAGCAGAAGACTCCCACATTAAAGCACCACACAGGTAAAACAATGAAAAATGCTGTAATAATTAAAGCTGCCCATTCCAGTGAGTTGTAATGCCCATGCTATGGGGCAGTCAGTGGTAATACAGCATTATTATTATGACAGATGCCGTATGTATCTTTTTTCCTTTGGTGTGGTCTCCAGGAAAGAAGAATATTTCCATTCATCACAGAATGACCTAATAGACGGCACTGTTCAAATGAATGGTCAGCAAATGCATTTTATGTGCTTCTATTTATGTACATTTATTTTTACAGGCTACAATGCAAGCATCAGAACAGCACTTCCACTTTTCTATCCAAGGACTGAAAGACTATCCACATTAATAAAGTCTTGCCTTACCCTGTGTGCCCTTTTTACATATGGCAAAACTGAGTCACCAGCCTTGTTTTAGGTAGCGTGCTTGACACAACAAAAATAAGATGTAGAGCTAATTACCAGAACAGTACATGAAAACAGGAGCGTCCTTTCCGTAAAGACAAAGTTCTCTTTCCAAAAGACAAAGTCTTAAACTGAATTTTCTATCAAAATACAGGGCTTTTTTAGAGAAGTAAAGTTAATAGATGCCTAGAACTACTCAATGAAATGTCAGAATCTCTCCGCATTTAGTAACAAGCCTTGGAAACCTTAATCTCATGAGTCAGTAATAACAGTGGAGGAAGTAAAGACAATCCTGGCTCTATAATCAATAAGACAAACTGCTTAAAAGACCTCATCTGAAACAAATGTGTAGATGTCTCACCAAAGCAGAGATGCTGATTTATGATTAAAAAGTGTAAATGTACTTCCATGGTATCAGTTAAGAACAACTTGCATGTCTCATTCGCAAGAGCTTAAGGCAAATGATTTAACATCATGGGACTACAAACTCCTCACTAAGTCTTTCTCCCAAATGCCATTAACACCTCTGCATGTTCTGTGTCTCGTCTAATTCCCTCTGGCTTACACCAGTCCTATTCACAATTTAAATACATCAGATTCCTTTTCCATTATCAAAGTTAAACTTACAAATGCTGCATTTTTCCTGCGACAAAATCCTGCCAAGATCCCCGACAAGGCCAGTCCTGGCTGTGACAAAATCCTGCCAAGATCCCCGACAAGGCCAGTCCTGGCTGTGACATGCTCTACTACCAAAAAGAACCAGATACAAAAAACCCAAAGACTACACAGACAGCCTTTAAAGGATTTTGAGAGCAACATTCCTCCAGATAATACATTAGGACTGGTATTGTTTAATAAGTAAAGGGATGATTTAGAAAAGCCGATGAACGGCACAGTGGCACTAACTGCAGTAAAGAAGAATTATTATTATCAAGACTGCAGAAGAGTAAAAAGTCCAAACACTAAAACAAGCCAGGTGAATAGGCAGCTTTACGACAGATGACAAACATGTGCTAAAGCCCTGAAGAGTAATAATTTGGACTACTTACCTACACTGCTGGGCCCTACACTTCTCACTAGGTAAATAAGATGATGGACTAATAAGAACATCCACACCTTGTTAAGATCATATTCCAAACAGAGCAAAATCCCCTCAGTTAAACTATCGCGATTCACAGCATGAACAACTAACAGATATGATCTGAAAGAACATTCCTATGGCAAATTAATCTACAATGATGCATTACAGAGCTAATTTAATTTTTCCCCTCTTTGGACAGCCAGGCTACCAGCATGGGTCATTATCAGAGATCAGACAGTGGACAAGATGGTGTCATTGTATCCAACGCAGAATGACTGCATCATTGTTGAGCCCAGGAAAAGTAAACAGCCTTAAAAATTTGCATTAATAGCAAAAGAGGGAAAATATATCACAGATAATTCTGGGAGTCAAATTCCAAGTTATTCCAATACTCTTCCAGTGCAGGAGTATCTAGAATCTTTCCTCCCATGTCTGTATTAATCTACAGGGAAATTAACTGCTACACAGTCGGTAATGTAGGGGTTAATTCTGACTGCTGTCGAATGCCCCAAGTCTGTGCTCTGTTCATCAGAGCATTAAATCTGAAAGCTCAAGAGAGTAGTGCAGCCGTGCTGCAAGGGCTATGTTATAAAGTTCTGCATTAAAAATTCATATCGTAGGCTTGCCACAGTACTCTGCTCTGGCTGAAAGGAGAGCTGGCGGGGAAATATTAGACACCCCACTGTCTTTCTGGCAATTGGAGACATTCCTCAACAAACAGCACCTCAGGAAGGGAATGAAAGGGCAAACAAACCGTGAAACAAATCAATGAGTTCAATTATCTCTCTCTCTCTCAGAAAGGAAACTTTTCATTTTTAAGGCTGTTTCATGAAATCTTTTAATGACGGCCCTGAACAAGGATGCTGGGCACTCCGGCTGCAAAACCCGGCTGCTTGGCAGTGCTTTTTATTTGTTTTACACAAGACAGAGATTCCCAAACATACAGGGAGAAACACAGAGCAGGGTACAGGAATCTCTCTGTAGAACAACTCTACTTACCCTTTACATTACGGTGACCACGTGGGATAACAGGCTGTAGAAATTGTTCCCTCTTTCCCTGAAGTGTCTCCAGTGGAGAGTGAATTTAGATTTATTAAGATGGTTAGTTACTCCATGGTTAAGTTATGCGCTCCTCACTACTGGTTAAGGCTGCGTGCATTTCACAGCAATTTATGGCAACCCAACTGGTAGATGACACAGTTCACAATGATGGAAATGGGTGTTATATTTTTATGAAAGCCATATGTGCCCTTCAGGTTATCTGTCTGATAGAACCACTGCACTCAGGCAGGTTAATAATCCACATACCACAAGTGGGGAAATAACACAGGAAATGAAACATCAGTAAATACGATTTCTTGAGGAAACCGTGCAAAGAAAGTTACCTGTTTCTCAGTCCTCCCCTGCAACTCTGCTTAGCACCAATCGTAATAGAAAGTTCCACATTTCCCAGTGCTGAATTTTGAATCAAAGGACGGGAAAGGAAGAAAATGTAAACCACTGGACAAAAGCTGCCATGGCACTCCTTCTGTATTTTATATGTATGTATCTATCTATATGAATATATATGCTTGTTAGTATAGTTGGAAAGCAGACTGAGTGCAGCCCAGCGACCAAGGTTACGAGCGGTTCAACCACCCGAGTTCATCCAGAAGGAGGTGTAGGAGGGCAGGTTTATCATCTGGCAGGCGCAGTCCACAGGGAACTGAGGAGATTTATGCCTGGTAGCCAGCACAAAACAAATCAAGTCCAGACTAGCCTAAAACCCCTCACAAATAAAAACCTGTATGGGGGGAGGAAAAAATACACTATTTGGTTGAAAGTTCATTAGTCTGAGGGAAGGAATGAAGACAGGCTGTGTAGCTGGTGATCACAAGTAACCAAAGATTATCTATTACAAGCCACTGAAAAACTGCTACAAAAGATTTGTAACCCTAACGCAGTGCTTCAGTCAAATTTAATTTTTGTTCAAGATTTGTTACTAACAGACATTTAAAACTTGCAAGCAAGATTCAGTCAGCTAGGGTTTATTCTGGGCATCAAGAAGCTGTGCCTAAGCAAAATAAAGGAAGAAGTAGTCCTTTCTTCCACCCAGTGATTTGATTTCTTAGTTTTGATCCTTGCTGTAATACCAATTGCATCCACATCCCTGACCAATCTCCCTGTGACTCAGTTTCTCAACATGTTAAAAAACTGGGAGGCAAGGCTGTCACAGGCACAAAATCATAGCCTTTGCCCTGATCTGCTCCTGCAGAAACCCGCTAGATAAACGTTAAGGGTTAATAATATCAGGCTTACAGGATTGTAAATGCATTTGTTTGTTTAATGCTTTACATGAATGCTAATGAAGTTATTAACAGGCCTGCATGTTGTCTATTGTTTTTCTTGGTTTTAGCGTCTGCACCATCCTCCCTTATCCCTTCTGCTCCACGAGCTGGCCAACATCCTTCTCTTCCAAATCCCTGAATTAGTGCTTAATCCTAGTTCCTAGCTCCTTATGTCTACAATTCTCAGTTTCTTATTCAAAGATACTATTTTTCAAAACTTACTCATTGAAACATATTTTTAAAAAATTTAATCAAGATAATGAGATTCAATTTCATCATACCAGATATCTTCTGTGACACAAAACTACAATCCCACATGGCATTACTGTCTTTTAATTGAGATCACAGGATATGTAAATGAGACAATATTTCTTAGGTCCCATTAAGTGATGTCTCCGGGATGATCAGAAGGGGCTGACCCAGACAGGACATGCTCCTCTGACATCCGCACACAGCACAGCCAACCCACACACTGACCTGCTCCAAGCGGCCACCGCTTCTCAGAGAAGTCTTTGATTTACTGGAAATGCCACCATTTCTGGACCACCGTTTCACGGCTGTATCACTGCCAAAACTGCTAAAAGTCTGCAGACCAAAATCCCCTTTTCTCCTGCAACCAGGGCACAGGGCAAATGCAGAGGTGCAAGTGCTGGGGGTGACTCCTGCACATAATGCCAACACAGACGCTCCCCTCCCAGCTCTGCTTCTGCCATAGGCATTGAGGAGAAAGGTTAAAATAGAAGTCAAAGATAGACATGGGGGTGGGCAGGAGAAGTAATTGCTAAAAGTTTTAAAGTCCTTGGGAAGGCAGCAGGGATGACCTGTAGAGCGATGCAGGCACAGGACTTCATTCTGTAACCTTTACCCTGAGTAATGTGAATACCCCAAAGTTCCCAATGTCAACAGTACTAACAGGTAATACAAAACAGAAATACTTTCTATTTTTAAAGCAACTGTGGAGAGGATGATGTCCCTGTTCCAGTAGTAAGATTACAGATAGACAGACAGACAGACAGATAGATAGGCTGACTGATCGATCGATCTGTGATGTCAAAGCAACATTTTAAGGCAGGTATGGGATCAGACACATTTAGGTATGCATTCAACAAGACGCTGAAAAACCTGTCTAATGAGAAAACACCATAGGGACACCTTCATCAAGGTTGTGCCAGATATAGACACTGACAGTGACGCCACACACCTCCCTGTTCTTGAAAGAGGCAAACAAAAAAAATCACATGAAAGCACTGGATGAATGTGAAAGCTGTCTGTATGAAGCAACGTGGTACATGGGACAGCAGGTCCGTCAGCTCTCACAGCGAATGCGTGGCTTGCCAAAGGGAAGGAAGATAAAGGCATAAGAAAGAGACTCTTTTTCAGCATATAGAGTTTCAGTGCCTGGGATCTTACAAAGTTTCCTGAACTTCCATTCTTGTTCAGGACAGCAGTTTCTCCACTGAATGAGGAAGCACAACACACAACTATGTGACTCATTTTTTCGCCTGCACTGTCATCACGTGGGAGTGGGAAAAGCAGCTGGAAACCATCTATGAAGCACAAGGAGAGTTTCAAGTGAATGCCAGTAAAGAAAGCCTACACGTCAAACGTGTGGCTAGGTAGGGACAGCTACTGCAGTAACTGCCAGATTAACTTAGAGGCGGATGGAGAGCTTTGCTTTGTGATTGGAAATAGGTAACCCTGCATACTATACAGGGCAGGTCCTGATTGAAAACAGATGAACCATTTGTTTCCGATGATTCAAAGATTTGTCCTGACTGCCTTCCCCCTGATCCCAGCCCAGCAGTAGCTGTGCTGAAGGAGCCGTGGCAGAACCACGTGCCCTCCTTGCTCTCACAGACAAGACCTCACAAGGAAGTGGTACTGTACCAAAATAACTCTGTTGATTTGCTACTTAGCATTCAAAAAAATGAGACCATTATAATTTGTAGACATACATGAAAGGGCTGCGTGAAAACCAAGCTCAGCTGACTGGGATATGGAGGCCCAAGAACCTTGTCCATGCTCGGGGGCAGATGTGCCTTTGCAAAAAGGGTGCTCCTTCCCTGTAACTTGCTCCTCTTCTTCCTCACAAAGCCCTCTCAGGCACTTCACAGAGTTCAGCTGGTACAGCTAAGATGATCTACCGTGGCAAGATGGCTCAAAAATTGGACTGCCCTTTCATTGCACTTGCAGGGAAAGCCAATTCCTGCTGGCAGGCTGGGACTGCAGGAACCTGCTCGTGGTCCCTCTGCTCAGCAGACTAAGGCAGCTTGTAATAGCCTGAAGAGGTTTGGCTCCAGCAAGAAGTGAGAACAGACAGCACTGGGACGCTTCTGCTCCTTGTGATTTCATACAGACCCATGCACCAAGGACGCTGCAGCCTCTTCCATGCAGTTTCATGCCCAGGAAGGAGCCGTGGTTGCAGCGATAGTCAGGATGACCAACAGCATGGCTGGCACAGTAGCATAAGACCCTTTGACACAGAACTTTCCGTTTATTTAAAGATTTCTATCTAAGGATCTCGTGTCAACCCAAGGTTATAGATAACAGGGTGATGACTAGAATATGCTAGGATACCCTAAGGCTATTATTTTCTACTTTGGGCTGTTAAATAACACCAGCTTTCAGGCTATACCAGAAAAAGGAACTGAACAGTCTCACTTGAGGTTAAAAACCAACCAAAAAAAAACCCCAGAAAGGACCTAGGGCACTTCTGTGCTGTCAAAAAGTTACATTAACTAATTGCAAGCATTACAAGTCTAACAAAAGAGACAAAAGAGCCCAGCTACAGCACTAACTCCTACAAATTCTAAATGCTCCATTTATATGGCATTCTCAGAAATGCACCCTCAGAAATAAATTAAAAAAAAAAATAAAAAAAAAATCCCACTTTTTGGTTTATGATTCTCATGTCTGTATATTTCTAGACTCCAGCCAAGACCAGACTTCTTGGCTTTGAGCATTATACTTACTTCTCATGCCTCAGTTTCCCTACCCAAAAATAAAGGCTAATGAAAACATTTCAAAGCAAGCACTCGGTATTTCACAAAGGCAAGTGTTTTATGGTAACACTGTAATTCACTCCCCACTGCACGCTATCTTGCAACTTTGCTGGTTTGACTGTAGGCTGAAACAGAAATTTGATTAAAAAGACTGGTTTGCACATCGACTTTCAAGCCCTATGTCACACAGAATAGTGTTCTCCAAGTAGTTCTCCAAAGTATTTTCATTCATCTTTAAGCAAAATATTAATGCTACATAGTGACTTTCAGCCTGTTGAGTTTTGCACAAGGCACAGTTAAAACTTTTACCAAATATCTCAAATTCTAAAATGTAGACAGAGCTCTCTGTAAGATTGAAGATATTTAATTTTTCTTCCCCTTTTTTCTTAAAAAATTATGAGTTCTCTGTAACATCTTCCCTGGTTTCGCACCCCCACTTTACCACTACCCCTGGGGTTGCACTGATGGCAGTACCAGGAGGAAATTTAAGAAGAGAAAAAACTGTAAGAGACATGGCCTGTGAAGTTCTCCATCTCTTGTTTTTAGGGAAATCACTTTAAATACAGCAATAATTCCAGAGACGGAGCATTAGAAGTTAATGACTCATCAAAAGAACAGGAAATAGGAAACTTTAAGATCTTAAAGGCACAGCAAAGAGAAGCTATTTCATATCATGCACAACACAACCACCCTAACTACAGTATTTCATGCTCAATGGGGGGAAGCAGCATCTGAGACCATCTATCACAGTAATTATGTGATGCTGGAGGGAGCATGACTTTATTTTTTATTCAGTTTGACCCTGAGCACCATCAAAATGGAAGACTACAAACATTTGAGAAGTGATATACTGGTACCAGCCAGGACTTAAACAAGAACAATTTGATAAAAAAAATTAGAGTAAATAATTCATAGGCCAAATTAAATTCTCACTATATATTGGGAATTATTCCCCTGAAGTTGAAGTTAACTGAGATTTGCCCCAGTGTAACAGATTTCACATGAATACTTGAACTCCAATTCCATCACATAACTTTAGGGAGAAATAATTCTTCATGAATTCTCTAAAGCTACTAGTCCTCTGTCTTCAAACCCAGTCTTACACTCCTTCCATGCAGAAAGCCACATCTTTAGAACTTTATTCTACATTAATGCCTGAAGAATATGTCTGTTCTATAACGAGTAGGAAGAGGACCATCCTTCACTACAAAGAGCCAAAACCCACAGGCATCCCCTTCTGTTACCGTAGTTTTGGCACATCATCCACGAAACCTCTTCCTTTCTCCACAACTGGAGTCTCAAGTGCCTCGTGCCTGCGTGCAGGTAACACGCAGAGGTGTTTACCGTCCCGCTGTCCCTCCCCGGCAGCCCTCCTGCTTGTCCGCCACCATCACCTGCCTCTGCCCCAGCGCTCCCCATCTGTCACCCACCTTTGACTTTGGGCAGATTACTTCAGGATTTATTTTCAAGCAGGATATAGGGATGAAAACAAGCATTACTTTGTCCTCCCACTCCTGAGCTTCTACCTATTTGTTTCATTAACTTCTTTTACATTGTCATGATATCATGCCTTAAGCTCTTTAGGGCAGAGACAGCCCTTGTGAGAGGTATGTGCGCAGTGCCCACCCTGGTATCCGCAGCCTCGCTGACTGAGGTCTAAGACCACTGCAAGAAAAGGAGTATTAAATAATGACACTGAAATCCTGAGAGTCAAGTTTTCCTATTCAGGCCCTAAAACAATGAAGAACTCTCCTTTATTCTAAAGCAGAGACTTCCAGCTTGCAGACCCCACTTTCATCGACCACGCTCTGTTCATTTCCAGATTTAGTTTTCATTAAAATGCAGTCCAGGATTAAAGTAAGTCAGCTGGATCTATATGGTGGGGTAATGTGCAATATTGCCCCAGTATACAGTCTTAACGACACTACACCAATATGCCCTCCTGTGTCATCCTTAGCTGTGTTGCCATAAAAACTAATAACCAGTAATATATGAAAGGACAACCATTCTCTGCTTCATATACTGGAAGGCAAAATATTTTTCTACAAGTTATTGAAAGTAGTTGTTTTAGGATGACTGCTTTGGTAGATATGCAAAGCTACTTCTCCACTGCATTTTCTATGTACACACAACTTTCAGAAGAACAAAAAGCCTGCATCTTTCAGAAAATCACATAGGTAACAAAACTGGGAGCAGAGCTGCTTTCACTGACAACCTAAACATTTTTTGCTCTGTGTTGTTTATGAAGGCTTTTCATTGCAGAAAGGGGGGCAGTACCTAAAATCCTCACAAGACTACTTAACATTTCCTGGTGAAAATGTAGCATTTCAGTGAAATTCAATATTTTCTTTCATCAAAGGCAGGGAGCTTCAACCCACATGTTAACAGTAACTTAACAAGCCTACTGTATGTGCTACAAACGAAGATCCTTTTCCAATTAGAATTCATTTAGGTTGGGGGAGAGGAGGGGTCGGAGCAAAGAGGCGGCTCTGGAATTGATCTAAAACTGGAATTCAACAATTCTGGCTGGGAGCATTTACCACTCAGCTGGGAATCCCAAACACTTGCTCAGACTCTGCAGTGAACCAGAAGTGAAAGAGCAATGTTAGCAAGGAGAACAGTTTGTCCTCAGAAAACTAAGGAAACGCATACAGGAATGTTTCTTTTTCTACAGAGGAGAAAGAAAAAAAAGTCTGTTGCACTAGGAAAAAAACCCAAACCCCAACATCCTTTAATTTTCCTGAAACTCAAGTCTGAGTCTGCTTTCCAGTTCCAGCTCCGATAGGATCTCCAGATCAAACTCATTAGCATTGGTTAAATCCAGGTTTGCTGATAGAAACGTGTGGGACAGCAAACAAAATCAGTATCAGGCCTCGAGAGAGGATGTGCCTCTTTAATTGAAAAAGGCAGAGTAATCATTCATTTATTTAACCCAGAGATGATTATAATCTGAAAACCTTGAAATCCTCTTACACAACAACTGTTTTGGCAAGCCCCTCTGTGTTCCAACAAATATTAAACTGTGCTTGCCATTTGTCTAAGGAATCTTGTATTAATAAACATGAAGAAGAACACTTTTACCTCCCACACTCAATGACAGAAGAAAACAAAGACCAGCTGTATTCATCAATGGATCCTTGTTCTGCACATAAAGGCTAATTACATTTTACTTCAAGCCTACACATGGAAAACTTTGCTGCTGCCATCTTGTCAAATTCAGCTTCTGATACTCCAGCTGACAGACTGCAATGACTGCACATAATAAACTCCTTTTTGTCATTAACACCTTCAGTACCCTGCGTGCAGAGTATCTGTGGGATGCCAGGGCCAGGGGAAGGGGCGCAGGCAGCACCTGCACTCCCACTGCACCCACCCTACCTGCTCGCTGGCAGAGGGAACGGGGGATTTTTATAGACTGGGATGACAGCAGCTAATTTGACTGAAGCTTTTAATTTCAGCAACTGATCTCATTTGAAGATGACTTGCTAGCATCAAATTCGGACGGTACCTCTGTACCTCATGTTGCATGCAGTACTTTGAATGGGGACATTTTGAAAAGACAAACAAACAAGTTGACATAATGATTTCCAACTTTAAGATCACAACAACCAGTCGCTAGGACAAAATCCAGACTCCTTAATGCTGATACTGAAGACTTCTTACTGTGTATTCCTTTTGCTTCTTTTTGTTTGAAAGATTTTCAAAGTTACAAACAGTTGAAAGACAGCTTTATTCCAAAACTGAAAATCTTAAAAGCACTGTTAGCTTTAAAAAATTGACAATTATCTCTTTTTTCCTGAAGGCACTCCAATTCATCTGCATCAAATAAGCGTCTGTAAAACTAACAATTCTGGCCTAGGATAAAAATCACATGTTTTTAAAACATAAAATTAAAATTGGCAATACAAGTAGCTTTTCAGACTTAGATCAAAAGAGGGTTTCTTTTTAGAAAAGAATCAAACTGTCTTTCACCGTTTTTATTGGTGCTTTTTCAACATTTGTCCCAGCTTTTACAATTAAAATAGATGACTCAATTTCACTGTCTACATTCAGTTCCCTTTTAATGTTTTTCTAGATTTCCATATTGCAAAATGTGGGCTACAAACGCCACAGATGACTGTTGTTATGCAAGAACTATTCCTGCCATAAATATCCAAAACAATGATAAAATATTTCTGCTGTTATTAGCTCCTACAAGTTTGTTTTCACAGTACATTAGTCTGGGAGATAAAGTACATGCTTAATGTCTGCTTCAGGATTCAGCTTCATGATCACTATATTCTAGACCCAGCCTTCACAATCGTTCTGCTACAGAACACAATAAACTTCTACTTACTGCAGATGCTACTAATTTTATGTAATTCTATATATATTAGATAAGAATCACATTCAAGAGATCATATGAAATTATTCCACGTGAATACCTCTGAAAGAATGAAACACATCAGAAATGCAAACAAACATTTTAGACCGTCTTTTGCTCAGTATAAGGTAAATTACAGTACCTAGGGAAACAGTACTAAAAAATGAAGCAAACACTGCAAATAAAAACATTAAAAAGGGTAAGGGGTTATTAGGTTCAGTGCCTACAACCACTGAGCCCTGATCTCTGACTGTTCCCACAGAAGCAACTGCAAGACAAAGTAATAGCAACAGAGCTGTCAGCATCAGTTACATGCAGAAAAAAAAAATAAAGGCAATTTGCAGTAATTTAAGGCTCCATCAGATACATTATTAGTATGCGTCTCTTCAAGAAGGATGAAATCAATGAGGGAACAAAAATACTTTTGATCACCTTATATGGAACTCAAAGGAAACTGGACTTACAGAGCAAAACCAAAATTGACCTAAAAAATTTTCTTGAATGACGTAAAAGATGTTTCAACTGCAAGCGCTGATTCTTAACTACTATGGATTGAATTTTGTAAGCTCCAAGTTTCCCATGTATTCACTGGGGAATCAGATCCTCACCGCTCGCAGAACCACATGCTAAGAAATTAAAACTTGTTGCCAATTTGACTGGTTTGGAAAAACCTGTATTGTCTAGACTGCCATGAGCCCTACCAGAAAGCACTTACCTACAGACAAAAACAAGACTATGTCATTGCTCCCAGCAAGCCTAAGCTACAGTTTTCTCTTGCCCCAACATGGAGACTGCCAACAGCCTTCCCTTACCATTCCTCCTGTATCAGAATGGGTGGCAAAGGCAGGAACAAGGGTTTTCCCCTCCATTCACCCACCTGCCTACTTGGAAGCAGAGGTGAAGCTGAGGCTCTGTTGCATGCGGGTAGTGGGCACAGGGATGCGATGTGCATCTTCCAGCCCTTGCCCTTACAGCAGGGGAGGGCCATCCAGCTGAAATGGCTTCTTCTTTCCCATCCCATTTCCAGACACAGAAATGACTCCCTGGGTTTAATACTGCTGAACACGGGAATTCCTTCTCATTACTAACTTTCCTTAAAAATGAAGGGTTCAAAGAAAAGCAGCAGAAATCCGTCTCTCTTGTTGTTTCCTGCGCTGATTGTTAATAAAACCAGGGGCTAATTGAAAACAGTAGCCATTAAGAAGACAAGGATATATATTTTTGAGACTACCTTCACGTTCTACTTAAAAACAAGGAAAATCTGCCAAAAATGCTATTTTCTGTAATTTGGGGTGAATTTGACAGTGATGATTGCTACTCCAAAAGCAGAAAGAACCAGGGTGCTTAACAGTGAAATAGAAATCCTTTACTAAAATAAATTTTATTTTCACCAAGATTGGAAGATCGCAGTAAATATCTTATTTCTGAAATTGCCCTATTTCTAAATAAAATATAAGAAATACATAGTACAAGAGATACACAGTAGATGCAGCACCTGAGAATGAAACCAGGAATGCAGCAGCATGTATGCCAGGAAAAATGTCTTGTTGGGTGGAAGAAAATATGAAAACTAATAATGTCTCTATAGGAGGCCAAATTATGACCATGTTTTCCAACAAATTTGGACTCCTGAACCTCTTCCATCTCGTCTGTCTCCAACAGACAGATGCAAAACAAAAAAAAGCAGTGATACCCTGAAGGAAGACATAGAAAGAAAACAGTGAAATCTTACTTTGCAGTAGTTTCTTCATCATATTTTGTTTTCAGATCAAATAGTTCTGTTCTGGTTTTTTCCAGGGCTAAAAGGCATAAACATGAAGCATTACAGCACTGTAACAGCAGTGAAAAGCAAAAAGACTACTCCTTTTTCTTTTATTCAGACATAAATAAAGCTGTACACCTCCTGATGAAAAATTCTTTGCTTTATTTTCTACCTATGCAAACCATTATGACTTTAGAAAAAACACAGCTTCTGATTTTTCACATTTTCTTACGGTATTTCTTTTATAGAGTAAAAATTCCCAGTTCCTGCTTAACAAAGCCAGACATTACTGATTTCTTATTAAGCTGGCTAAACTGCTTATTCATTTGAAATATTTATTGC
Organism: Ibycter americanus; assembly: GCA_035590275.1. Classification (NCBI taxonomy): domain Eukaryota; kingdom Metazoa; phylum Chordata; class Aves; order Falconiformes; family Falconidae; genus Ibycter; species Ibycter americanus. Next base: position 105,447,166 of record JAVJGI010000001.1, on the reverse strand, counting down.
AGTAATTCAAGGAATAAAATTTCTTGTGTTCTCACAGCAAAAAAACCCAATGTGTCCAGACCTGGAATCTATAAGTATGCAGAGATGAAAATTAATGGCAACCAAGTCATAGGCAACAGGCAAGACACATTGGTAGAAACCGGGTTCATACTGAACCCAGATCACTGCGTGTATTCATCATAGTTCAGAAATGTGTGAAACCAGAGCAAAACACAACATGGATGACAAGCTTCATGACCTGCTTTAACTGCAGCGATGCTCTATTGCTGTACGTGCTTCATGCTTGGCCATGTCCGCTGTATTTACCAACAGACTGGCTGCAACACAAGCGTTCACTTAAGGTGTGGAGCCCAAAAGAATCTCTGATACACAAAGCACGTTCAAGCTCTGTTGGATCTCTCTGCTCTTACAAGAGCCGGTTCACACACAGTCCTGATACATTTAATGATCTCCATCCTCTCACCTCCAGCCTGATCATTGGTATAGGTCAGAATAGCGATGCCAAACCTGTTTGCAAAGCTTGAACTTTGTGTTCGGCTTCTTCCAGCTTTGAGGCTGTCGACATCTGTGTCTCCTGCAATTTTCTATAAAGGGAAGAGAAGAGGTGAGAACAGAGCTCATAATCATGTTAAACAACTTATCTGTATTTTGCAAATTTGGAAGATAGAGTGATTAAATGTTTCAAATGTAATCAGACAACTGACAACACCACACAGACTACAAGGTGCTTCAATGGGACCCATAAATCATGTCACACTGCAATACTGTTCATACTTTGCAGTCCCACTTATTAAAATTTTAACAGTGTAGCCACCTCATAACATAAGCTGTGAACATTATACAAGAGTTGACTGCTATATAAATGACAACTTTAGTGGAAGGTTTTCTTGAGCATAATTTGTTTTGGAAATGTCACACACATTAAGAAAATTGTCACCAAGCACCCTCTGTTGTACAAAGTTAGTACAAGAAGAATGATACATTTCCATTTTACTGTCATAATGAAAAAATTTGTTGCCATAACTGATATGGTGAATAGATGCGGCAGCTGTTTCATCATAGCTGTAATGGATGCCAAATGCAGTAATATTATTAGCTACTCTTTAAAAAAACACACATATTTCAAAACAAATCTCACATTGATATTTTCTATATAACATGAGCAAACATTTAATATGCTCACATTTCATATGTCCACAGGCAATATTTTCTTGTTTGTGTCAGTCATACATGTTTTAACATCATCTTGCCATACAGTCACTACGCTCTTTGCTAAAGGCTAAGCTACAGGAGTTATAAAACTCATCTTCGAACGGGAGTTGCTCCAACATCTCCCAGGAGTTGCTGCTTTTTATGACACTGCTTTTAAGATATTCTGCAGATTTCAGAATTGTGAAATGGCTTATGAAACTACCAGCATCCTACTTGCATGCCATAGGGTGCAGAAATTTATTCTCCAACACTGCTGACCAGGTTAATAACTATTTATAGCAAGAAATGTGTGTCAGTTCCCTTCATACCAAATTATATACACCAAGAACTCAAAACCTCTCTTACACACACTTTTATGTGCATTCCATGACCTCCCATTTCATTTTATTTTTAAGCACATCTAGATTGAACTTCTTAAAGCCACTGCTTACATGCTACTTATCAAAAAGTAACCACAAATATTGATGGATTTAAAAAAGCTTTGCATTCACCAGTAGATTCTTCCCACTCAGACCTGAACTTAAACAAACAACCCACCAACTAAAAAAGCACATGTAAACAGAAGGGCTTCCACATTTACGCAGAACATATTATAGCTTCAGTGTTATTGCAGAGAAATAAACTCTCAAGGTAGGGAACGCAGCCTGAAATAACTCCCTCCTAAGACCCTTGGTCTTGTCCTGCCTGATTTGTTTGCCCACCAACCTACAGGAATCAAACATGCCCTGCTCCTTTCCAAAAGATTAGGAATGCATCCAAGATGCTTCCAAATATCAATAATAAATATTTCAAATACTCCTTGATTTTGACATGTAGGAATATGCAAACATTCTCAGGATAATTCAGGAACACAACCCCTCTCTTAGACATTACCATAGGAGCAGGGGTGATGTGTCTTTTACCCAGGCTCTTGGGTATAGCGTTTCATCTTAAAACAGCTCAGGGTTGTACAGATTGTACAATGGTACTGTGACACACAAAGCGGACACAGCAGACTGAATTACACTGTCGGCTAATGGAGAAAGATTAGTGTCACAAAGGACAATACAGCTAGTGAAGAATAAAAGCAGGTTTGCACCCTTCTGAACATGACACCCCACACACAACACTACTGCGAAGAAACAATCTGTCCTTGTTTTACTTCCACACTTTCAAGATTGTTTTCCTGTGTGAAGTTGAGTATCAAATGATTCCGCGTCAAACGCATAAATCGCCAGAATTGCTCAATATATGAGCTCTCTCAGCACACTGAAAAGAGAGCCCTGGCTGGGAAGATTAAACAGAAAAATACATCTCTCCTCCCCTACAATACCTACAGATGCGCACATGCACACTCACCTCTCCTTCTCTGCGAAATCATTTTGTAACTTTTGTTCTTTTTCAAGGGCTATATTCTCCGCTTGGTTCTTCAGGGTCTGTTCATATTCTCGGATTTTCTCTTTAAGTGCTTTTATTGTAACCTCTACAGAAAAACAATAAGGGAAGAATGAGTTTACACAGCTCCACGTGGTTCCACAACACAAGGCTTTCTTTACCCTGTAGGCTCAGTGTGTTTTAAACTTTAGCTCTTCAACTCTGACACAAAATCAATGGATATGAGTCCCTTTGGAGACCTTTTACTCCCTAAATGTTAAATTGAACTTTAAGTGTTTAGGTTGAGAAGGATCAATGGAGTTTGCTGGAAAGTGGAGCAAAGAAGGTTCCTCTAACATGACTTTTAAAAAAAAAATAGAAGAAGAAAAAAAAAAATCAATTGTAAAATATAATATCACCTTATTGACTAGTCTCAAAATAGCTCACTGCTGAGCGGAGATTAATAAAGTCCCAGTGTAGGTTTAAGTACGCATTTACACATAGGACAGTTAATTCACATAACTGTGCTCATGTAAAAAGAGGCAGTTTTACTACGGTTCATGCACAGATGCAATCTAACACTAATTGAACACGTATCTGGGATACAGCTACGTTCTGCTTCACAACTGATGAAAAATATGGCAGTTAAGATTTAACTGCTGTATTAACAGTAGATCAGAGTCAACAGACACTCTGGAGCCCTTCATATTCTAGTTGCTCTAACTGCCTTGTCATCGACACTGGGTTTTACACACAAGCATTAACTATTTTAACTTCCTGAGTGCACTTGCAGCCTTCCAGGGTATTTGCAGAAACCCTGCTCTCAGATAAAGAAGCTATCTTGCATTTATTGTGTCTGGTAATGGATGAGAGAAGATGCATAAACCCACAGAGTTACGGCGCAGCCATAACAGCCAACGGACGGCATCTTCTTGTGTGCCCTGATCCGCTCCTACGTGAAAGCCCTTTGATCCCACCCACAGGAAAGGACTGAATCCTTATAGGGCTCATAAGAGGAAAAGCAGGACATTCACCAGAGTATGCTTTGTAACAATAATGGAATTTGGAAAAAGCGTTAGACTGCCAGAAGACTCGCAGCTAGCAATACATTTCGATGTACTTACACAGAGATGCAGCGGTTTAAAGACATCAGCTTATTAACAGATGCCATTAACAACGCCTTAGGAAAAAGTACCTTTGGACATACAAAGTTTCTCTTTCTGCAGAAACATCTCAAAGACAAATTCTTGCTACAAAAAGTAAAGCCTACAGACTTGGGGGAAAAATATCTCAATAAGATCACACAAAACTATCCACAATCCTTTCAAAGTCTAGAGTTTTAAACTTGACTAGAGGACTGTAAAGCCAGACAGTAGAAAGCTAGTGACAAGGTCCACTGTCTGGGAATTACACCAAAGGCAGCTTGGGTCACTGTGACCACAAAAAAGGGGGAGAAGAGTGGTAACATGATTGCCAGCAAACCAGCTACTTTTGAATGAAGGCGCAGATTTTTGCTAGCCATACAAAAATCAGATGAGGCTCATTACCGAGTAATAGGGCGTGAAAAGGACATGTAACTTTAAAAAAAAAAAAAAAAAAAAAAAAAAAAAAAACAAAGGGAAATTCTTCTCTGAGATCTGGGAAGTAATACAAATTCTGATCTTTTCCTGAATAAGTGAAGGATGCTCCTCCACACAGACAAAAGGATGCTCATTCATATGTACAAAGGACGTACTTTTTGCACTGGAGACACCTTTGCTCCAGGTATTTTTAGACATAAATCTGCAAAAGCATTCAGGTATATGGAGAAGCAGAGAGCAAAATAATCTCATGGAAATGCATACAGTTGCATCTTGACAAAGTTTGACTGTTTCATTTTAAAAGGAAAAATAACCCTACGAAAATGAATGCAAGAAGTGCCCAAATACAGGGGAAAAATATGACTTTTTTAACAAAATGTGGTTTTATGTTTAGGAACCTAACAATAGATGTGCTGGACAAGGACAGTTTAATCCTCTACATTGCTTGAAGAACTAAGTGCCTTCTTTACTGTTCAGGTCAGCTAAAGCTTGTTAGCTACTGCCATTTATACCAGTTTTGGAAGAAGTTCTTCCAGGCACTGTATAGCTCACACACAGCCCTCCAAACAAAGAGATTAGCTGATCAAAGCACCCTTAGCTAACAACAGGCTTTTCCCTGGATATCTTATTAATCCCTGTTTGAAACAGAGTGTAAAACTATTGCACTGGAGTGAAAAACAACGTAAAGATTACAGCAGCAAAACAGAAAGGAAGTCAGTGCACACCAGGGAAAATAAAAAATGCCAGTTTATGAGTGGTTACAGCAAAAACCTCTGGAAGTCAAGATCTCTTCCACTTTCTGGGATGAACCCCTATGTCATGCCTGCACGTACAGGATGCACAGCCTGAGGAAAACTCTGCACAGTGAACTGCAATTATTGTACGTTTCCAGCAAAAATACTGTCGGGCTTAAAGCATTACAGCTCCCACATGACATCTTTTGCAGTCCAGCCTGAATCCTTGCATGCTGATACCTGTCCTCTCCACAGGTCACACCCTCTATGTTAAAACAAAATATGTAACTGCATATATGCTCCTTCTACTGAAAGTGAGATGTACCAGAGCCAACTCAGTTGCAAATGCAGCTTTCAAGTGTTACCCACTTGGGCGCAACAGTTAGGTACTATTAAAAAAAAAAAAATCTCTGTTTTCCCAAATGCCTAGACAATTTACCTTTCTACGACGCAGAACTGAGTGTTAAACATGGAAATGAAAAGCCCCATGTATAGGCAAGTAGGTGACGTACAAGTGAGCAAATTTTGTTTCCTGGTGCAGGAAACTTTCTTCTGAAGCACAAAAAAACTTCAACAGTTTTAAAGACAACAGACTTTACGTTTCACTGAGATTTTCGTGTATTTTCATGTGCTCCGGTTTCATTAAAACTTACTTAAAAAATTAAACGGTATTAGCTTGTATTTACATAGCTCTATGGATAGTCTCTACAGTAAATATAAAGTATGTATGCTGAATGTACTCCAGTAACACGTTTCAGATTTAGATAAGGAAAAACACAGTACAGAAGAATTTCCATTGTGTAGACATTTGTATGTGTGTACCAAATACTGGATTTTTGTGTTTGTCTGCGTAAAATGTATGTACTACAATTACCCACCACCACACTCAGTTTGATGCCAGTAGTAGCAACAACTCTCATAAAATGTCTACATATGACTTCATTCAGGGGTGTAATTTTCAGGTAGTGCTGAAGGTTACAACCAAATATTCAGAATAACAGCTCCATTCTCTGACTTGGTGTTACAGAAGACAAAACTTTTACAGAAAACCAAAGAGTCTACCCAAAGTCGTATCTACACACATAAACACAGAAGTAGCTATAATAGATTATTATACTTTCTTTACTGAATTTCCATGCTACTGTCACCCTTACCTGTAAGAAATAAAACCGAATTTAATCCCTGTGTTCAAATTTCAATAAGCATTAAAAAAGCTGATAAAAGAGTATCTTTACAACCTACCCTGATTTTTCACCTCGGCGAATTCTTTATTGTATTCCTCTAGAGTTTCCCTAAGTTTCTGGTTCTCTGTTTCAATATCGTGCATACGTTGAACCTTCAGCTGAAGCTGCTGTCCTAAGTCCAAGGCTGGAACTGGATCTGATAAAGAAACAGTAAAATAAAACATAAGACAACAGGAACACTTCTGCAACGCGAGCATTTCAGAGACCTTACAGCACCTTCCAGTATCTAAAGGAGACGACAAGAAAGCTGGAGGGGGACTTTTTACAAGGCCATGTAGCGACAGGACAAGGGGTGATGGTTTTAAGCCAAAAGAAGGCAGATTTAGATTAGATATTAGGAGGAAATTTGTCCCTGTGCGGGTGGCGAGGCGCTGGCACAGACTGCCGAGAGCAGCTGTGGGTGCCCCATCCCTGGCCGTGTCCAAGGCGAGGCTGGACGGGGCTGGGAGCCGCC
>JAVJGI010000001.1:105390619-105435766 GCA_035590275.1 Ibycter americanus | reverse complement strand
GGGCCGGCCGCTTCGCTCTTCGGCTTATTTTTACAAAAACGTGTTCATCTTAAAATGGAGCTCCTGGAGAGACTTTTCCAAAACAAAGGACTTTTCCTAAATCCCCTCCTCCCTTTCGTCACAGGCCTGAAACGTTAAGAAAGCGAGTTATGAAACAGTGCCAGAACTATAGGGGCAATTAATATTTTATATCGCTGGAAATGTGTTTCCTAAGGTTCGGATCTAAAAATAATTCATCGGAGGCAATGCATTTCTTTCAACAAGCCCGTGTTTCTGTTGTCTAAACCACATTGTAAGCAAAGCCGCCTTAGTGATCGCTCACAAAACACCCACGCAAAATGATAAGGGATGGTGGTGGGGGGAAAAAAAATCCTCCCTAACACAACTTCATTAATGTGATTGAACTTTTTAAAAAGTTCAGCCCTGCTGTCACAATACGTTCGCCGCAAAGTAGGAGAAGTTTTTGACTTTCCCAGCCGCTGCTGCCTGCGATGGCCGGCTCTCCCGGGGAACGGGCTCTGGTCCACAGGCAGGAAGAGCAGGAAGAAGCTCTATCAGCTTCGGATGCAGTAAGTGCTTTCTTGGGAAGCGGCATATCTGAAAATAACCTGAAAGTGTGTTTTAGAAAAAATAATAATTACATTGTAGCTTTTGAATATTCAAACACCTCACAGCATACTTAATTAATTCATTAATTATTCCCCAGAAATTTCAGGGGTAAATTGAAATAGCCTAGAGAGACTGAGACAAAGATTTCATGGAAGAAATGATAGCTTTCCTCCTGTTCCCCTATGACTCTGGTAGCCCAGGGACAGAAGAGTTATAGCCGTAATCCCGTTTGAAACAAAGCTCATCATCTCTCCAAGTCCTCACTTCATAAAAAAACATGAAAAGGTTCTTCCTTCAATCACGAATTAAACATATTTTCTTACTCCCCCATCCCGCAGGACTGGGATCTCTCCCTTCCTTTTATTTTTCCTTCCACTTTTTTTACAGCGTTCTCCTCACGCTCCTGCTGTCAGGGCATTAAGAGCTGTACCAGGGAATTCAGCGTGCCCGCAAGAGGGTGAGGGACTGTCATTTTCCTTACCAGCAAAAAAGCAGAATTCCAAATTCTGCTGACCTCTGGAAGCAGTAAAGCAGCAAAGCAATACTGATGCGACCCCTCCGTATGGGGATGGGGGGAAGTCGCAGCAAACCGGCGCCTTTCCTCCCCATTAATCACGACAAAAGTTCTCCATGGCAGCACTCTCCAATGCTTGCAGGGTTAAGTGAAACGATGCGAGATGGTTTATAGTCAATTTGACCGCAATCATATAGATCCCTCTGCCAGAATGTGGTTCTTAGATCTTGTGGGCTATTATTTAAAAACATCCTTTATTTATCTACCAATTCTAGAACGGCTACCGCTGGAAAGATGCTCTGGCCCTGCCCCAGCTTATGAGATGTATCTCTACCCTAGTATCCAAAAAAGTCATGTAAGGCAGAGTATATGATTGACTGCTTAATGAATTGCACTGCAGTTCCCTGTATTTTCAAAGGAGTTCGCAAAATAAATCATCAGAAAAGTTTTTAATATTAAAAGTGGGGTATGCATAATAGGTGATTCACTATTTTATGGCACTGTCAGCTGAAAAAGGACCTAATGAGTTACAAAAAAAGCCACCGCAACTGAAAATGCTCCAATTTGATCATTAATATTCTAATAATGGCTGAAGACATTGGAATTTACTACTTGCACACTGAGCTCAGTGCAAAGCAAAGGACAGTTACAGCAAATCATTTGTACTCTAAGTTTCATTTCTCCTGCTTTGAGATTATGAAAAGAAAAAATGAACCTTCCACTATGTTTGAAAGCATTTCTGCCACAATCATCCCTTCTTTCTCCTAAAACCTTCTGAATAGACTTAGCACTAAACCCTCCAAAAGCTGGGGTTTATTCTAATTCCAGTTCACATTCCTGCAACCGAGAAAGGGAAAGTCCAATATTGCCCATCACAAGCACAGTCTGCCCCTTTCGCTCTGAATATGCAGCACTGCTCTGGTCACCGGGCTTAGGGCTGCTCTCACTCTGTTCCCTGAAGCAACAGCTTTCAAAGGGTGCTGTGGTTACAGACTCCAGGTGAACACAGCCAGCGCCCACAGGGATATCTTCTCTCTGACGGGGCACATTCTTCCTGCTTCTATTCATCGAATCCTTCCCCTTATCTGCACCTCCCCTCTTTCTTCCGTGCCTCCAGCCTACCAAGTAAAATAGGGCTTGACAACCACACAATAAATTTTTTAAAGTGTATGCTTTAGGGATATTTCTTCCTTTGAGTATTTATTCCAGCTTTTACAAAGGAATTTATCCAATTATTAATTCAACAAGAAAAACGAAAGAAAAAAGTATGTGATCAGACAAGCCCAATTTCAAGCCACATATTCAGGTAACAGAGCTATTTTTAGTTATTTTGACATCAGTTTCAAAACACAAGGATAAAGTGAATGAATACTAAAGATGAGAATTGGCCAGGACTTGGTGCTTCATCTGAAAATAACTATGTAATGCTAACAGTATGCCCTACCAGTGTGCATTCATCCAGTACAGATCCAAAATTGTATTTTATGCTGTGCCTCTGAATTCAAACCCCAGAGGGAAGGAGGCTGAAGTGATTATGAGCTCCTTCTACATTCCTCAGCGCTGGACTACCCGAAGGCTGGAGCAGCATCCCATGCGATTCAGACCGTTCTGGAAAATAAAATGGTAGCAGCTGCTGACCCTACCAAAACGCTGCTCAAAATTTCCCGTTTACAGCCTGGACTTTAAACTGTCCCTCTCACCCCCACCTCAGGCATTTCTTTGTGCAAAGGTTTGCAGAACAGTTTGGGGAAAATCAGCGTCTACAGTCCCTAATTTTTTACTGCACAGACTTCTCCTGCACACCCAGCTTCCAGAACTGGGGCATTTTTCGTATGTTTATGCAACTCTTTTTTTACCTGGTCTAAACATGCTGATGAAGCATCGAGGATTTTGTCTTCAGATGGGATACAGTCACAAGCTAAATTATTGCCTGCAGCCACGGGGGGTTATCACTTTTCATTCTTTCAAGTATTAACTATGCTCAATTTTCTGCTTGATTTTATCAGATTTTCAAGTGTGTTTAGAAAGGTACCCTACTGCTCTGTTTGAGGAGGCGTCTGCGCTACTTCTGTTGTACATGAGCAAGTTCATTTTGCTTCCTAAGACTACTCACTGTAGTATTGTTTTCTTTTCCCTCTAAGCTTGAGAAAAGGCACGTTATGAATATTCATTTCCCTTGTAAAGTTAGGGGCAGCAAAAATATAAGCCTTTCGTTTTATGTGTCTATCTTCAAATACATTATTTAAATATACTGGATTTGGAAAGGGGCAACCATTTTGATACATATTATTAACAAGCCAGGAACTGCTTAAAATTTTTCACAGTTTGTAATGATACCGAACGTTTCTCAAAAATTGTCCGTGCTGATGAGTCCTGATATACCACAAACTCAGGGTATACTATTACCTGATCCTGCTCTTCAGACAGAGTTTCACCAAACAATTAACGATTAGCCCAATGAAGAGTGCTCTGAGTATTGACTTTTGCAAACTATGTTTTTAGTATTCTAGTCTGGGAAATGAATAACATAGTGCCTTGGTGTGAACCTATTTTCCTTCTCCCCTCTTTGTATCTCCCCTAAATTTACATTCAACCAGCTCTTCTCTGCCGGCACCTAAGGCTGGGTATGCTTATGTTACAATTTAAGCACTGACCGAGAACGGTCATCGAGGTATGTAGAAGCCTATACAGACTTTCTGCTATCAGGGCTGCCATTAACCTTTTTGCTTTCTGCTTAATGTTACACTTTACAAAAAAATCCAAACACATCACATAACGTCTATAAATACAACAACTTCATACACATTTATCACCTCCAACATAAGCAGCAGATAATTCTTCTTAAAAAAAAAATAATCAAACCTGTTTTTCTCTTCAATCACCTTTAACCTTAGAACATTGATCAAATACACTTTGATGGAAGTCTTCCACTTCAGTGGAAGTCTTCTCTTAGCCCGAACAGGAATACAAGTCTGGAGAGTGTTGCCGAGTTGTAAACAATCACAAGCCAACGGAGTGGTAGCAGTAAGCACTGCATCTCACACTGCTGCTAGCATGGGCTCCATGGTAAGGGAATGAAGTTCTGTTAATGGGTGAGAAATTTTCATTTCTGCCTTTAGAAGTAATTCCCTAACGCTTACTTTATGCTTTACTGATTACTTATTTTAAAAGAAGTTTGTGTTTCCTCAGCTAAATCATTCCTTGGAAAAAGAAAGCCCCATGCAGCAAAGTTTGAATTTGCAAGGCTGAACTGTGTAAAACTCCCTTGGAACTAGTCTGCTCCTCCTTCAAACCCCTTAGTAAGATACAGGCCCCATGGCAGGGCAATTTATCATCGCAAGGAGTAAGGGAAAGATGAAATTTCCACTTCAGCCATCTTTCACTGTTATTGCTTTTAATTGTTTTGACAGGGCACACACACACAAAAATTCTTCTCTTTACCCTCTCTGTTATTTCATACTTTCCTTAGGTAGTGGGTCCTCTGAGCTAAAAACCATGTCGTAGTCATTATATAGTGCCAAAGTTACGGCAAACCTGATCACAACAGAAACCTGTGAAGAGTCTCCAATAAAAACACACATACATCCCCTTTAACGCTGTAAGAGTAATTTAGTTTCTTGATGAGAAAATTCCCATTAAGCAGAAACGAATACCATTTATGGCTCAGCTCAAGAAGGCTGCAGAGTCCTCACCAAACCACGAGCAAGTATTTTGCATTAACCTACCCCAATTCTCAAACGTGTATATGCTGAAAAAGCACAACCCTTTTTCCTATTATATTCATACCGGGTATAACTGTGATGCAATACTGTGCCTCAAGTGGAAAGGCGTTACGGAGGAGTGGGAGAGGGTTAGGACTACATTTCAGCCAAGCGGCACGCAGAAGGGGAGGCAGCGGCGGCGAGCAGGGGGTGCACCAGCTGCCTGAGCACGGCCGGGGCTGGCACTGCTGTGCCCACAGCCTGGGCACACAAATTGTCCCCTGGAGCAGAGAGAAAAACGGGAAGGAGACAAGTTTTTCAGGTGCTCCCCTTTGGTGGCAAGCTCTTTGCAGTATTGCAAAAGAGACACAATCAGCTTTCGTAGGAAAACAGCCACTGAACCCAAATTCGATTTAATTGTTGCCACATCAAGATAGCGGATTTTCTGCTTAAAGACAGAATTGTTTCTTCCTTGCCTGCACAAGCGCTGTGCTGAACAGGAGCAATACTGAAGACTGAGCAAATCCAACTGTGGCTTTGTGAGGTAATTGCATAGTAATAAAGACACAGCATAGAGAGAAACTCTATTTAACCAGTTTATCCAGACACTGTAATCTGGCACTCAGTCTGGGTCTCCACATTTTAATTTTTACTTGACAATTACAGTGAAGTTTTGTTTGAAAAAAAATTAAGCAGTGAACACCCTTACTTTTTAAAAGAAAAATATTAAATTTTTAGTATTTTTAATGCTTAGTATTTTTCTTTTAAAGGTTTAGAAAAACTGAATTATGAATATGCTGCTTCTGCAAAGCAACACTGCTCCTCCAAAGGCTTACACAACAGGGCTCCGATTTCACTTTAAGTGTTTGCAAGATTAAGACCCTAAAAGCCAACGGTACTAACGTAATACAGTTATTTTATAAAACTAAAGAGAAAGGAATCTTGAACAGATGGAAGAAAGCTTCCTCAAAATACAGACCCAACCTCCCTTTACTTCAAAATAAATATATTCACATTATTTTTAAAGGTAAGTTGTGACAACCTTGTTGATTAGAGCAATTCATGTGGCAGCATTCACTTTTCTCTAGCTCTCTAATGCATACTGAAAATAAGGCAATTAAATGAGAAAATTAATTCCATTAATTAAAAATGTTCAGTCTCAGGCAAGACAGAATGATCTGAGTGAGAATTACAGCTGTATAAATGTACATAAACCAAAACGTTTTCCTTGACATGTACTTTCCTTTAGGAAGGATAAATTTTGCAGCACAAACCAATGATAATGCTATTTTAACAGTATCATAAAGCTGGAGAGAGATATGAAAAGGTCTCTGTTTTATCTTTTAAAGAGAAAACCACTGATGTATATAGGAAAATTTACAAGTAAAATACCACCCTTCCCACAAATTCCTTACTGGTGAGCCTGAGTGAAAACTCTGGTCAAGTCAGGAAAGAAAATCATTAAACTTAGCTGAATCCATAAAGCACCGTTGCTGGAGTTTCAATACAGATCATTTTATAGTAAAATTAAAATAGAAGCTCTTTTTAATTATATAAAGTGTGCACATTATTACTGAGGAAAGGAATACATGCTTTCCTCAAGAACCATAAAATTGGCTGCTGGGAATTAGACTTCAGCTGCAATTATTATATAGTCCTATAAAGGATATTGAAAGTCTGATAAAATTGCACCCTTGTCATGTAACAGCGATGCTTAATGCTAAATAACCACTCTGCAGCATTCCAGTCATAGCTTTCTCAAAACATCATAGCTCCCTTCTCACACCGAAAAGAAAACAGCAGGATTTTGGAGCTAAAAGTATACCTAAATATTTGAAATACCGAATGGACAGGTCAAAAGATATGTAAAGCCACACAGAGGCAAAACAACATATGTGATAAATGAATACTGATGGTCTTTTATAAAGGAAAGCCCTCCATGGATACATACCCAACGTAAAAGATTCCATCCGTTGAGAAGGAAATAAAAAAACCCCAAAACAATGAAGCAAGCCCCTTAACTGCATACGCCTAACTCAGTCCTACCACTTCATGATGAATACCAGTGCCATACACTCCTAATGGCTGTTTTCCTTTTCGTTGCAGTATGTGTTGTAAACAGCGAGTATTTGTTACGCCTGCATACAGCTACAGGAGGCTGGCCAGACTTCTCCTTGAGAACCTGGAATTTTCTTTTAGCAACATCAGTACGCTCCTCATGTGCCTCTCAGGCCTGCAGATAGTGCATGGGACTAAAACCTGTAGATATTTCTAATCCCACAGACTCCATCGCACTCACAATTTAGCCAGACTGAAAATTTTATATGCAGGAAGAGTATCAAAGAAATATTTCTCTGACACGTAACGTAAGGCACGCACAGGGAAAGGCTGGACAAGAGAAAGATTGTGGAGTGTGGAAGAAGGGGTGTAAATTTTGCTCTTGCAAATGAAGGAGAAGATTCTTTCTCTTACAAAGTACTGACAAAGTCCCTCACCATTTAGATACTACAGCATGACTAGGATATATACACCTTCTCCATAAAGCTTCAGTTTGACTCTGCTGTTCAAATCCCAACACCTGTGATAATGCCAGGCTTCAGAAAAAAGCCTCTGCATGAGCATGCAAAGGATCCCACACAGATCTTATTTGACACGACTACTCAGTCGTGAAAAAAACCAGACCATTAGAAATCAAACCTACTCGCCTCCCAAATTATGGCAGGAAACAAGTACCCTGGGCTGCATTAGTGTGAGATGGAGGGACTACAGCTTCTCTCCTTAGCACTGTGTGGTTGGCTTGCAAGGTGCAGGTACGTTGGGTACGTTTTCATGGAGGGGTTTCCTTTACAAAACAGAGCTGTGAGAGCCCGTTCCATGCCCGTGCTGCTCATGCAAGTGCAAACTGCCCGCACCCTGCAAGCGACAGTCAGGAGCCTCTCAGAGTTACCCGCCTCCTCCCACGGCACGAACAGAGGTGCAAAGGAAGCTGTTCACCTGTGGAACATTACTAAGACTATGAGCAGGAACCAAGTAAACAAAAACTGACAGCCATTGCTGATTAACCTAAAAAACAACATTTCTGAGGCAACTGTGATCTACGATGAGCATGCTCAGTCCCTGCATCTCTCTACATATGCTGCCCTGAATACAGCAGGTACTGGCCATGGGGCACTAGTTGACTGTAAATGTGAAAGTGTAAAAAATATATACGTTAGTTCTGACCCAGTGTCTGAAAAACAGTGACCTTTTAACGAGTTAAGCTGTAAACAAAACATTAAAAAAAATAATTTTTGAAGCATGCATGAAATGTGCTCCTTAAAAGGTAAAGCAAGTAAAGACTAGGGTGCACTTTGCAATGAGGCCTTAAAAGCCCTTACAAGTATTAATTATACTTCAAAACCTCTCTTGAGGTAAGTATTTTGAATATTATATATAATGTCAACATTTTATAACAGTCTAAAATCATACACAGACAGGCATATGCCAACAGCTCAGTCAGGCCAAGATTTGGAAGTGGAGACTTGGACTCCTGACTCCTTCTCATCTTTGGGTACAGTTGCAAAAAGAAAAATCTGTTCAGACAGTATTTATCTACCATTGGGGAAAACAAAAAAATCAACTCCCAAAATGTAAAAAGAAATGAACTGAAAACTTCTGATGCCAAACATAAAAGAAAGTTGAAAACACATTAAATAAAGGCCTTTGAATAAAATTTATGATCACACTTACACTGAACAGAATTGAAATTTGGTAGTGATTAACTTTTCAGTAAGGCTTTTCTTGGTGTTTTTTTTGGAAGGCATGAAAAATCTTCTCTGTCCTTTAAAAGTACAGATACTGCTGCTTCTTGATGAAGCTTCAAGATGTATCGTTTTTGCTAAAAATATCTGAATCCTCTAATAAAGAAATTTCTGAGAATCACACAATATTGTAATAATATAAAATGACTCCTACAAACATTAAAATGTAAATGGAATCAACAGTTTTAAGAGAAGTCATGAAATGTGCCTTAGTTATAGTTCTTTCAATTTGAAACAATACTGGAGCGTATCAGTTTCAGAATAAAACCATTGCTCATATTTACCTTATCAAAAGTAGAAAAAATGCCCAGTAGCATTCACACTAACAGAAGCCATCAGTTTTTCAGAATAAGGAAATAATTTGCTTACCTGGAACATCAATTAATCTCTTATAAACATTCAAGAAGGCTGCCTCTGCTTCTTTGCTTCTTTTACCCAATGCATCAATCTAAAAGGGGTGATGAGAAAAGAAGGCTTTTAGACTTACTCCAATACAGCTCTTACACTCACAGCTATAAAAATAAATGAATATATAACTAGTTAATACACAAAAAGGGAACCCAAGTCTCCTGTGTACAGCTCCTACAGAAGCAGTCCTGTAAGAGTATTTCTGGTATGTTTGTACTGAATATAGTTTCAAGTCCTGTTTCAGCGCAATAGCAAGCACCAGCATTTTTATGAACACTGCTGTCTACTGTGATTCTTTACTTTAAATCTTTATAAAAAGCATGGTATTTGCCAGACAGGTTCTCTCCTCAACAACTGTTTTCCTTTACCACTTATTAAGATCCAACACAACAAATGGGAACCACCTGCACTTCTGATGTCACACTCTGCCTTTATTGTGGGAAATACATTTTTCTGTTATTTCCACTAAGCCTAGGAGAGGATGAAATGATGTACGTGTTGGGCACCCGGTGATACTTAACACTAAACAACTGTGAATCTTCTACACACAAATAAGTTTTCTAGTAAAGCTCAGGCACAGACGCATAGCGTCTATACCACCTTGCATGCATGAGCTCAAGCCAGGCTCCTCTGACTAGCTTCTCTTTGTATTTTTATAATGCATGCAATACTAATCTAAGAAGCTGTCTGCCCAGGTGAGGGAAAATAATACCTCACACAATCTGCTTTTTTCCCCTAAATCTGTATTTTCATCTAAAACTTCATTTTACAAGGAAAGGCGGCTTTACGTCTCTGAGAATAAAATACTTATTCCACAGAAACTTTTTTTGGTAAGCGTGTGTTTTCCTAATGTACTAGAAAAGAGAGGATTTCCAATTACTAAATATTAACAAAAAACAACCAAACCAACCAAGACCAGGTCGACTGAACTAATACTCCAAAGGAGAAAGAGACAGAAAGGGAAACAGGAAAGCCTGACACGGTTCTGCGGCAGCTTACTGAAATCAGGAAACTGAAAGTATGGAGATTATCGTTTCCATATTTTAATAAAAAGCAAGGAAGGATCTGAAGAACTACGGATACAAAGGCATGATACTATTTCTTCTGTGTGTTTGAAAAGCAGTTAATATTATGAAACGATTTAAAGGTGTGTACGTCAACATGGACTAAAAAAGGAAGGTCCTGTCTGAAAAACGTCCTTGAATTCTTTCACGACATTATTGATTTGGTAGATAAGGCAGAAACAATAGACAGAGTTTACTGTATCTGTATTTCAGGGAAGTATCTGATATTTTATTATATGGGAGGGAGATTTGCAGCGTTGGAAAGCACGCTAGGAGCCCGCCCGGCTGCAGTGGTTTGCAGCGGGCTCTGGCGCAGGAAGCAGAGGGTGCCAGGGAAAGGAAGCGGTGCAGGGAGGAGGAGAGATAAGCAGGAGGGTGCTGCGGGGTCAGATTTGGTGCCACTTCTGTTTACTTTGTGCTAAAATGACTTTGTGAAGGGAAGGATTTGGGGAGGGCGGGGGAATCCTACAATGCAGATGATTAAAATAATGGAGGGAGTCAGATGCAAAGTGCACAGGAGCAGAGTGCAGGAGCACCACGTGACTGGTATAGATTAGTCTTATGGCTGATAAGTGACTTGTAGAGATCATTACGGAGAGGATTAAGGCCAGAAAACCAAAGGACAAGGACAATTGTAGAAATTACACAGAAGCACAATGCACAACATATAAACCGAGAAAAGACTCGAGGGGAGGGGTCAAGGAGGAAAATAAGGACACTGAAAACATCTGCACAGCGTTTGGCAGCAGCAAGGAAATCTTGAGATACGGCAAGAGGTTGTAAAGAGACAAGTTACTGTAACACAAAACAAGCCTGCATTTAGAGAAACAAACCAAATTCCCATTTTGCTTACATCCCCCTAAATCTGGATTCATTTATGTAACTTGGTGGAGGTGTAGCGTAACTGAAAACTGACCTATTTGCCACTTATTCTTATCAAGTAAAAAAAAAAAAAAAGCAAGCTATTGGAAAGATGATAAACAAGCAGCAGAGGCCAAATTGATGGAGGACGTGGAGAGCAGATGTAAATTCTCAAGAAATGCTGGCCATACTTGTCTTTTCGAGTTTACCAAGCAAGAAAAGCTACAGAAAGGCACTGGAATCTCACAGGGCATATGACGTGCTGGAGAGCAAGGGATTGATGGTTGTGAATAACCCATTTATTAATTTGAATTCAAGCAATCACAGATGGACTGATGCTCATTAGGGAATGAGAACATAAGTAATTTGCTTAGAACATTTTCACACAAAGAGTATTTGAAATTAGAATATGGAACAAACTGCCAAAGGCAGAGAGGCACCGGGTAGTAAATCAGTGCTTGGGAGTATCAGACACCGTTTGTGAAGAGGCAAGAAAGGAGGGGGCAGCCATCAGAAAGACTTTTGCAGTTGAGATATTTCATGGGTACATAAAGACAGACTTTGAAGGCCAAAGCACACCATATGTTAGACTTCTGGACTTTAACGTTCCCACATACAATTTTCTCTCACTGCTGCTCAGCAGAGTACAGCCAAATTTAAATTACTATTATTAAATACAATTAGCGTTACAGAACTGATTCTGTACTGTATTTTGAAAAATTAATCTGCCCCTTTTATGAAAACCAAAGCATTTAAAATGCTTGCATTTCTGTGAAATAACAGATTTGTTTTCCTATTACAGTTTTTTCTCATTTTAATAAAAAGCATTTGTAATTATATTCTCCCTTAGTATTACAAAAGGTATGGTTTATTCACTCCTTAACAGTTATACAGTGATTGAAATATAAAACAGAATTGAAACAACATCTTCCAAGGAGATCAGAGCCTTTCTGATGGAAGCAGTTTGTAAATCACAGGAACTTTCACCCCTTACCATCCACCACCACCCCCAATATTCAGAACCAAAATTCCAAACAATCCCACCAGGCAGAAAGATATTTTTTTAAAAAAAATGTTTTAATCATTAAAAAAAAAATAATCAACCTGTCTGGTTTAAAGTTCTACTAAAAATGAGCACCACAACTATTTTCTATCTCATAATAAAATTTAGAAAAAGCGCCACAACTTCAACTGAAAAAAAAAAAAAGATTAATGAAGTGTGCCAGCTTCCTGCTGTGTAAGGAAATACATGATGAAAAAGACATCAAAAATAACAAAATATAAATGAAGTTCAGAAACAGAGCACTGAAAATATGGAAGTAAGTATTTGGAAGTTCACTGAAAATTTTTCAAATCAAAGTAAAATTCGTTCGGGAGCCAACACGGATGAGCTGCAATTAGCTCACATTAAAACAGTTGAACTACATTATAAAACTCTTGCTGAGCGTTTTTATGACTCTAAAAACTTCAGGGACCCTGAAAGAAGTCAACTTATAATTACACTAGTGTAGTCTTGACATGAGCTTAGCTCCAAGTCTTAATTTATCTAAACCAGGCCCCATTATGTCTTCTCTGACTAGAAAGAAACAACAGTGACCTCTGTATTCCCCACCACCCCCATAAACATATGTTCACTTTTAAGTTTTGGCATACTATTTGTCTTGATAATACCACTGGCGCTATACTGAGATAACAGAAATGAGACACTAGGAATCCTCCTGCCTTAGCACGCTCTTCATCTTTAAAATATCACTGGAGCTATACGGAGGGAGCCACAGCGAGACACCGGTTTGAAAGCAGTCCTCACTTTATCTACCTTGTTTTTCCAGGTCAAGTGTTTTCATAAGTTGTTGCTCGGGGCAGCAAGTTCACCCTGGAGGCTGAATGACACCCTTCCCTCCCATAATCATCTCCCTCCAACTTGCCCCTGAAGCCTTGGTCTGCTTCCATTCTCCGCTGCCACAACAACAGCTTCTTGCCCAATATTGCTGGCGTGCTACTCCAGTAGCATAGACAGCCTATTTTAGAAATGCTTGATCACAGTCTAATATCTACTACACCTGGCTAAAATCAAAACATCATCAATGAAATCACCTCCGCATTTAGGTAAGCACTATAAATCTGGTCACCTATGTCAGGGAAGATGCTGATTATCTGAACACTGCTCCTCCTGTTTCAGCTATGTCCAGTCACCACTTCCAAAAAGATAAAAGCAAAGTCTGTGGCTTTATTTTGGAACCTGTCATTCTTCATGCACCAAGAAATTCCAGCATTAATTAAAGTCTGATGTCTACTGCCCCACAAATACCCTAGATTCTGCATTCAGGTTTGCAGAAGCGGGATGCTCTTCTGTGCTGTAGTGTACGTGGTATTGTCTCATCAACCGCAGTCAGACAGAAGGCTGCACAATTGGGTTTCTGAATTGAAAGATGGAACAGGAAGATAAAGCTCTTTGCAAGGAAGCTGGGACTGCCAGATGCTGGTGCATTCTGCATCAACACTTAAATTCTCTGAACTTACAGGTATCAGCACATCAACACATTTACAGTCCATAAGACCTGCACGTGGCGACGATGTGTTGCTCCTGACAGATCAACTTGGATCATTCAGCATTTTCTTTTGTTTTCAGAGAACTTGGCATCCCAAAGACAACTCCTTAGTGAAGGGATCACCTTGCTTTCTGTGTCTGTATGCCATTACCGAAGTGTCAGTGACTTACTTGCAGTACAATTAACTGTGTATCCAGTGTCTCAAACACAAACATTCACACAACTATGCTGAATATGAATTTTGTAGTCTTAACTCTTCTACTATCCTCATTGTTCTTCAGTTGTAATTCTCACTCTCATTAGCCACCTTAACATGAAAGATA
Source organism: Ibycter americanus (assembly GCA_035590275.1). Classification (NCBI taxonomy): domain Eukaryota; kingdom Metazoa; phylum Chordata; class Aves; order Falconiformes; family Falconidae; genus Ibycter; species Ibycter americanus. The sequence continues at coordinate 105,421,937 of JAVJGI010000001.1, read as the reverse complement.
GGTCTTTTACTGTCCTGCACCCAAACTGGAACTAACTTATGAAGTAAAAATAAATTACTTAAAACAGAAGTTATTTTTCTGTTCTAATTCTTCATAGATAGAAGCCTTAACGAGGCACCCATCGCCCTTCACTTGCAAAGCTCTCTTACACATCTTTTGTCATATTGTTTTGCATCACAAAGTTTTCCATTTGTCTCCAATTACTTCCAGCTACCAAAATGCCATTAAGAATTGTAAGAAATATGTTAAACAAAGGGAAAAGCATGATAACAACTCATTAACACACCATATTTTAAGCTATGCTATATTCTTGAATAGCTCCTTGGAATCAAATGGCAGCTCTAGCAAGCATTATTAATGCTATGCAATGGCATCAGTCTTTCTCTGAAGCCATTACAATAGAGCTTAGCTGCTCTCTCGTATAGAACAGTACATCAGTTGCTAAGGTGGTGCACTGCAACAGCTCTACAAGACACTCGGCATGTGTGGACTAGGAAGCATGCAGGGTATGCACACAGTTGGCTTGGTTTCCCTTTCTTAATACCAACAGAGATCTGTATTAATTAATTAATTAATAAAAGTATAACACTGTAATTTTACAAATTAATAAAAATATATAGTTCATCATCCCAGTTAATTTATTTTGCAGCTGAGAAAATAAAAAGTAAAAATACTATTTTTTATCTTTGCTGCAATTAAAAGAGTTTTGAAGCAAAATTAAAAAGAAATTACTCCTGTGCAGCTGCTTAAAGCATATGGCATACATTTCAGCTGTGCCATACATTCTTTAACAAAAGTAAGGACTTCACAGTGGCTACAATACCGATCTGTTTAACAAAGCTGCTTGGGTGCAGTGCATAGGTACGCCACCAGGAAAGAGCTTGGGAAGAGCATGCCTGCCTCACCAACTTGTTGGTTTAACCTCAAGTTAAAAAGCTTTAAGAAGGACTCAAATCCTTCAACTTTTCAATTCTGCTTCCTTCCACTGTGAAACAGCTGCAACCTTGAACCCTTGAAACCTCTTCCTTTCATGCCCAGATAAATCCTGATTTTCCCAGACAAACAATGCTGCCATCCCCTGAGGAAAGCTCAGCTCCCTCGTTCTCACAGGACAGCTTCTCGTTGCTTTTCCAATCTTTGATCTTCCTTCCCAGTAAAACAGCCCAGCCCAACATGTGCCTCAAGATATTGACAGCAGAATGACAGCTTTGTTTAAATAGCTTTTACTATTTGCTACCCTGCCTTCAGATCACTGCGACGGTGGGTGTGCTATCATTGCTGAACCTCTCCTGGATCCTTTGATAACCTGTGTGTCTGCCTCCTCACACCTCTCTGCATTTCTGAGCGACGTTTTGCAGTCGCTGCTCTCACTCGACTCCTGATCCACCCGTTGGGCACCAAACGGAGCAGCCCTGCTACCTCCTCCTGCCTCAGGCCACAGGCTCCCACTTCTCTTGCATCAGATCCAGCGATCGCACTGTTGTAGCATGATTCAGCTCACTGACTCGATGAAAAACTAAGCAACGAAGGAGAGAAAATTTATTTTCCATCATGCCGGCAAACTGAACTGACTCATCCTGTGCAATTGCTAGACTCAGCATGAGGGAGGAGGTGGGCACCCAGGAATGGGGCAAGGACACTTGCCAGCGTCAGTCCCACACTGGCATCGCTTAGGTATGGCATGAAACAAGAGCGACAAAATACGGATGGGAAGAGGAGGGTCAAAGTGTCAAATGTTCTGAAAATTCCCTAACTATTCTATCAATGTCTTTATCATATGAAATGTTGTTTACTTTGTTAATGCATATGTTAGTTCACATTATACACTGTAATGTAATGAATTTTACTGGAGACTTAATAACAAAGTCTCAAAGTTCATGCTTAAGTAAAACAAAGTAAAGGACAGCCTGGTCCTGGAAATAAGGACTTTGCCTCATGGAAGCTTAGAGCTGTCCCTGAAGGATAAAGGATACCCTTGGACAACCAAGATAATGCCAGCATCCTAGCCCCTCTAACGCATTATTTAAACCCTCTCAGTGTTTTCTGGTGTCATAGATAACAAACTCTTAGCAAGACTGACTCCAGGGGTGTCTGGATCAATAAACAAGCAGCAAGAAAGCTGCAGAAATACAGCTGATTTGCAAAGTTTTACTCTGATTACTAATCAGTAATGTGGGTGCTAGTGATTAGTCAAATCACATTATACCTGAACATTTGAAGGGAGGGTTTAAGAACCCTGTGTGAAACCACATTTGGGGTGCCCCAATTTGGCTGGGGCACCTCAGGCACGTGAATAATTATTTACCCTTGTAATTTTATACCTTGCATCCTAGCCTCTCTCCTCGGTTGGCACGGGCCAGTCATGAATTTGCGTAACGCAAAGAAAGGTAAAACACAAGGCAGGAAGTAAGAAAAAAACGACCTCCAAACAGGGAATGCATACTTCCCAAGAAACTGAAAGAACATCTTTCTAGGGAACGAGTCTGCAAATTATTCTCTATGCCACTAACCAAGATGTCAGAGTTTGCCATGTTGGAACACTGAGGTTCTGCAAGAGCACAAGGCAGGATGGAGAACATCTCCTGCCATAGCCAGCCCAACCATGCTTGGTGTGGCAAAGTGAGGCAGGGGAGGAAGGAGAGAAATTGGTGCTCCTGCCAGGGCAGAGCAGCCTGTGCTATTCGACATCATCTCCAGCTTCCCAGCAGGAGAAGGAGCTGCACAGTAAAATGAGTGGGTGCTTTCACCTGCCCATCAGCCTCTCCTCCTGCATCTGTCAACAGTGACCTAGAACCCACAATCGCTTTTCTGCCTTATGGATGAACCAAACTTTTGTTTATGTATTTTTAAAAATTAGGGCAGAGGAATCCTTGCAAGAATGAGCTCATTAACTGCCTTTATGCAAAATCCACTTGCACATAAATACCAAAATGTATCCTTTTGCTAATATTTTATATTGAGCTTACGCTCTTGCTTCTCTAGTATAAAGAAGCAAGACCAGACACCGGCTTCTATAGAGCCTCACAGTAATTTTGTAATAAACACAGAGATAATTCTGTATTTGGAGAAACAGGGACTGGATTATAATGACACTCAGCAGAATACCGCGCCCGGCACAGCCCTCCCATCCCCATTCCTTCCAGCACACTTCAAGCACTCTTTTTTTAAAAGGATGAGAAGATACTCCTGACACTGCGAACTGAAACAGTGCTGCCTGTCTGAATTTTGCATAAATAGTTTCCCACCACTGTTATCATTTCATCCAAACGCATGGCAGCGGCATAGCGGGCCTTAATATAGACAGCCCACCAGCTGCCAACAGAAATTTCAGCACTTTGTCAATTATATAAAAATAAGAGGATTTGGGCTGATCCTCCCCAAAGTTACCCTAGTAGTAACTGCTGTCTCAGTACAACTTGCCTGCGCGCTGGATGGGATGGAGACAAACCGGCAAAAGCTTCAGAAATGTGCATGGTGCCTATTGCTTGCTTCTGATGGTACATGTTAGGTTTGGGACCTTGCCTGTTACCCCACTAGCTGGGGTTTGTCCCAGGAAGGTATCAATATGGGAAGGAGAAAGAGGCACATATAGCAGAGGCTCTGACTGTATTTGAGAGTTTCTGCAGTTCTGCCCATCACTCTGCAGTTAAGCATCTCTTCTTTTGGGGATGTTTTCGACTCTGCAGCCCAGTGCTGGCAGCAGACATGCTACACACTCATCAGGGAGAGTGCATCTGCCTCTGAGATGCTGAAGTATATTTAAATCACCTTCCTCAGGAAAGATGTTGTTTAAACTGCAATCAAGCCAGCCAAAAATAAATAAATAATCATTTACACACTTCTGTAAACAAAGAAATGAAAGGCTGCTGAGCTGCTGTTACCCCAAAAGCACGCTGTACGTCTCTCTCCCTTTCCTGCTAGCACTGGGAAAAGAATCGAGACGAAGCACAGAACCATGCCCGTGCTCCTGCTATACAAAGGAAATTACCCACCACCCACGCCCCGTGAAGTGGACATTAAAAGAAAACAATTACCCGCCAAAAATATTACATTTACTCCATTTCGTTACAAAGAGTGGTTTAATGGGACTTTCACTGAAAAGCAGGAAAGCTCTGGGCCTAAATCAGCGTGACGTGAGCTCTGAATTTTGATGTATGCTGTTGACTTCCCCAACACAGAGCAATTTGTAATAGCTTTGCCACGCTGTTGTTTTCAAAGCTCCTGCTACATCACAAGCATTTATTTCTGACCACAAAATTACATTTATTCAACAGAAAGCAGCTCAGGGTCTTTAAGAGGTTAACTTCTGGAGTGCTTGGCTGCTCTCCAGCCTCTGTACTAGAATCAGTGCTAACGCAACAGCACACAACAGCACCCAGGCTAGCCGTGATTAATAGAGTGCTGAATACGCTGCTTTCCACATACACACACTTTTCATTCCCTTGCTTCCATAGATCATGGACTTATCCTCAAAATATCTGACTGAAATTGAATTTGGCTTCTCTCTCAACCGTTCATTTCCTATGTTATGCAAGGTTATATCCTTTTCTGCATGAGCAGAACCAAACCAGCTGCAGCTTTTGAGAAGAAAATGTGTTTTCAATTATGAAGCTGGCCTGAATATTGAACCACAGTTCTACTGCTACTCTAATTGAGCCATCATGGAGTGAACCTACAGGAAAGAAATTGCATTAATTAGGTTTGTAAATTTAACATAAGGAAATTAAAGGGGGTAAAAAAAAAAAAAAGATTAATATCAGCTCAGGAATACTCCTTCGAAATGCAGAAGGAAAGTAGGTCTGAAGTTGTTTAGGCATACACATTATTAGAGTAGCCCTTCAAAGGCATGATTAGTAGTTCCAGCACACCAAACTGTTTTCAGCTTCTGCTGTCTGCATATGGAAAATTATTAAATTACTCTACTGACCAAATTAATAGTTTAAAGAGCAATTCAGCTAAGTGGGGAGCCCAAGTGGTCTCATCAGAATGGCAATACCCTTAAAAGTACTTGCTTTGTGAGAAGAATATGAGAAATGGTTTCCACAGAAATAAAGTCCAGTGTGTTGTTTTGGAGTATGTGCCTTAAAGGGTTCTCCAAATGAGGGATTACTGCATTACTGTTGGACAGTACTGTTATGCCACATGAAAAGAATGCTAATGACCTCAGGAAATCCTTTCCCAGCCTTAAAATATCTATTCGATGACTTCACAAATACGGATCCCAACACTAGATTTCCATACCACAACTTTAGTTCTGTAAATTGACATAGCCTAAGAACATAACTTTTTTTTTTTTTTTTTGTTAAGATTTACAGATATCCATCCACTGATGAAAACATGGCAATGTACAATGACCTTACTCAGAACACAGCTTATTCAGATGGTTACTCGAAGGAGTGCCTTGCAAAAGACACATAATAATTTTATGATTGAATGATAAAGCTCTTTAGCCTTTTCTGATTCTGTCCTGTATTTAGCCCAGCATATGATTACTAAGTTGCATCCTCAGGTTAATGATAACAAAAAAAAAAAAAAGAAAAGAAAAAAAAAGGGGGGAAAAAAAAACCATTTAGATAGAAACGACAGGAACTATGCCCTCTTAATTTGATGACTTCTGTCTTGCTCACAGTAGCCTATTTACACTATCCAGACCTTAAATCTTCCAGGAAAGCTAGAAAGGTTATCCACAAAAATCAAAAGAACAATACCATCAGCTTTGAATAAGACACAACATTGTGTTAATCTAAAAAAAAATCTGCATTCAAATTTCCATTAAAATCCTAAATAAGGAAAAAGTACTGTAATAAAATTATACTACAGCGATGAATTAATAGGGTCTCACATTGAACTAGGAATGCATTTTAAAATTTGTAGCATGCTAAATTCCATTTCATAATGCTTTTACTTTAACTGTCATCATAAAAAATCCAGTTACTTAAAGCACTGAGATCTATACAAAATAAGTTATTTCCAACTACTAATGGAAACTGCATATTTGATAACTGGAACAGTTTTCATCTGAGTGAATGAGATAAATATCTATGGAATGCAGAATGTTCTAGTTGGGGGGGATTTTTAAATATTATACAAAGGGACAACATTGGGGGGGCAGGGAGGGGGTGCAGGGAGTATCAATATCCATGCTCAAACTGGAAAAAAAAAATTGGCTGAAGTGACCTGTGGATTTATTTTAAAAAGTCAACTAGCCACAGGTTTACAAGCAGATGTCCCATAAAGCATGCTTGGGAGGATATTTAAATATGCGAGCTTAAGTTAACCTCTCTCCAAGTCACGTCAGGCTCACTGAGGGTACAGTTCAAGGACAGTTTAAGTCAACCTAAGCTGACACGTTTGCACTCCTTCTGCCCTTGGCTTTGCTCTCCTGGCCCCTGCCCTGCCCAGCAGGCGCCTGCAGTGAGTGAGCTGCTTCAGTGAACCAACCTGGCAGAAAAATAAGCCAGCAAAAAAGGGGAAAAAAAGAAAACTCTGTTCGCCATGGGATCACACTAGCAAAAGTGCCAAGGCAAGGAAGGAGGTGGCGAGCCAGTCCTTAGGTAGGCAGGAACACAGCAATATCCACGTAAAGCTACTTAAATACTTTTGCTCATTAGGGAGCTGTCTGTCCCTTCTGATCTTCCAGCCCTCCCTAGGGCCCAGAGCCCTGTGGAACACAGTCATCCCACATGAGATTTGCAAAAGCCTGCTTCCCTTCTGAGGTGGAACTGGAATTTATTATTACCTGGACATGCAAAAAACACCTACTTTGTTATGTCATGACAGATCAAGAAAAGGGTGGGGCAATAGCAGCAGGGGTGGAGACAGGAGTCCGATGCAAAAATGTGGTAGAGACTCTCCCACATGGTAAAAAGAGAAGCTGCATCATGCCAGAACCCTTTTTGCTAGCTTCCATATGAGCAACAGGTGAGAAGAAGGTGGAGCTCCAAAGTTCAGTGATACCATCCACAATGCTACAGAGGTGAACCAGAGCACTCCTACAGCATTCCCTACCCACTGCTCGAGGACACTCACTCTCCAGCAGAAGGGACTCTAGAAAACATCTATTTTCACTGCTTCTCCACTTACCTCAGTTTTACTTACTTACTCCTGCTGTTTTTTTAAAAAAGCAAAATCCTAGTCTGGGGCTGAAAACTGAAGTCTATGTAGTAGAAGCAGGAAACCTCTTCTGAGCAGACCACTCCCTATTCCTCCTTCCTCCTCCCTGCTCACATCCCAAAGTACACGTACTGTGTGACCAAGAGGTCCCTCTCCCACCTCCTCCCAAGACATTAAGTATCACCTAACAAACAGATAACACTCATGCTACTGCAAAGCAATCCCACGGAGTTCCTGGGGATGTTGAGCTTGTTGAGCCATCTCTGGGGACAGTAAGTTGAGGCATCTCCAGTGGATTTGAAACGGAGAAAAGCCTATACACTTCACACTATTTGTTCCTGAGATACCTGGAGCATTCATCTCATGATCTTTCAGAAAGTCAGCCTTAACAATAAACAGACACCAAATCTATATACTGAGCAATAAAACATACCTCAACAGAACAGGCTAATATTCCTGGTGTTCTGATTTGTTTCCAAAACAAGATACAGTAATTACATCTATAATCAAATACCACAATTCACAGTTTAATGTTCTGCATTTATGCACTCAATCATGGTAAGTTCAGGTTTTTTAGGTTTCTAAAACCCTGTCTAGATTAGGGAGACTGGAATCACTAGCTCAATGATTCAGCAGCACAATCTTGTAACGTATTCATATTTCATTTACGTAAGAGGGGTCTTCTACCAACAGATTTGTGAGGATGAATTTATACCAGCATAAACTTCACTTTTACATTAGTGAAGCAAAACTACAGAAGAGGAGCGTGTGTGAGCCATACCGAGGTAACAGTGAGCTGTCTCCCAACAGGCAAGATCTAATGGGAGAATCGTCCTTCACTGTAGCCAAATTTGGATTTATGATAGTTACTTGATCCTCAGACATTCTCTTCACTAAAGAACAGTGCTGAAAGCACACATACACTTTTCAGAGTACTGCAAGCTTGAAACTAAAGTGAAAAGGTTTTAAGAGCACTGCAATCCACTTGGAGCAATTTTAAAGTGTAAATTTCCATTGGCAGACGGACTCACACAAGTCATTCTTTGTTCTCACAAATTACTACTAGATATATCAAGGACAAAGTTGTCCTGTTTATTTATTTGTAGCAATACTTGGGAAACTGGGTCATAAAATAAAAAATACCATACTGCTTTTAAGATCAGGAATTATCACCTATTTGAGATACATATTTATCAGGATGTACAAGTAATCAGAAATGCAACCCTCATTACAGATAATGGGAGCTGTGCACTTAATTCCTATGCATACTTCTGAAAACACGCTCCTGAATTTCTCTGTGGTCTGGTGGGAACTGCAACAATATAAAGTCAGCCAACAACTTACACATTGAGAAAGTAAGAAGTGTTGCTGCTTTAACACAGCTAACTTTAAGAGCAGAGCTCTACAAAGTGTAACAGGGTGTGAGCTAGAACCTAAATCTACCACCCCACGCGGGCACTGATCTTTATAAGGAGAAATCTAATTTGCAAACTTCATACACGACATTTTCCTAGAGGCAGTACAACAGCTCCCATCTGGCCTAAGCACTCACGTGAAGCCAGCACTTCACTGCTGTCCACAGCTAAAATGCAAAATTCTGTAATTGGCCCAGCTGCCTTTTGCTATAGAAATTCTTCAAAATAACAACAGTTGGCTTTTAAACTAGTGATCACTCTAATCACGTGTTTCTTAGCGGAGTGGTGTGAAGAGAAATCAAAGAGCCAGCACCAGCACTGTTAACATTTTCCGTTGGTTTTCCAACAAACACCTGCCAACTTAAGGTTTTCCATCAAGCCCTCTACAGTACGATGTTTTACAGCTGAAAAGTCTTACAATGAAAACAATTTGTAGTATCTTGTATTTTTGTATATGTACATTACATTGCATTCATTAAGCGTTCAAACCATCAAGTCACTGAGGCATAGCGAGTTAGCATGTGCCACCTGAGTCACTGCAACGGTAAGCTTATGCTCAGGTATGCTGAATGCAAAGTGATTTGACCAGTTTAGCTTGTCCAGCACAAATCCAGCCTATCACACACATATCCTGCACACAGCAAAATGCAGAAGGGCTGAACCCCTGCAATGCTCTCTGCTCAAGGGCTCTGCACCCACCCGGCCACGCTGAATGACTGCCAGCACACCACACTCATGTGAAGCAATATCAAAAGCACCGTAAGAAGCATAAACTCTTACCTCTCCCTGGAAACTCTTCAGTAATGGAGCTACCTGTTTGCGCAGGTCCTAAAAGACAGAAGCAAGATATTTCATCAGAAAAATTTGAAAGGACAAGTCATTGTCAAGTTTTTCCTAATACTACTTTCAGTTCTGAAATACTACTTAAATTCTGATCACATTTTATGGGAGCTTTGATTAAAATAGAAGTATACCTAGAATTCATTTTGAACAAGTCTGCGTTTCCAGTTTGACATATACCTGTATCTGTTGCAAACAGTATTAATTAACAAAACTAGTGATGTTGGGTAAGCACTGAACGCCTTCAATCTCATAATTCAGCTGAAACATTAATGCGATTAGAAGTAAATGCCTCTATCTACCTAAACAGCAGCTACACCTCTGAACTTACGCCAAAGAAATTTCCACAAGTGGAAGCTAGGCTTAAAGGAAGATGACTTTGGACCATCATTTCAACTAAGAGTGTTGCGATTTTGTAAAAGGTCTATTTTATTTATTATTTTCTCAAGAGTGCTCTGACTTTAGCCATCAAAGAACTGGAAATAGCCACATTGAAGAAGACAGTATTATTTGTTAGTTTCTGTATAACTAAAAATTCTTCTTCTGAATTAATGCCACGAAATTCATTAAAATACTGCCCATAGAATCACTATAAAAGTTTATAGCATATTTTTACTTAGCAACCAAGATAATTTAGGACAGCAAAGGTGTATCTATCTTGCATAAAATTCTCAGCGGCTCCACTTGTAAGCTGGTTTGGGTCTAATTCACTTACAAATTCTCAGAATTCTCATTATGTGCATGCCTGAAGAATAAAATCCTGTAGCTTTGCAGAGGACACTCTATTATTCATGCACAGCCAAGAAGCTGGACTCCTGTTTTTGCTACGGTATGCCACTGACGAGGTACAAGCAGCAACTTCATAGTACACTTACAGCTAGAAATAAATCTGTAAGAGGTATAAAACAGTAACATGATGCTGCATCATTTAGGAGAGCAGCACTGATGTGGGTTATCCAGGGAGAAGAAGGTGGATATCCCATCCTTGGAGATTTCCAAGCCACAGCTGACCAGACCTTGTGTGGATGCTACAGACCCATTTTTGGGGCATGAGATCTCATCAGCCTCTGGACACCCCCTTCAACCAAGAGTCCTATGATGATCTGAGAACACTGCTCACAACTGGGACAGTCACAAACTGTGTAAGTAACCACGAAATCTTCCTAGCTTCACACAGGGCACAGACCCACAGCTACCCTGAACCTCATGCAAGAGGTCATAAAGAGGTCTTTGAAGTATTTTCTCTAGATAAATGGGTCCGTTAAAGCCTTAGGCCTTTCAGAGAAGAAGATGATCTTAAAAAGTTGGGAAATTCTCTTTTCCAATGCATTTACTTTTACATCTAGAGTCATGCAACATATTGGGCATTAAACCACTCACCAAAACACCCTCAGTCCTGGATTTAATCTGATTTTCCTGAAGGAAAAGTAAGCTTTTGAGAGAAGTGATTTTTGTTATTTAAATGACAAGTCATGCAGAGAGTTGGAGTATCAGGAGCTCTCTCGCTCCCTAAGAAATGGCTTAGGGGGCCAAACGCAAATGAAGCTATCAAAGACAAACGTTCAGCCAAATTTCACTTCTTACATGGTTATTGCACTAACATACAGCTAATCCCTATCAAGTTAAGGATAATGTTGCAGCTTTATAAGCTCCCTATTCGGCACCAAACCAAGCAATGCTTCTGTTCTTAGACCAAGTCACCTAAATGTTTCCTGGTATTTTCTGATGTCTGTTTTGGAACAGAAAAAGGTTAGATACTGTCCTTGTATATCACAAACGTCTACAAATTATGCCTCTATCAAAGCAGACTGGCAGGTTGAGCAGCTTTTCCCCACTTCTGGCTACTCTGGGACACCAGAGGGCTGTGCATGTTTTATAACATGTTTTCTTCATAACCTGGTCATGATGACATTGAAGAAAGTAACAATAACCATTGGCAAATATATGGCAAAATAAATGCCCACATTCAGGGCCAAAATCTGGCATAGTACGTTTTAACGCACAGTGAAATTACAAACAGAGCCATCAGATTTACAGTCAGGACACTGGCACCCTTTATAAAATCAGGAAAAATTATACCATCCAAGCAAAGCAACATTTCTTGAAATAAAAATTTCAGCTGGTAGGAAATCATCGGGTTTAGGGCTTCTGTCCTTTGTATTGCCACTGAATTTACTGACTAGTTTGGCGCCAGCCAGCATACTGATGTCAAAACTGAATGCAGAAATACAGGAGATCTAATTCCAGACCAGCCCCAAGTCTCTTGCTTGCACGACTCTCAAGAGCAGGACATTATTCCCACTGCCTAAGGGCATGGTGTAAGCATCAGAAATCACCCTAGGTACATCAGCAGATGACAAAGCACTGCAAAGGAATTCAGTGAAATAAAGCACAGCAGCTCTGGAGGCAGGAAAACTTAAGGCCTGCTCCTTTCTGCGTGTGTGGCGAGCTCTAGCCAAGAGCCTGCTATTGAACTGCATCGTCTGACACATACTAACTTTTGAAAGACAGGATTCGCAGCACTTCTTATTTCATGATATAAACTATGTCAGAACTTTGCCTTCGTATTCATCTTTAATAATGAGAGATGTTGTTGCTTGTTTATAGCAGAGAAGAGGGAGAGAAGCTGGGGGAAAAAACAGGAATAGAAGGGGCATCCCAAAGCCAAGAAAACAGTTGGTCAAGCTGTCAAAACGGGAGAAAAGCTTTCAAGTACAAAATTTTATTCCCACACATCCTTCATTTAGCAAATTCAGGATGCTAAACACTCATCCCAGCAATCAAAACGTTACCAAGCGGAATTCGTGCCATAATGGGAAAATGTGTTGTGCTTCATTTAGACAGCAGCTTTTGTTGTTGGTAAAACTGTTTTTAAAACATTTCATGATAGAGGAGAATGCAGCTCCAAGCGATTCAGTCCCACGGGCAAGCAATCGGTTATACCAGTGTAATCAATCTGAGGCAGTCCTGGGACATGCTGATCATTAGAGCACACAGTTTAACAGCGTAAAATGCTTTGACAACTTGAAGTCTTAGCAATAACTTGAAATCTGTTGCAGCTGAACAACAGAGACAGAGCATCTCACTTCCGTTACCTTCATGGAGCAAACAGCCTAAGAAATGTAACTGAAAGGAATTTGCTCCAGTAATTGAAATGCAATCAAATATGCCATGCAGGTAAGTGGATAAATGGCACACACCATAACAAAAGGCATGAACAACTTCTTCACACCACTTTTTGTTTTCTCCCTGCCTTCGAAAGAGTTTATAGACTACTTTTATAATTCATTCCTTGGCTAAACAGCATCAAAACTTTAGACAACTCACAACAAAAGGGAAGTAAAAATAGACAGAAGTCAGGAATACACACACTTCGAGTCACCAGCTAAAACCCTGCTGGTGGGATTTATTTTTGGCAGTTTGGAAAAATTCCTCATCAGACTTTGTCTCAAAATATTACACTAACATCAAATAGAATTTTACCTTCTTTGCACTAAACTGAACAGAAAGAAGGATGTTCAGTTCAGACCCAGGGGAATCCATAATGTTGGTTAGCAAGGACACCATATGATTTATTATCTGTTTAAAGTGTAGTGGCCTTTACTGCCTGGGCTGTGATCAAAACAGGAAAAGCATCCAACTCCAGCACTCGCATACAGCTAGCAAATCATTGCGATCAAGCAGAACCGCTAAAAAGGGTACATGCAACTGAACATTAAAACAAATGATAATTTATCTACACAAATGCATTGAAATATTCGAGTACCCCTATACAATCACATTATTAGCCTATTTTTTCATGCCACCTAAATGTGCGTGTTCTCTCTCTGGATGATTTATCAGGGTAGAGCAGTTTTCTGAAAAAGGCTCTATCACAGACAAACTCAATATCTGAAGTAGAGACTATGAATTAGGATGCTGTATCATTATCTGAATCAAATCTGATAGCTGAAAGCTAATATAGCATTTTCCTTTTACATGAGTATAAACAACGAGTTTATATTTTGATCAAGTAGCTACACAATGAAATCTGAATCCAAATAATTTTTAACTCCCTTTCCATTCTCATTAAAAATAACTCCACAGAAAATAAACTGAGAATAAATCTGTGGAAAAACCGGGGCAACAAATGCATCTTTCTGACAACAAAACTACATTATTTATCTATTGCTATCTTAATACACTGTGTACAGACATATGAATGGTCAGGGTACCAACACTGTATTTGTAATTTACTCAAGGTCTGAAGCTACACAAGCACCTTCTGATCTCCTTGCAGACTGCTCCATCTCATTTACCTCCAAAATGCTTATCTCTGAATGTCACAACAAAAGCCCTATGACCCTGGTTTGATACAAGTTGTCCAGCAAAGCTAAGCTTGACCTATACACCTTTATCATCTACAGAAGTATTGCGCTCTTGTAAAATAAAACAAAACAAAAAAATGGGCAAATGTTCTGTCATATGCCTCCTGCACCACATTTCCTATGATTTGTTCTATATATTGTCTACTTGAGACACGCATTGGCTGGTGAATGTCACTATGTCTGGCAGGGAAATCATAATGAGAAGCAGCCCACTTGTATCAGCATCGGTGACATCATTAGTTCAGCTGTCACAACCTATTTTTGAGCTGCCTTATCACCAGCGAGATGCTACGGCTTTCCTGCCATCTTACCCTTTCACATTTCCTTCCCTGTTAGCCCACATGTAATAAGGGACTAACAAGTGGCCCTGCGCTCAAAATTGGCAGGGCTGAACATCGTGACTCCAGATACTTTCTTAGAATAACTTGCAAAAAGGAAAAAAAAAAAAAAAAGAAAAGAAAAGAAAGAAAAAAACAATTCAGAACCAAACCCAAAACATACTGACTGTGCGGGAAGATAACTTGTCTGTTCAATCAACAAAGTAGCAGGAACTCTGGTGTAAAAAACCTGGTAGCCAGGTTTAAGTCCCTCTCTCAAGACGCTGTGCTGGTATCACGGATGTTTGTTTATTGCAGCTGGGAGGATGTTTATCTGTGTACCCTCAACAGGCAGGACTCCATACACTTTGTCCACACAGCTATTATCTCGATAATTTTATTGAGCTTCTCTTTCATATAAATATAGTTGAAAGGGGGAGAGGTAAGAAGCAGCCAAGCATGAGGGATTTGGGAAGAATGCTGGCATCAACTTCCAAGGTGTGTTTGATTATTATATACTTCAAGGACACAACTGGTCACTGCAGAACACTGAAATCAGCAAGTTAACTATAATTAGTTGTAAGCAATTCTGCTGGTTAATTAGAGAGCCAGCAAGCATATATGCGTCGCCCTGCTATGGGTAAACTGGTGAACAAGTTGGGATCACTCAATTTGACATTCCCCTACCATTACACAAGTTCTAAATATTATGTATTTGAACCCACAATTATGAAAAAATCCAAACCATGCAATTTTTCCACCAGAGATCCTGGGCACATGTAATTGGAGGTGCACTAAGAGAAAACATTTAAGTCTTTCTGTTTAGTTACTTTGAGCAAGCTCCACTTTGCTTTGCTCTAAAAGATATGAAACTGAAATCCCAGATAGTTGTTCAAACAGGTATTATACAGTGGCTTAGATGACTTACCCAATTCCTAAAATATAAGGCAAATTAAATCATATGAGCAAACAATTTATTGCTCAATTTACACTATGATTTAATGAGATAGAAAACCTCTTATTGCTTGAGGCTGCTGAAGTATTTACTTGAAATCTGATCATTAAAGAATGAATCATAATGTTATCCATTTTCTATGATATCTGTAGTTATTTTAATACACTAACATGCCAGTATTTTCTCTGTACAAAAAAAATCTGAAGTTACACTTATAGATATGTTTCAACCCAGCACAACGATAAATAAAAAATCTTGATTTACAGCAGCAAAATGTACACCACAGTACTTTCTGAAATATTTCAGCTCACAGATCTTGTGCAAATTCCATTAGCTTTAATTATTTATTAGCAGTAGATTTAGATTACTGTTCTTGACCTATTTTTCAGTGTATGGACCCACCCAGCAAGAAGTGAAAAAATATTCCATTTGTGAAAGCCTGATTTAGTGAGAGCAGACTTTAGCTTAAAGTAGAACATTAAGCAAAAACACAGGCATTGTAATTCAGGGGGAGAAGCTTGCACTTCAGAAAGGTTACGAAGCAGGGCACAACCAGCCTACAGAATAAACACTAAAAGAGATTCCTTGAAAAGAGACGTTATTTTTGCTGTTTAACCACCTCAGACCATTTTGCAAAATTGCAGCCACATGACAACCCCAGAAGGAAGTGAGCCTTGACAGCAGACATACAGAGACGTTTCAAGACTTTCTTTGTCAAAATACCCTTGTTTCTACCAAACCCTGTAGACCATGTGGGTCCTAATAAGCCATGGGGAAACAGAGTGAGCAAGCATTCTGGGGCTGGTCCTGTGGTCCCTTTCACCGGTGAGGAGGCAAACCGTGCTCTTTCTCGGCACGAGGAAAATGGAGCATCTGTGAAGGTGCCTACTTGCCTCATTGCCCTGGGTTTGGGACTGGCACTTTGCTTTCAATGGAACGACTCACTTGCGTGAGTCTTAATAGAATCCTCTTACAGCTTCTTCCAAGTTAAAATAAACAAAAAGCTAACAAGTTTACTCTGTGCCTATGCAGCAACATATAAACAGACTGGGTACCTTCACAACTGTTTAAAAAAAATCAGCTGTGTGAAAGAAGAACTGTTGCACCCATATATCTGTATGTATGTGTGTGTGTATTACACACACACACATACACACTATACACATACAACAAATAGATAACTAACTTTACAAATTAATTTGGTGAACTGTGCTTTTTAGACTCATGTTAAAACCTTGCCATCATTTATAAAACAGCAAGTTAGCATTGGCTAGAAAAGACATTGAACAGAAACAATTCCGAACTTAAAAACTAGAGTTGCTTGGGAACAAAAAAATTAATTCAAACAAAAATGATTCAGATAAAGCTTTGGAAGGAGCTAATTTTAACAAAATGAAAGCCTGGTCACTAAAATTCCAGTAGGGAAAAAAATAAAAGGATGACTTATTTAACAGCTCACCAATACACGCAGAAAATCAAGCATCGTTTTTAACAAACATATTAATTTAAAAGGCTGCATACTGGCTCATGGCCCTGTGGAGATTTTTCCTCCTGCTAACAGTTTGTCCTGCTTTCTTGTTAGACTCTGTAGTCCCTGCTGAAGGCTGCAGGTGACACCAAACATGCCACAACAAACCCTTGTCAAGGGAAAAAACACGTCTGTATCATCCTAGGTCAGCAGAACTACTTATTTATGTAATGAAAACCCATTTGATTAGCCAAATAAATATTTCAGAATCTTTGAAGTGCACTGTTCTTGCCAGCAGGATAACTATGTGTCAGCAAAACCCAGGAATTGCTGTTCTTGGAGCTTAGGCCAGTATCTCTGCATATAGAAAAGATGATTACTTGGTACCGAGCTTTGTTAAGTACCTGCGGATTTTATTAGATGAGTACATCTGTCCAATAAAACTGAAAGGAAACTGCTTAGTTGTGCATCCTAATAAGCAGCCTCACCTATGTTTGTCAAGTTTTAAACAGAACTGCTCTGGCCCTCCAAAAACTCCATTGTCATTCTACAAGCTCACTGCCCCTGCAATTGACGTTTCCAGCGAAAAAGATCCTTAACGCTCCTCCCAAATCACATCCTGCAGGATCTCCTTCTCTATCCACTACAGCACTCTCATTTTCCACTTTGAAAGTCCATAAAGAAAGAGTTCACAATGCTTCCCTGATTATTCAGAATTACAGCCTGCAGAACAGAGTTTCCCTTCAGTGTAAAATGGGGAACTTCTGAAAAAAGGTAATTATTATGAGTCTTAAAAAATTAACGTGTCTAATGAGAAGCTAATGACATAGGCCATGACTCTGCAGAAAATGCATCTAAGTACTGTGGTCCAATTAACAACACCAGTTCAAACACAGACTAATGCTTCACATGGTGGATTTAAAAAGAAGAATATTTAATGTGAAACCATAATTGCACCCGTAATTTTCCATATTCCCTCCACACAAGCAGAGCTGTGTCTAAATCAGTGTGCACCCTACTTCAGCACTCGGTCTCGCCTTCTTGGATGATGAAATCAGAAACCTGGGTGGTGGCTGGCAGCACTGCACTCATGAAATTTGGATTTCTCCTCAGTATCAAAGATGGGTAGGATCATTAGAAATCATTAATTTCAAGGTACAGTTTTATTTAGGAAAAGTCAGAGTACTAAAAAGCATTCATGTTTTAAAACCTGTTATTGGTCAAGTGGTAAGGCTTCCAAAATACAAGCATTTTGTTTTAAAGTCCGGCTAAGTTCCCAAGAAGAATAACTCTATGTTAAATATAATAATAAGGAACAAGGCTTCATCCTCACAGGTCCTTACAGACTATACAGAAATTGGGGGGGGGCAGTCTGTGCATTGCCGAGACATCAGATATTGCAAAATTGTTTTCCCTACTTATCTTTTAAATACAGGTTAAAAATACAGCTGTGAACAGACCTTGCATTAATCATACTCTGACATACCTGCATGTAAGAACACAGGTGTATTTACTGATTTATATCATTATAGTCAGTCTTTTTCTATTATTCCAATACAAGAAAATCCAATACTAAGCAATCCTCTAATAATCTTTTTATAAGATTTGCTTGCTTAATCATGATCCTGACCATTCAGTTTTATTCAAAAACCAGTTGCTCCCACAAAAAACAAGTTGCTTCATGAGAGTCAGAGTGAAAAGCCTGCTGCCCTGCAAACCCACGTCCTACACTGGCTAAAACTATCACGACCGTCATCTTTGCTATTTTTATGTGCTTTGTGACCTCTTCTGTGCAGGGAGTCACTGCCTAGTGGCCTGCTGTGGCTCGTGGGTTTACCATGCCTTCAGCAGGCATCGCCCTTTAAATGCAGCTAAAGTGATAACTTCAGATTCCTACTAAGATGAGAAATTCGAAGAAAAAAGATAACTGACAAACTCAGAAACATCACGATATAGACCCAAAGGGTTTACTACATCCAATTTAGCATACCTGGTAAAAACACCTCAAAATTAATGAAACTGTCATCCTCCTGACCTAAATAAAAAAATACAGCACAGATCTTTTCACGTTGTTTCAGTAAGTGAAGAAATTCAGAGAAAACAAACTTTTGCTGTCTTTACGCTTCCTGGCAAAATTCCTACTGAAACACGCTCAGGCCTACAATACATCTGGTTTGGTAGCACACAGTAGATATAAATGAATCACCAAGATGAAAGAGAGAAAAATCTCACTACAGACTTATTCAATACGTTTACTGTTTGTTAGTTGAACTTAAGAAATAAAAAACCACATAAAGTGCTTTTGAGCAGCAGCAGCATCTTCTCACAGCTCTAATATATCGTCTCAGCTGGGACTAATACCCAAATTCATGTGCTGAACTGTGAACTGTTCCAGTATGGGGAGGGGGGAAAAGATAAAAAGACTAGGAAAAGAAACCCAGAGGATCGAAGATTAAAAAAGGAGAGACAGAAAGACAGAGATAGAGGAAGCACACAGTCTGTTGTTCCTATGCACTTTTTTTTCCACCATTAAAGGCACGCGAGCCTAGCACTGAAGCAAAATGAACTCAATAGCAGATTAAAATGAGACATACTTGTATAATAATAAATCAACAGGATTAATACAAGCTTATCTTCTACTAACTTAGAAGGGGGAGGTGACAAATTGCACTTAAGGAAAAATAGTTTTACTGTTGCTAGCATAAGCTAGGCGTCTATAGGAAACCGCTAAATTTAGAAAGCCAGCTTTAGATGATAGCAACGGAAATTAATTCAAGTTTTTTGTGTATGTGTTGGTTTTTGTTTTTTTTAAAAAAGCTCTAGAATGTTACTCATCTTCTTGAAACTCCTACCAAAAGTAGAGACTTCATAATGCACTATCCTCCCTGCCTACTCCCTCCTCCTACTCTTCCCCCTTAAAAAGGAAGAATTGCTCCTTTGGGCTACAGCAATTTAGGAACTTAATGCAGTTTTAACAAATTCCCTATCTCTTGGCTGAAGTAGTTTGGCTCTGACAGATGAATCAGTGAAGTCCATAAACGTCTGGAGAATTTGCGCAGACTTTTTCTTGTATGACTATATATGGCAACTACAGATCTAGTTATCTACAATCTTTTTAACCTAAGCTTCAAATTTTTTTACCTTACTCCTATCTTTGTGGCAAAGTACCTCGATCTGCAATACTGCTAAATTAGACATAAACTGTCAACTATTTTTCTCAAAAGCATTTCCTCATTCTGTACAAGACAGTTAAAATACTTGAATTAAGTTACACTTAAGTAAAAATTAGCTTTTGTTAACTTCTGCTTCCCAGAAATAACATTTCTATATATGAGTGAACCAGAAGGAGATGCTGTGAAGCACACATTTTCATTTACACTCTTCTACTATTATTGAAGACACGCACCTCACCAGACCGCAGATGTCTTCCATTACTGCTTACCTGAAATACCAATTAACACCAAGTGTCACGGGAAGTCTAGCACAAACTGGTAAAAGAAGTGAAATTTGCACTCAAAGAAAAGAAGGGAGTTCAAAACTCACTGACTGATGTATGTGGGGACTTACAAAGGAATTCCAACAATGCGTGCTACACCCTTCAATCCAGAAAAATACTCTATTTTAACTTCTTGCTACCACCATCTTTTATACATACGATGATTTTTACAAGGTGCTTGAACGAATACATCAAAACCAGCAGTATGCAATACAATATTGAAGGCTTCTTTTAGCTGCATCCAAAAACTTCGCAGTGCACCAAAAACAAAGGGTACACCAAGTTCAAGCAACTTCTTTTAAGCTAAATATTCCCAACACACTGCAAAATGGACATTAAGTGCCACCGAGAGCTCAGAATGGGTAAGATTACAGCTCCTGAAACCCAGGATTGAAACCTGGGTAAACGAACTTGAAAGACTGAAAGTAAATACTGAGTTTTGTATGCACAAGGGAATAACAGGAGAGTATGTCAGACGTAGGAGATGGTAACATCTAGAGAAGCTCAAGTGAGGAGCCACATGAAGAAACATTATTAGAAACAGCCTTATTAAACAATTTTAAGTCTGTTATAAAGAAAGTACATGTGCACAAAAATATTTTCAGAAAAAAACCACACCACTAACCTCCAAAAAAGCAAACCAACAGACAACACTGTCAAAGTGCAGCTGTATACTACTCAGTGAGAAACCAAACAAAAAGCCCGGACAATTTTAGGGACATATCTAGAACAGCACAGAGCTGGTAACCACAGCTCTCTGCTCTCCCAGCAGTTGCATAAAGAAATAATATCACAAATGATAGCTTAGCTTATAGTCATGGTTGTATTTACTGTACTTGCTTCAGTTCCTTTATTTAAAAAAAAAAATATATTTTTATAAAGGAACTGAAGCAAGTACAGTAAATACAACAATCAGATATGGTGTTTTATATATATCTAACACCATAGCTGATTGCTAAGATTGTACAGCATTTAAAACCCAGAAGGTGTTTCCCATGGAGAGATCTGGTACTGACTGAGAAGGTGGCATCCTCCTCTCTCTGAGATTCAGGATGCTATTACTGTTTTCTTTTGCAATGCCTAGTAATCTACTGAGTCCCTGACCTTCGTGTTTGGAGTCACAGGAATGCAACAGTGATGCAAAGAAAGAAAGAAAAAAACCAATCAGAAAACCCAAACCAAGAAAACCCACCCAAAACACCAAACCCCAGACTTAAAACACTTTGA
The DNA here is from genome assembly GCA_035590275.1 of Ibycter americanus. NCBI lineage: Eukaryota > Metazoa > Chordata > Aves > Falconiformes > Falconidae > Ibycter > Ibycter americanus. The sequence goes on along the minus strand of JAVJGI010000001.1, from coordinate 105,400,739 downwards.
GGTTTTAGTGGTGTTTGCAGGCCCACTGACAGCACCTGAGTGAAGACTGCTCCCACAAAGTTAAAACACTTCTAGTGAGCTGTTAAACTCCACGATATTCCTGCACATTTTCGGCATTTTTTATTTTATTATTATTATTATTTTAATTTTGCTGTAAGTTCTGAAATTCTCCTACTTTTCCTCTGACTGGCTTACTACTGCCTGAAAAAACATTAATAAGAAATAATCCTGATGCATAGCCTACTTCCAAAATACCACAAGGGCTCCCTTTTAGATGTCATTTAAAGCAAAGATCCACAGCCAGCTTCTTCCTGCACAAGACGCATACGATATTTAATTGCCCTAATGACCATAAGCCACCTTGAACTTGAGCAGATGACCAACTGTAGCACAGCCACCGCCCAAGCACTACAAGCCGTGGGCCAGATACACCGAGGATTGAAAGGTTGCAGGCGCAAGACATGAGTACGGTCACACTTTATCCTGCGAAATGCTATTAGGAAACACAGATAACAAAAGTTAAAGAAAAAGCTACTGTTCAGAGGAGATTGGATCTTGCCCAGCTGCTTATTAACACCGTGCAGTTAAAACATGTTATTTTAAATTTCTAAAGGAACACTGTATTTGGAAATGCAATATTTGAATAAGCACTCTTAAGACCCAAAGCATATCAAGTTTTCCCAACCGGTTACAGCCTTATAAACTGACATTTCTGATCCACTGATCTCTTTCTTAGCTAGGTCAAGACAAACATTGAAGACCATCCTTAGGGGAAAAAAAAAAAGGGGTGCAGGGGGCAAACTGGGCAAGTGACATTGTGAACTCTCACATTCAATTGATTAAGCAACTTGACTTTACAACTTCTACTTGCTGGATCCTGATCATCTATGCTTATAAAAAAATGTCACAGTTCATTTTTTAAATTTATTTTGGATTTTTACCTTAATAAGACTTAAAAAACCCATGTGGTTTAGTGTATTTTCTCTTATTTTAAAAGAAGGTTTCGCTAAGCTAACAGAGCTGCCTTTTTGTAGGTTACCTGCTCATCTGGAGAGGATTCTCTTCCTACTAGGAAATGAATGGACCACCTACAGAAGGGCTGGAGCTGATCAAAAAGATGGGAATATTAAATTGACTCCACATTAGATTTAGATGAGAGGAAGGTCCCTTTCAGGAGATGCCGGGAACAGGAGCCCTGGTGTTAAAGGAAAAATTCACACAGACGTGGGTACCACCACCCCAGTGAGTGGCAGAGAACAAAAGGATACGGCACAGCTTATATACACTTACGAAACCATTAGTCAATGGTTTTTAGAAGTTTCCTTTGGTCTTGTCAGTTCTGTGAATCCACCACCTGACTCTGTCCCAATTGATTCATCTATTCGGTTCCAGTCTCTGCCTCGGTTCCAAGGTCCTCCTCGGATCATGATCTTCTTTCTGCCTGCTTTAACTCACACAATCCTTCAAGCACACTTAGTCTTGGAACAAGCAATTCCTATTCACATCTACTAGTTTTTCTACAAACACCTGTGTTTCTGAAAGCACCTGTGTACACAAATTGTTTTTTTATTCTCCTACTGATTAACTTGACTGGATTAACCAGCCTTGGGTTAGGGCTACACAAGGGCTGAAGCCTGGTTCTGCCATTTAGCAGCTTCAGCACTTTGAATTTTTTAATTCAAAATACATTAACGCCTGGCGAGGAGCGCCGCCGGCCCCCTTCCCGCCACACAGACGCTGCAGGCCCCCGCCTGCCACCGCCGCACATGGTGACAACCGCCCCGCTCGCTCAGGGAGCCCCTGTTGCCCCCCCTCCATCGCTGGGCATCTTTCAGGCCCTTACAACTTTTACATAAATTGGAATAACCACCTTCGATCCGTTTGCCAAGCCCGCAGCAGCAGCACAGGCTGGCTCTGCGGGGCCCCTGCCGCCCTGTGCCGCGGCCTCACCTCACCGCCGCCGCCGGGCGCGCCCCGCTCGGACAGGCCCTTTCTCACGGACACGGACAAAACATCGTCACCACATCACACCTAAGCAGGCGGTGAGAAAACAGCCAGCTAACTTTCAAATTAGAGGACGGTGCTGTTTTATTCTAATGCTATGAACGCAGCGAAAGTTCATCGCTATGGATGTAACTGCAAGTTAGAATAGCGAGTCCTGTATCTGGGGGAAGAAACAAACGCCTTTCCACTGTTGTAACTGCACCCATATTCTTGCGTATAGTAAACGGGTAAACAACCAAAACCTCACATCCCCGCCCACCACTAACCAACGTTTATATTTCCACACAACTTTTGAGCGTAAACCAGGCTGGGGTGTTTGTGATTTTCTGAAAGACAGGCTGCGTCTCCCGCCCACCCAGACCCCTCACCCCTCCTCAGAGACCCCCGAGCACTCACTCGCCACCTCAAGAAGCTTTTCTGCTTGGCATGGCGGGCAGGAGTCAGCACCTTGGTGGCTACTGCGGCTTGTGCAGCGTTTGAGCAGCGTGGGGGCTGAAAGCTGCGGTAATTCACTCCCACCACGGATTCATCACAGCAGGCAAGGGTGCCTGACGCCTTATTTTTGACGCTGCTCTCAAAGGTGTTCTAAGAATGAGGAAATGTTTTGTGGCCATTATCAGATAATGGAAGCATAAGCAACTGTTAGCTCCTGTTGGAAAAGAAAAGGTACCACTCATTTATATTCCGTGTGTTTTTTGACAGTGCACAACGTAGGGAAAGGACTGCACGACACAAACGTGCACTGGAGGTGAGCGAGATGACTCCACAGACTAGCTCTCTGGACTGCAACCTGCTTTTTTCCAACCGTGTCAGGCCTAGGCCCCTGGTTTTCATGGCTCATCTTCCTTCTCCTCTGCCCGATGAGGCCCCAGCGCTGTGCAGCAGGCAGTGCTCACTGCCCACAACCACCGCCTCGCCTTCCAGCCCGCTCCCTGCCAGCCTCCCAGCCGGAGCAGGGATCTCTCAGGCAAGCTGGGCAACGCAGCACAACCCTTCTGTTCCCTATCCCCCCAAACCCTCTCGTGTTAAGCACCCTCCTTTTGACCACAAGTTCACTTTTTTGATAAGTACGCCATTAGCGTGATCCAAACCAGCCAGGGTTATTCCCCCATAAACAACCTGTCCAGCATTTCCTCAAGGACTTTGCTCCCTTCCATTTTTCTGCTCAATTTTTTTGACAGCTCTAACTGACACTCTGGAGCTTTACCCATTAAAAACCAGCACACTGAAGTGTGTAATATGTTCATAAAACATAAATATTTGCCAGACTGTCATACAGAAATACTTCATTATCTTTGCAATAACTGGGTAAAATACAAAAACTTACATTGCAACAGCATGAAACACTCCTGAAAGTGTGAAAATTATTGCTCATTTTCATGTAAACTGCAGTATTAAAATATAAATCATACTGTTTAACTAATCAGGAGAATTTCAGTTGATGCAAGTTGGAAGCTAGAATTACTAACAATTTTTTCTGAGCTAGGTCTGTTAGCTAATAGCTTTTTGCCCCTTATCAGCTGCACAAACAACAATGGATTTTAAATCAACTAAATGACCTGTGAACTTCTCCTAAATGGGGGGCATATAATTTAAGACAGCCAAGAAAGTTTCACAGGAGTCAAGAGGGCTCCTCACAAGGGGCACATGTGGAGAGAGTTAAAGCTTCAAGCCACTGTTTTTTTTCCCTCTACTCAAGTGTCAGCTGTGATAAGCCAAAATTAACAACCCTACACTGTACCACTTCAAATGAAGGGAAAAAAATTTTCTTCTTGCTATTCTAGGTATTTTAAGTTGCACATGAGCATGGTAGCTAAATATAGACAGTGACAACAAGAGACAGCATTGTCCCTTTGGGCACATTGAATATTATCTCAGAATTCCCATCTTCCTGGGCTGAGCCTCGTGGTTTTGTTTCTTTCTTTTTTTTTTTTCGGTTTTTTTTTTTGTTTGTTATTTTTCTTACTTGGCAAAGTGTGTATTAACTCCTACTTCATCCTCAATGGATCAGTTTAATAAAATGTGTATTTTATTAATAAAAAAAAAAAAAAAAAAAAAAAAAAGGAAATCCTGATTCCACAAAAGCACCACAAAGATTTCCAGTACTTTTCCCAGCTCTGTGTTACTGTCCAGTGCACAAAGAGCAGATGCCTTCTGCTGAGTGAACTGTCAGGCTGTTTTTAAAATGAGGAGGGCATCAACATGAAGTTTTTACAGCTTACTAAACCGGAAAGCTAAGTTAATATTTTTAGATATAAGTATCTTTTTCTCCAGGAACCACACACTTCACTTTCATGTTTCAATCAGAAATGTAAGAAAGAAAGTCAGTAATTACTATTTTCAAAACACTTCCTAGGAGCACAACTACATTATTTGGAATCCAGCAGACTCACATGAGCCTTTAATATTGAACACGACCAGACTTTTGAATGACATGGTTGCTCCTGACTTTGGAAGTATTTAAAAACCGTGGAGTGAAGCGCACATTTTCACTTAATGTACCTAATGCACTGAGAACATTGACAACACTTCATTTTTAAGCCGGCTTCTATATAAAGTTTAATTTTTAAAGCCATCTATAAATTATCAATGACATCTGTTCTGAAAAATGTCAATTCCTATCCTTTGGTTGGCAGAATCCATCTATTTTGTAACATCCTCTTCATAATAAAGCAACTTTAAAGCCCTATTGACATACGGTTTTCAAGTGAGATATTGCTCTTCTAGGATTTCATTATTTAGACAAGTCCCATTCTAATGTAATGACGACAGTAAGTACACACAACTATTTCTGGACTATATCCCATGGCTCTAACTACAAATGATGAAATGGTTAGATAAGTGATAGGCCCAGATACCCCATAAATATCGTTGTGTATGGCACCCCTTCCAAGTCACACAAACCAACAGCATAATGATGTGAAGAGCAAGCAGCAGCTGGAGATACCATCTTGCACAAGCCACTTAATCCTATGATCAGTGAAGTAAGTGGCACTCATCATCACTAATATTTGTAACTCAGATGATCATTTATTATGACAATATACAAGCACGGGGTTGTCACCACATACCCATTCCATCAGCCAAAATCTGATTTTGGTTATTCTGTTCTGTTTATCTAATTTTACCATACAGTCACAATTTAGCATGTCATTCTTAAATTTCTTCAGCTGTTGTGCACTAACACCGAGGCTTGTTAAAATGCAATTAGGAATGTTTTTTACGCCTTTACGATGTTACAGAATGAGGGATTTCCAGATCCATCTTCCGAACCCTGTATAATACATTCTACTTCAACTTTTTAAAGACTACACAGATTTAAAACATCCCATCTTTGTTTTCAAGTCTGATACACAGGGCTCTCTTTGCCTCTTTTCATTCTCTAACCAGTAAGTTACCAAGCTCACGTCTATACAGAGGCATCCTCTTAAATTCAAAGCTAGCTTTCAAGAAAGTTTAATCTTGAAGAAACAATTGCAACAAGTGCTCTGGTTCTATATGAACATATCACAAACTGTCACCAAGCCTTCTTACACAATTTGTCATGCAGCAGCAGAACAGCCACTGCGTGCCTCAGATTCTGTAATTGTGGAGCACTGTCTACTGGATGCTGAAATCCTGCTTTCTGGCCATGACAAACATAAATCAAAGAAAAAAATCTGCTCTATTATATCTATTTGCTCTGGGAGAGCAGGGATTTATCATCCTCTAGAACAAGTGGTCAATAAGATTCAGAAGTGCTTAGTAGAGATCTTGATGAATCGGGATGCCACAGGTGATGCTGTAATTGTGTTTGAAAGGAATCCATGAACAGAAAGGTGAACGCTCTATTTATTTCAGTGTATCGACAGGCTGTGGATTAAATGCATCACAAACATAGTAGGATTTTCCCTCTGCATGCCCTCAGGGAGGATCCTTAACAGATTGTCCCAAGAGGCACAAGCAGTAAGACATCAGATAGGGCTGCTTTAACAAGTAAATCTAAAACAGATACTTCTTATACAGTCATCACAGAAGATACAGCTTCTAGTAGTTTTTCAACACCCACAAACCTTGAGCAAGTGAAAAAAACAAGTTGTGGCAGCCAGGAGCAGTGGCAAGACTGGGTCAAGTCTAGGGGCCCTGCACGGAACCCAGGAGTCTGATGGCATTTCACCAGCGAATACCCTTCAGTGCCTCAGGAATGGCTGGGGCATAATCCTTGGCTCCGATCACATGATGACTCCCAACACAAAACAGAGCTTGGTTTCTCACCCAGGACAAGAATTTGGTCCCAAAAGACAGAAAGGAGACTTAAATAGCACAACTATGTAATTAATAAGGAAATTAATATAGGTATATTGGAATGACAACTTTAGGAGTTATTAACTTAACCACAAACTAATCCCTTTCCCCCTCGCCCCGTTTTTGAGCTGAGGAATCAAATTCTGCTGCTTTACGTGTTTGAGTTTTGTACCAGCAAATTAAACGTTGCATGGAATCAATGTCCTTCCACAATGCAACGGCCAGTTCTAGTGCAGCACACAAAATGCTTCCAAAATGATAAAAAAGCCTATCTTCCATGGCTTTCAGCCAGCTAGAATCTGAACTTGGATGGTGAATCTGCATCTGGTTTCACTTTTAAATAACAAAACAAAAATCACAGGCATCATTCATTATCTACAAGGCCCAACATGAAGGCTTTCAAATACACTTTAAGAACTAATTAAACGCTTATTTAAAACTGAACTGAATGTAAATACTAAACTGAAACTGAACTGATTAACTCGCAACGTTCTGTGCCTGATTATCTTTCTGAAGAATGAGGTTTTGGCACTCAGGACGTTTGCGCTGGAGGATCAATTTCCTGTTCGCATCAGGACTGCTAAGGAAATCTTCCACACATTTGATTCAACTTATGTTTGAAGTGTCTGCTTAGCCTTGGACACAGGACTAGACAAAGATAATGTTTTCGACTGGGTATGATAATGTTTTGAATTTAGGGGCTAAACCGTATCAGTTTTGCCATGAGACTACTGGCCAAAATTCATGGATGCTCAAGGAGTCTGGCCAAGCTGCGTATAATCAGAGCTCCCTTTGAACCAAGGACTTAGATGCTACAGAAACTCCTCATGTGAGTTCCGTAACGCCTCATTTTGGTTTAAATTTTCTTAATACAGCAACACACACTTGTTGTGTTGTGAGTTATACTCATCTTCTGCATTTGATACAGCTACGGAGGGAAAGTAGATTCATACGGTATAGCCTTCATTCAGTTCCAAATACTATCCTAGGAGATAAAAAATAATAATAAAAAAAAAGACATAATTTGCTCCTACTATTGTTCCTTTTGATGGTTCCGTATTACAGCCAGCCTTTCTTGCACTTTTGAAGCTAGGAATTCAGGTTTTTAAGTCATAGAACCATCTTTATATATTGTTTACTTCTGTGCTTCTTTCACTCAAAGGTATAAAGCATATTCCTAAATTTTATACACTTGTATTACAGTAATACAAACAAAAATCCAGCCAAGACTCAAGCTCATTCCATGCTGGCCTCTGCCCCAGCAAGGATGCAGTCTTGTATCAGACGGGATATAAGAGAACAGACAAATGTAGTCTGAGGGAGAGGTACTAACCGAATAGCATTCAAACAGAAAATAGGAGAGGCTGCTGCTTACAAGAGTCAGGAGACATTTTTATGCAGCATACTCCACTAGGAACATCACAGGATTTAAAAAAAAAAAAAAAAAAAGTCTACTGCTTGCACTTCAATATATATCCAATATCAGTCTATGACAGAAGAGGCAGCACAACCAAAATCAACCAAAATTAAAAGCATTCCTAACAGAGACTGTTGCTCTTTTATTGTGATTGTTACAAGTCACATTAGTATAAATTTGTGAAGTGTTTTAATGCATTTTCATTTGAGCTTAATTAATTTTCATAGAGTTTGAGCTTAATTAATTTTCATAGAAGTTTGAGCTTAATTAATTTTCATAGAAGTTTGACAATTTTCTCATTTGTTGTTGAAATCGCAACATGAGTTTTCCATATGCAAGGCAAATATAATAATATCAGCTCACAAAGTCATTTTTGGACTTGTTTTTGTATTTCACAACCAAAAATACTTCCAATGTAAACTGTTAACTGAAGCTATGACAAGTTTTATTATAAATATTCCTAGCTTTAAAGAGAAATTTGAATATATTCACTTAGTGTATGTTCAAGACACAGTTTAGGTCTGACAGCTTCAGATTATGCCTCATTTATATGGAGCAGCGATCAAACTCGTTAATATGTGAAAGAACTAAAGGAGCAGAGGATTGTGAATCAAATAGCATGAGCAAAGTTGTCTAGTAACATGAATAGCTTATGAGGATTTACGTAAGGTGATAGTTTTCATGGTCCCTTGTGCCAAGGTTTCTAAAGTAGATGAATAAACAGGGAGCAGCTTTGAGCAGCACTTCTTACGAGAGGCTGAGGTTGTGTCATTAGCAGCCGCTGCAAAGCCAGCGAGGCATACAGCGCTGATACCGTCACCAAGCCTGCCATGTGCTCTATACGCAGAGCTCCACTGCACTAAGTCAAGGAGGAAGCATTTAATCTGCCTGTAATTCATCCCATATGTTAAACGCGATAGGGCCCTTTCTACTCAGTCAAGGTGAGCGATTTGACAAGACAGGTAAGCTGGTTCAAAACTTTTCTCCTTTTGGCTTTCATACTGCCAAACGTTGTTTGCAGCGCAAGTGCAGTGGCTCAATAATTTAAGAAGCATTCTTGCAGAGGAAAATCAAATCTCACTGTGAAGCAGAGACTCCTTAAGATTCATTTAATCTTCTGATAACACAAGCTGTGCACACACAATCACTGAAGATGATAATCTGCTATATGTAACACTAAGTCTGCTATTATTCCATTTATTAAAAAGTGCTATAATAATGTTTTGTGCATACATGTACTAAAAAGACAAGTGGATTAGGAGATGGAAATTCAGGGTAGTTCTTTCTTACAACGTAGGACTGCCTAATACCTCCAATTTATTATGTACAAACATGCGGCTTAGCATGTTTTGTTCGGTCTCCCTTGCGTGAGAGCTCTGCCAACAGCAGCTTCTCCAGCAAGAGCTGGAGGCCCCCACACCTCAGACTTCTGGGGGAAGAATAACCTGCAAATCAAAGACATTAACTTGTCACTATTTGTGCTTTTTCCTAAGTAAATAAATCATCAACAGATGTAACTATTAGGAAAAAAGGGAGTGCTGATCTATTTGGCATAAACCCTTATGTTTCTGAAATAAAAATAACTGGTTACTGCTGTCCAACACATGCCACAAATGACTTAAAGTGACCAAATTTAATCTTTAAGAGATTCGGAGTGGTTTTGAATCAAAAGACAGAAGATTAAGAAATGTCTTATCAATATTCTCCATTCAACCAGTTCTTAACGGCTGATACACACATTGCTGTTCAAGTCACAAGGAAGCACTAACTTAAAATGTAACTGTTCATCCAGAGACCTACAAAACGACTATGAATTAAAGAAAATAAACATTACTAGGAACATGATATTTCTGTTTGCAATTTTCTATTCACACGCACTGCTTGGGACAGCTGCCAGGAAAGAAGCTGGACCTACTGCACATGTGCTGCGCACACAGTTTGAGAGGATGCAGTGAGCCTCACGTGTTAAAGAGCCCGTCCGAGAATTCTGTTCACACTAAAACGACTTCACAGCAGATACGCAAGACTTCCGTCAAGGAACAAAACAGTTTCGGCTCAGGGTGCATGCGCTATTGAGTTGATCTGCACATGCGTGGTTAGGCTTTGCCTGGGGCTTCCTGCTCAGACCAGGGCACCGGACAGTCAGAAACCCTGGGCACTGAGCCAGCCTGCTCACATTCTGCCCGGGCAAGATTTCCAGGCCGAAAGGAGGAGAGAGAAAGCAGAGAGAAAGAAAGGAGAGAGAGAGAGAGAAAGAAAGGAGAGAGAGAGAGAGAGAGAGAGAGAAAGAAAGAAAGGGGAGGAGAGAGAGAGAGAAAGAAAGGGGGGAGAGAGAGAGAGAAAGAAAGGGGGGGAGAGACAGAAAGAAAGAGAAAGAGAGAAAGAGACAGAGAGAAAGAGACAGAAAGAAAGAGA
>JAVJGI010000001.1:105378630-105390519 GCA_035590275.1 Ibycter americanus | reverse complement strand
AAAGAAAGAAAGAGAGAGAGAAAGAAAGAGAGAGAGAAAGAAAGAGAGAGAGAGAAAGAAAGAGAGAGAGAGAAAGAAAGAGAGAGAGAGAAGAGAAAGGAAGGAAGGGAGGAGAGGGAGGAGAGGGAGGAAGGAGAGGGAGGAAGGAGAGGGAGGAAGGAGAGGGAGGAAGGAGAGGGAGGAAGGAAGGAGAGAAAGAAAGAAAGAAAGAAAGGAAGAAAGAAAGAAAGGAGAGAAAGAAAGAAAGAAAGGAGAGAAAGAAAGAAAGAAAGAAAGAAAAGAGAAGAAAACAGCGCACATGGTTAGAGAACCAGATTTATCTTAACATTTCACATTACTGAAAATATCAGTTTAATTTTTCATGTAATTTATGTGAATTTCAAGGAAGCAAAGCTGTAGTTAAAGACAATACACAACTGCAAGTTATTTTTGTTTCGTCTACAGGTACAGATCTCCTGATCCTCCCTCTACCTTCTCTCCCATTTTCCCCTCACCTGGAAGTCAAACTTAGCTGCGTTAGCACAATATTCCTCCGGGCAAGAGCTAGTAAATAAAGTTTATTAATGTCCCTCAGCACCGATTTCAAAACACTACAGGCTCTTGCTCACCTGCAGGCTGATCCCACTTCTAAGGCTGCTTACATAAAAAACTTCACCTAACCATTCTTTTGTACTAGCAAATTAATGACTATCATGCCTTGTATTTTTTAATCAAATGATACGTACAAACTACTGACAAAAAGACCACTTCTAAATTATTCTGCCTGCAACTTTGTTACACAAGCTTTATTAAGCTGGTACCAGCAAGCTCTCTTTTAAATTATAACCCACACTACGGTTACTTGAGATAGGTTTTCTGTTGAATTTTCCTGCTTAAGCTCTGTATTGCAAACTGCTAGAAACTGGTTTCAGGTAACTTATTAAACAACATAGTTGATATATGTGAAATGCCTTTTCCAACCATCTTAACCTTTTCCGACCTTTGCTATCCTTGTCAATGACCACACTTAATTCCAGCTCCGGACTCTCGGTGTTCTCAGTGCTTTATCTCTGTTAGCAGCAGTGCAGAGCCAGACAAATCGCAGTAATGTGCCATTTCCTGACATTAAGCCAAAAGGGGAAACCAGTAAAGGGCAGGATTTCTGATGCATTTCTTCACTATTTTGAATAAAAGCCATTAGCAGAACAACCAGAAGAATTAGGGTAAGTAACATTTAGTTAACCAAGTCTGATTATTAACATGGTATTTCATCCCAGAAACCTCACTGCTTTATAAAAATTATAGTTTACCATTGGTTTACAATCAAGAGATGCAATAACCATGTTCAGGTCCAAATCTTGTAGGACATCTAAAAGTCTGAGGACACTGAGATTCAGTAAGTAGTGATCTCTCAGCCTCACAAGGAGAAAAGGATTCTGAAAGCAGTTTCTTCTTCTTAGAATAAAAGTTCTTTTGAAAATTAGTACTAAAAATTCAATCCCACGATCGACGCAATTCAATTTTGAACAATTAATGTCTCTAATGGAATAGCTGCTGTTTTCAAGTTGAAGCCTGGGTATTTTAAATGCATGTCGATAACATGATTTATCATAGAAGTATTTGTGAAAAGTAAAATACCTGTTTTGCCAATAGCAGCAGCAGTCCCAACAACAGCATCGCACCCACAAGTTGTGGAGGAGCAAGGCCTGGTGGCAATCCCTCCCTTTGCTTGTACCCTTTCACCCCCCCTATTTTCTTCTTCTCTTTTACATGGAGCTTAAAGTGACTCTTAATCCAAATATTACATGTAAATCTTAGTAGAGAACATTTAAAAGTGATAATTACTAACCATTTCCCTAGATAATTAGCTTATAGAGAGGTGTATTTTTAATGTGGATTGCCAAACTCTCCACTAATCATCTCACACCACTTCCCCACAGTAACAATTATTGAAGAAGAGTTTTAAAATGCATAAACAAGAGCATTTAGTGCTCATTTACTTTAGACCAAACGTCAATAAAACCTCAAGATGCTGTGAACTGGATGCATTCAGAAATTCTGCAGGAAGCTACCACAAAGAAACCTCTGGGCCTGGACTCAAGTTGCCTGTTTAACTTGAAACTTACTTGTTCGTTTCCCCACTGCTATCACTCTTTTTTTACTTTTCCAAAACTTCCATCTCCAACAGGATCATAAAAGGAAGCCCACCTGCCAGAGCACACTAAAACGCCAGAGACTCCGCACGCATTTTCGACGCGGTGAATAGCCAAGAACTTTTGTGTTTATACGACTTAGTTGTTCCTACCAAGTTTCAATAGAGCTATTTATTTCAGCAGCAGCTTTCGTATCTCTGTCGCACCTGAAAAAATAGGTCGCGTTTCCTATGGCATTTACTTTGTTTTGTGACGAGTCGGGAAGCCCTTTGCAGAGGCGCTCCTTCGTGCTCGCTGCCTTTCGCTTGGGTCTGACGCAGTGGCTGCGCAGCGCTGAAGGTGAAAGGATCTGAAAGCCAGCTCTATATACAGTATACACACAGCAATTTGTTACTGTGAAAAACCATCTGTTTCTCGGTATTACAATCCTCAGAGGGGAAATTATAGCTAGCGTTCAACATAAAACATCAATTTAAACCATCAACTATTCATAATTTCAATTCTTTATTGGAAACCAAGGACATAAATGTCAGGGAATAAAGCAATATTTCTTTTATTAACTGTTCCATTCATCTGGCTATTAAATAAAACCAGGACCTTAATAAATAGCATTAGCCTTTGTACTGACAGCCACCCCAACTAGCACCATAATTCTAAATAAAATGCTTTATATTTCTAGTATCTTTTGGTTTTAAAATAAAAATCAGGATTAAAAGCATTTAAAAACATATGTATAGAGTATTTTTGCAGTGTTGCTGCTCCTGTATAGTTAAACATTTTAAGAAACAGTACTGACCAAATAACCGCCCCCCCTCTATTTATATGCAAGTTTCCAGTAACCAACTACCTCCTGATAATATTCTACCAACGTTAGTACTACTGAGGAACACAAAGGATTCCACTACTCATGCTGCTTGCCTGTTGCCAGATGGAATTATTCTTTTAATCCCCTACTCCCAGATATGATGCCTGCTACAAAAAAATAACAACAATAATAATAATATTAAAAGGAGTGGGTGGGTGGAGAGTGGGAGAAAGGAAGAATAGCAGAGACGGGGAATGCGTTCTTCGCACAGCATGTCATCACCCATTACTATTGGCAAAAAAGTCTGTATTTGTGTTGACAGTTATAGAGGATTTCTGCAGTTTGGTATTTAAGAATTACACACAAAAATACTGAAGTCCAACTGACTGGGGCAGCGAATGCAGAGATCTGTTTGTAATTCGCCTGTGTGACAAATCAAGACAGATCTCCATTTGCTGTTAGCAAGGGCTTCATTGAGAACTGCAAATTTTAACTTTGTATGATTAGATAAGACTATCTGGGAGTTTCCCCACATCTTCGAGGAAGATAAAAAGAAGCATTCTGTAAAAGCTGAGAAGTCCTAAGAAGTCCATAGATTCACTATTAATGTTCACATAATTGTCCATTATTCCTCCTTAAGAATAGCTCCCCTGCTCTTAGTACTACCAGCATGGGGTACTCAAGAACACCATTATAGGGGAAAGGAAGCACAACTGTAATCAAAACAATGATTACTATCACATTCATTTAAATGCAGAGTGAGAAATGAATACAAAAATATTCACTTGAAAGTGAAAGGTAAGAAATTAACTTTTTCCCCATGGACATCAGAAACCTAACCTCAAAACCAGGAATTACTTGTAAATTTTTTGCATCCCTTTGGAGCACACATTAGTTTCTCCTTCTGCATTTAAATGAATGTGATAGTAATCATTGTTTTGATTACAATTGTGTTTCCTTCCACCCAAAATGGTGTTCTTAAGGACCCCATGCTGGCAATTCTAAGAGCAGGAGAGCTGTTCTTAAGAAGTAGTAATGGACAATTATGCAAGTGTTAGCAGCGAATCCACGGACTCTACAGGGCTGCTCATCTACTTAATACAACATTTCCGTACAACTTCTTACAAATCCACATACAACAGAAACTATCATGCCAACATTAAGAAAAAAACAGTTGCCATTGTGGTTAACATAAACCCCACATTTTTATGTTAGGTTTATTTATGAAGATGGAACCAGGAGTGTGTAAAGTCAAAATTGAACCTTCATAACAATGAAGGTTATATACAGTTTTCATGTCTCCTGATAAATACCCAAATTCACCTCGGATGCTAAGTTCAGCATGTATTCATTGTATTGTCTTCTGTCATTTCTGCCAACTCTGAATTACCACCTAATCTCATCCTTTTTCTGTCTCCTGCCAAATGGCTACCACCTCCCCCTTCTGCTTTCAGTTTTACCTACTCTGTTCTATTGCTAACTCCCTGGCCTGAAGTCTCTCCCAATTTACTGTGCCTGGGCACCAGTAAGGAGGAGCTACACCTTCCTTACACGCGGAAAGCTGCCTTCCAAATACCTGCCTCTTGTTTTTCACTGCTCCCAAGCTGACACCAGCAGGACTGAGTTGTGGTGAGGATGGATTTCCAGCAACACCCTGGTTTGCAGCTGATGGCCAGAGTCAGGCTTACAGCCTGCTTCTTCCATCATCCTCGGCACCACCCGCCTCCCAGACCAACCGCGCCGCACCAGTGGCTGGAGATAAACCTGTTGAGCTACTTTCCCTGACTACATTCCCAAACAGGCAGAAATTGGGCTACTGAGGAAAAGTAACAATTATGCTCAGGCATTAACATTAATCAACGTTAAGCGTGTGAATCAATGATAGGGTTAAAACAGAGTATTATAATCCAAGGAATTGCTGTGGGAGTGCAATGACAGCTATGCACTGCTTGCAAGCTGGGGTTTTCCTCCAGGTAACTACTCCTAGCTTTGAGACGCTTGATACTGTTTATCAAATGTCTTATAAAGATGCCTCCTAATGGCACCCTTACTATAAGCACTGAGCAGCAAATGATATTTCAGGAATTGTCAGCATGTCTAGTTAACCAAGTTTAATAAGATGCTTAATTTCCTTACAGTATCTATTGCTACCATCCCCCAGAAAGTTATCAGTTCTGCCCTCCCACCCCTTGTCTTCATCAATTATGATCAACGAGCTTCTGAATAAATGCATACACATACGTACTCCAACTAGGTCTCCAACACATACAAGTCAGTATGTATTTACATCAGTGAATTTGGTAAATTCAATCACAGTGTCAGTAGAACGACCACAGGCTTGACTCTGCACATTTTTAAGGAGTAAAAAATCGGGGCAATCAACTTCTGTCACACCTTGTTACTGCTGCTTTCAGGTTTCATACCATGTACTCGAGCATAATGCTGAACAGAGCGCGCCCTGGGATGCTGCTCAGAGGATGCCTTGTGCAACACACACAACGAGATGGAGGCAGGGAGAAAAGGGGCCAAAAAAAAGGGAAGGATTGCTTCAATCATCAAGAATTCAATCTATTTATCCCAAGATTCAGATACCTGTAGGAGACAAATTGGCCAAAAGCCTGTGGTTCAGGACCAAAAGCAGAAAACAAATACAGGAGCTTTTATACAGGGAATTTGTTCTCAGCTCCAAATGAGGAAAATTAGGTGCACAAGAGGGTTTTGTGAGACAAACCATTCAAGACAACAGAGTAACAAATTCACATAACTGGTAGATTAAGTAAGAGAGGCCACAAACCTAAGGGGAAAAGAAGTTAAGAAGAGCTTGGCAGAATCTTAAATAACTGCAGTCAAGGACATAGGTCCAAATCCCTCCCGAAGAAGGAGGAGTGTGAAAAGGGCCCAATGGCTAAAGCACAAGCTCTTCACTGACCTCAAATGAAAGAAGAAAGCCTGAGGGATGAAAGATTTGGGTGAGACTGCCAAAGAAAAGTATAAACGTACAGCGTAAACATTTAGAAATAAAATCAGAAATGTTCCAACACAGGAGAAAACTAGCAAGAAATTTAATAAGCACCAAGAAATACATTTTATAAATAAAGGAGCAGTGGAATGACAACCAAAGGGACTGCTGGCTTACCATGCAGTGGAAAAAGGACATCAGCAACAGCACAAGGGATGTCTTTTTACATCAGCTTTTACTATAGGACCTGCCAGCAAATGGCTAACAGGAGGAGAAAAGAGAGGAGGTTTTAAAATTATCTGGAACAGATTACAAAGATGTCAATTAAACGCTTTAGGTATTTTCAAACTGGCTTGGCTTCATAAACTTTGTTGTTATGTATAGTAAAAAACTTACAAATAATTCAAGACGTTAGCTGTTACCTCAAAAAGGACCTAAAAAGGCCAAATATACAGCACATTTTTAAAGCGGCAGAAAAAGGAACAGAGGACAGGGAGAAAAACGCTGTAACAAATAACCACCTGCTTGTAAACACCTAGAGGAAAACTGATAGCTAGGTTGAAACTGTCACAAAAAAGCCTTGTTAAAGCAACCTGATTTCCTTCTTTGAGATGCTAAGGAGCCTAAAGGACTGAGGAAAAAGCAGGAAATGCCACAATTTGAATTAAGCATGGCTTCGAAGTCTCACTTAGCACACTCTTAAGCTAGCCAAGGAAACCTGGTCTCCATCCACCTACCTAGGTTAGACAGCAGATGGGCTGGGTAGCTCCATCCGCAAAGCAGCATCCAGAGAGAAGTTACCAGGAGCTGCTTATTAAACCACACGGTGTTCAAAGAGAGGTTCCTCCAGTGTCTGACCTGGATCTGGCCCTACTCAACTGTCACCAATAACCTCGTGACAGATACGAGGATAAATTTATTTAACCTGCAAAAAAACAGGAAGCTGGTGCGAACAGAAACAATGACAGATGACAGGATTGCAATTCAAAGTGAACTTATAAACAGAAAATATTAACTGGGGGGAAAGAAAGAAAAAAGAAAAGAAGAGAAAAAAAACAACCAAAAAACCCCAAACCCCAAGATTCAACAGAAGTATGTTTAAAGTAAAAGGTCATACTTGCACAGGAACAACTGGGTACTCAGCAGTTCTTAAAAAAAAAAAAAAAAAAAAAAAAAAAAAAAAAGGATAATACTGGATCACAAGTTGAACATGACTCAACAGTGTCCTTCTGTGTCAGAGGAGGAAGGTATCGTACAGAGAAAGGCAAACCCATATGTATATAGCCAATAAGATGTGAAATAATTCTTCTGCTCTAGTTAAGTGCTGGACAAAGTATTCCAGCTGAGGCCTTGCCGGCTTTGGGTTTTGCATTTCAAAAACGATATCGCTCAATTTGCGAGCATCCAAAGCAGTGGAAATGATCAGAAGCCCAGGAAACATCATCTGCTGGAAAGCCAAGACACGAGGGCAGTTCAGCCTGTTCAGGAATCATTTCTCGGATGAAACCAGCATCCTTGCTAAGGCGCGAGCACAAGCCAGGGGAGGAAGCAACAGCGGCAGCTCTGCCACGAAGGAACTGGAAAACGAAGTATGTGGCTCCAAGATAATTGCTACTTTAAATGCATAAAAGAATCCCTGTTTCAGGGAAGAGAAGAAATGATGGAGAAGACTGTATTTCAAAGTGTAAAACATTGCTACAGAGAGGCCGATGGTAATCTGTCCTCCACGCTGTGGACAGAATATGGAGAAATGAACTTGGAAGTACAGCACCACTAAGGCTAAACATTAGGGCTATTCTGTAATGGAAAAAGCACCCAAAACAACTGTCTATGGCCCTCCATCACACGGGGAATTAAAAGGAAGTTAAACATGTCGGGTATAGCTGAGCTTGACAGGGCAGCTGATGGACCAGATAACCTCCTGAGCTGCTGTCCAGCCCGGCTTTTCTTTAAAAAATACAGCTCTAGGTAAGTCTCCATTTAACACATATGGTTAATTCAAAGTGCTGGTTCCCCCTCTGCTCCATACCAGAGCGATGTTTTCTGTATACACTTAACATGACTAAGCAGATCATCCTATATTAACACTAAAACTAGCGGCACAGAACTTGTAGAGAAGTGATGATTATTTTTATGTACTCTGTTAATAAGCTTTGCAGAAAAGTCCAACAGAAGCATAAATCTAACCTTCCTCTTTCCACAGAAATTGTAAAGCTTAAACATCTAGAAGTACGGAGCCATGTCCTGTTTTCTCTACTTGATTACTACTGACTCACTATATTGGTGTTTCCAATTTCCACCACTAAAATGAAAGGTAATTCCTCAAGTGCAATATGAAGCTCATTTATTTTCTCCCAAATGCTCCTTTTTAAAGCATATCACACTGCTTGGAGGAAGGCTCTATATCCTAAAATTCATCACCATGATGATAGGGTTGCAATTTCACATGCCTTGCTCAAACGGGAATGACTTCATTCTTTAATTGGAAGAAAAATGAATTTATTTGTTTTGAAAGCATTAGTGTTTTGAATCTGGCAGGAGAAACTCCCTGAACCTATTTGCTCTCAGCTAAGCAACAGATAATTCAAACTTGAACCTGCAGTCACAGACAGGAAAGATGCAGTGGAAGAATGTGCACTTTTGACAGGAAGCAAGATCATTAAGGAGTGGGAAGCTCTGCACTTCTTTGATACTTTGTACCTCCTACATTTAATAAACTTGAATTAAAGTTGAAACAATTGCTTCAGCCATACAAGAAGAAAATCAAGACCCATAGCATAATTTATAGAGGCATACTTTCTAGAATGCTCTATTCAGGGTAAAAAGTAAGTTGTTTTTTTTTAAAAAACTTAAGTTCTATTGGGTCGTTGGGGTTTTTTTGTAAAATAGAAAAAAATAAAATCTTATACACTACGTAAAACATGGTTTTCCACTCTGGCATGGGTAATGCATTTCCTCGCAGAGTTTGTGGACATCCTAACAGCAAGAATCTCATTTTCCTTTGCTTCTAACCAAGACCTTTCCAGTAAGTGTTCGTATCTCCTGGGACCAGCATTAGGAACAACAATATTTGCACAAAGGTCTCCTTTGGTCACTTCTGTTTTCATTAGCACAATCTGACCTTAAGCTGTATAGTCAGAATTTACCTTGTGCCGCACTTTGGTAAATCTGGGTGCCAAGCTATAAACTTCTACTCTAGATAACTGCTATCATGTGGATGATAAATTGAATAATTCTAGAGACAACCGAAGTGAAGCTTTTAGAGAAACAACATGTTTAGTACTAAAATGCATTTCAACATGATTTTATTGCACAATTGAAAAGGCTTTGAAAAACTAAACAAGAAGCTGACTCATGCACCTGTATAATAAGAAGCAGAATCTCTTGTTTGATTTCTACATTTTGAGCCAAAGCATACGAAGCCGTAAAAACAATGCAGTTCCTTGCAACAGTCTCATAATGAATCTGGGACCGTCTTTCTTTTTGACTTTGAAAAGCTGCTTTCATAATGAAGCATTTAGGATTCTGGCACAGAACTTGCTCCAAACTATAAAATTCTGAGCATGATTTAACATGAAAATCTGAGGGCATCATGCCTTTTGGAGGCTTCCTATATGAAGTTGTAATTTCCTACTACCTTCTTACTTGTAGGAAAAAGAAACAGAGGCTGTGATATTTATTACTGCTCTAGTTAAGCTGTTCATCGTGTAGCATCTCTTCTTAAAAGGAGGAATGGCCACATTACTGGTCTGTATATTAATTCTCTCCACTTCCCCTTCCTCTCTCCCCTGCTGCTGGTTATTGTCATGACTGACTGAGATAATACACAATGGCATTTTTAGGAACGCAAAAATATTTATAAAATCCGCCCTAATTACGGCCTCCCAGCACTACCCGCTTTCCCTCCTTTCTCTCAAGACCTCTTGCTAACTGGGTTTCCTGCACTTCCAGGACCCTGTGTAGCACCTCCGGTGGTACTGCTAACACCACTATGGAGAAAACTAATTTACTGGATTTTTCCTTCTAAGAAAGAGACATTCAAGATGCTTTCAAATGCCAAAATTTCAGCAACTGCTTTGTGATCTTAAAATGCTCATGAGATACACACACAGCTCGTTGCTATTGAGCGGGAAAGAATACATACCTACAAACTAACCAGCAGGTTAAAAGACACGAATTTGAAGTTTTTGCTAACGTACTAGCTTTGATCCAGAAGAACAAAAAACTGTTTAAAAAATTGTTAATATATGCATTTTGCATGTGTGTAGAGAAATGCTTTACTCGCCAGTGTAACACACCAAGACTTTAACAAGAACACCTTCAACTGCACATAGCAACTCGAATAGTTTTGGACCACGTAAAATGCAACATGCAAAAACTCTTTCAAGCAATTAGTTGCCAAGAAGAGACGTTGAAGACTCATTCACTTGTAAAATTCAAAGCAAAACTTTAGAAAGCAAAACCTCAAAAAAAAAAATACAGTATCCCTTCTAACAGATCTAAATCTCAACCAACTGTAGCATCATCTATTCAACTGCTATTCACAGAAGGACTTGAAAACTTGCACGACTACAAGAGATTAGCACTTCTCCTGTTTTTTCATATTAAAAAACCCTCTAATAGCTCAGTAACTACTGATGACATAATGAGTCTATCCCCAAAATCAGAAAAAAATGCTTCCTTTGAATTGCACACATTTTTGTGGAGCTCCTTCAAAGAAATTAAACCTTCCTAATTTAGGAGCGACACATGATGGGATTGTAAAATGATGTTTCATTTGGTGCTTCAAAAGTAGAATATAGATACAATTTCTAAAAGGAGATAAGCTATTAATGAAATGAGTTGTGAGTGCTTTTTAAACTTTCATTCTCTCATTAATCAGTTATAAGAATAAGCTAAATCAGAAGCACAGCCACTGCTTCAGGGAAGCCCCTACCCCAAAAGAAAATTATTCCAGTATACGCAGTTCAGAGAAAAACCTCACATGACAACTCCAGGCAACGTCCTCTCTCTCAGTCAGACTTTTTGTGAAAATAGAATTCGTTTAACAGAAGAACATACCTACTGTTTCTGAACCACTTCGATTTCAAAATGAAAAAATAATATATTAATCTTCTCATATGCATGTGGTAGCACCTGGGAGACACGTAGGAATCTTCCATGAACAAAAATGCTCTATAAATATAAAATATGTAATTGACATCTCAGTGACCTTATCACGATAAGCTATTGAGCAAACGTCTGTTCTTCGGCTGCATGCAAGCAGCTCCCCATCATCCTTTTTGGTACAGAAAAGAGTAAGTTTTCATTGTCATTGAAAATAACATACTTTTTAGGTACATCAATTCA
Organism: Ibycter americanus; assembly: GCA_035590275.1. Taxonomy (NCBI): domain Eukaryota; kingdom Metazoa; phylum Chordata; class Aves; order Falconiformes; family Falconidae; genus Ibycter; species Ibycter americanus. The sequence continues at coordinate 105,379,274 of JAVJGI010000001.1, read as the reverse complement.
GAAATCTGCTTGACTACCTGTAGATTTTGATTATAATAGCTTTTTTGTAATTATATACACATTTATATTGGAGTATTTAAAATGCTGTTGATGATGAGACAAACAGCAGTTAAGAATAAATGAAATCAATATGGTTGTCCATGCAGGTAATCAGACTTAACCTTTTTTTTTCATCCTTTTTTAAACTTCCAGGGGTTTAGGGTTTTTTTTTTTAGTTTGTTCTTAACACTGCCACTAGATAAAGTTTCTGTTCTAAGCTATGTAATGTCACAACATTTCTTTAATGACATATTTCAATATCAGATAACATAAAAGCACTTTATAAAACAGAACTGAAAAAGATACCAGAAAAATAATCAATCTCATTACAAGATCTTAGAAATGAGGCCTCTAGTGAACTGAAGCTAAGGAAGTGATGTTCCAACACAGGTTTCTTCAACAATAACAAAATAATACTCAAGTAATTAGGATTTTGGTATTTATTGCTGCATGTCAGTATGTTAAAGTACTTCAACTGCAAATGCTATCAGGATCACCAAAAAGATATCTTCCACAAATGAAACATGTTTTTGAGCAACTCTCACCATCCTTGCTAGGGGAAAAAAAAAAAAAAAAAAAAAAAAAAAATTCTATTTGGCAAAACC
>JAVJGI010000001.1:105342415-105378591 GCA_035590275.1 Ibycter americanus | reverse complement strand
AAATTGTAACTGACAAAGAAACATGATTTTAATAAACAGGGGATTTGCTTGATAAATTGTCCTTTTATCAGCAGTAAAAGTGCTATAATTTTAAGATGTTGCTCAATCATCTTAAGATTTTAGAAAACTATTTGAAAGTACCCTCTAATAAAAATATAACCGATAATAGAAGGATGTTGTAGCAACTAAAAGGGTATTAAAATTGTGCTTTTGTTAGTTCTGATTTAAGGAACAATGGCAGGATTAGCAGGAAACTATTACGAAATTAATCTGATTAATGCCTTATAAATAATGAAGCTATACTTAAAAGGGTCCACAAGCTCCACCATGTCAGAACACGGATCTAATACATGATGCAAGACTAAAAAGCAGGATATTTTCCCTACTAATTAAACAGCAAAAACTGAATCCTCCCAAAAATCAAGTAAGAACAAACAGGGAAGGGAAAAAACCAGTACAACTTGTAAAAACACAATAAAATTAACTGCAGCGAACTCCACCCTCTTTATAATCAGTTTCAGAGGAAAGAGCAACACTTTATTCCTGTCGCGTTGCACACTATCACGATTTCTCCATAAACAAGTATTTCTTCTATACAATTTTTTTGTCAGCTGGCTGCGAAATCCTTCCCGATGGAGCAGCAGCGCGCGGCCAGGCAGGAAGGGCAGTCCCTGCGAACGGGACCACCGCTCCTGGCCGCAGCCTTCGTCCAGCTCCCTTCAAAGCAGTAACAGCCACCGCCAAGTGGATAAAAATCCATTTTAGTTATTTCAGGTTCATTTTATGTACCACGGTCAAAACCAATTAAAATCTGTTCGTCTCTTCCTTGCTCAAGTCAGTCTACGATCAGTGACTACAGAACCACTCAAACTCCAGATTAAATGACCTGGGATACAGCTGACCGACCAGTATCTAATGGTAATGCTGGTCCCAATGAGTTGGTGATGTTACTGTGGCAGTTTGGCTTTGGTCTGCAAAAAAACCAAACACCCAACCCTTTCCTTTTTTAAAAAGTAAAGCAAGATTTGTTGTGGACAGTAAAACACATGCCTCCTGCTCACAGTGGGGGAAAGCTACATTACTTACTGCCAAAAATATCTTTTGCAATGTAAACGGTTTTCAGGATCCTGCAAAATGAAGACTGATTTTAATGACAGTCATAATAAATCTCAGTTACCCGAACTCACTTTCTGAATAACCCACAATCAGGGAAGAGAAAACGATTTAAAAGTTCCCACCATCAAGCCGCTTTATGTGCAAAAGCTGTATTACTAATGCAATCGAAATGCCAACTGCAGCTTCTCTCCGTCGCCACCCACCACCCAGCCACTAGTAACGACTATCGCTCCAGAAACCGCCACGCAGAGCCCTGGTCCTTGGGGAGACCCGACTATCGTGCTCTCTACTTCCAAAACAAGTAGATTAAATCAAGCTGTCCTTGCATACAGACACAGCACACCTACGAAGCGGTGGATCTATGCATCAGAGTCGATATTAATCCCATATTTCTAAATCCTGCTTGCTCACAGCTGATCAGCGTTCTGTAAACGCCCCTGGGCTCCATTTCCTGCTGACTCACCCGCAGTCTTTACCTTTGCATCACTTTTCTGGAGCTATTCAGCCTCGGTACTGGTCCTCAGCTGGTGTATCAGGCTGCTCAAATTGGGGCACGGGACCGAGAAACAAGTCACGTTGTCTAACCTACAAACACTGCTTTGTTTTAACAGTTTGAGGAGGAATGGCTTCACACCTTGCAATGATCCAGCCCCCACATAACATCCCTCATATCTAACTGTGGCTTCAATCATTTAAAAGATAAAGTTAAAAATAGGAGGGAAACCAAGTCCTGATCTGAATTGTCACCAAGCTACTGCCATGACCTCAGGCAGATCTTTTAACTTGCACGTAAATCTTTTTTTTTTTTCCCCCCAACAGGATATAATCATGATGGAGTTTAAAAGGATTTGGAAGGAAGGTAGCGTGAAGTACTGAATACAATCATCAGCGTGCAAAAATTATTCAAGAGATACTAAAATTGAAGAAAAATTATTCCTGCCCCCACTCAAATGTCATTTATCTACAGCACTCATTAATATCTGAGATACCACCTCCTTCGATCTTAAAAACATCTCTGTGTTTTATGTATACTTTCTACTGTTTCTACAGTACGCTGTGTTTCTGCTGAAAAATCTCCTTGCGAATAAAAGCCGTCCATTCTCAAACATCATTAAAACGAGGTCAAAAAGAAAACAGCAGAAAGAACCAGCAGCACTTTCAAAGTTATTTCACATTTTCAATCAGGAGCCTTTCAGCAGCCAGTCAGTATGAAATACCGCTACTCTGTTTTACGAAGTGTGTGACATTCTTTGCTGTTCTCAGGACATCGCACAGCGGGGGAGCAGCGATACTCCGCTGCAGGAGTTCAATCACCGGTGTTCGAAGCTTTCAAACCAAATAAGCAAATGGCTTCCCTAACGGCAGCTGGCTGGGCAAAGTTGCGGTTGGGAAAAATCATTTTCTCAATAGGTCATCTCAGGACCGCCTAGACTCACGAAGCTCAAAAGGCTAAAAGACATCTATCAAAATATGCGCATATTCTGGAAGTTTGATAATATTCTTCGTATTCCTTGCCTTAACATGCCAGTTATCAGTGAGAAAGATGAATCTGAGCGGTGAGGACAAAATTATGAAGATATTGGTAAATTACATTAATAGCAAAAGAGAGAGGCTCTTGGAGAAAATACAGTTCTGCATTTCTGCATTAAAAAGGACAGAAGACTGTGGAAATACTACTTCAGAATACTTTCTGCAGAATAAACTGTCCTGGTAATCTCTACAATATTTTTGATGGTTTTTTTCTACACTTTCTACAATAATTTTAATACTTTGCTAATAAAGAAAACATCAGTAGATGTACCAGTGGCCATGGCCAGCTTAGGCTAACAAGTTAGCTTTATTGCAGCTAATCAACCCTGGCGCCGCAATCTTTTTTAAAAACAGATCTTTGAACAGCACTGGTCTACGTGTGGTTGAAAGGAACTCACGCTTTGCAACCAGAAGTTACTCTGAGTCGAGCAAGGGAAAAACTGCAGAATGCCACTTAGCAGAAAAACATCTTGGCCACGCTACTGGCCATCTGGGCATGGCCCAAATGCAAAAAGGAGGAGGTGTAAAGGGGGTGTATGGGTTTGGTTTGTTTGACTGTTTTTAAATATACATACATATACACACACACACACACACATATAAATAAATAAACAAACCAACCTTTTTCTTTATAACATATTGCTATTGTGCCAATCAAGAAAAGTGAAAATACTTAATTTTGGAAAGTTTTGCAGAGTAAGAAGTTTGCATTTTATGCCCACTCAATTCACCCACCGTCAGCCAGAGTTGATGAAAAAATGTGGTAGCTACCGTAGTTGTGGTAGTTTCATTAATGGAAGTTATAATCAAAATAACAAAATGTATTTTTCGCTATTGGAACTGAACCAAAGTATTACTCCTAAGGATGTTACCTAGGAATTCAAAGTAAGGCTACAACTACAAAGAACCATCACTGAATGTGTTTCAATGAACCACCAACATAACCAATCTTCTTGTCAAAACCACTATCTACCATGGAACATGAAGCCACTGAATTAAAATCCTTCCTACCCACTGACCTAGCCCTTAAGCTAATGTTTAGAGAGATACAGGGGAACATATTAATTCAGTTCTCCATATCAGATTATTAATAGGTGACAAACCAGGAACTCATTATGGGAGCGAAAGAAGTCTGCGAAGAGATAATCACATTTGTTGAATACTGAAGGATAAAAGCTGGATCAGATTGGTCCGGCGGGATCTTAGAAGCACAGATCACAGCAGTAACTCCTCTGTTAGAGCCACCCTCCCAGTCGAGGTGTCCCAGAGCCCAGCTAACTACAGACTCCATCCTCCAGATGAGAAAAAACGCCACAGGTTACAGAAGGTTGTGACTGTGCCACCTGCACTACAAGCACTGAAATCCGAAAAATACTTTGAAATGCGTTACTCTGTCATGTAGATCAAGCTAATAAGTTTGTGTCCCAACTCCCTGTAACATTGGATTCTGGTTATGGGATGTTTGAGAAAACCCATTCTAAAGCCAAAAAACGAAAACAAACTATTTAAATAAGAAATAGGTACCAACAGGACAGCAAACACAACGGTCTGAAAGGTTAGTGTATGCAAAGCGATGAAAAAGTCAGGTTTCTGAACATATTCTCAATTGCAGTGCTGATTTAACTCCCCCAAAAGAATCTTCTTCTAAGTGCAGACATAGTTGTGATCAACCCTAAATACCATCTGTTTTTTTTGCACCACCCCCCACTTTGGTTTGCGTTAAACTGTATTAAAAATAAGCTGTGTAATTCTGGATCTACCACGTTTTTATTGTATCCCCGCAATTATCTGATGAGAATTTTCCGAGATGATTTGTAACTCTCTTTACAACAGCAATTTAATGGAGTCAAAATAACAGAACGCGAAGCAGAAAATAGAAGAAGAGTGCAAAAATGGTAATTTTGCTATGGGAAGTTGGGACTTGCCATTTCAAATTAGCAGAAACGGTGAAGTGGGCATTACTGACAACGTGAATATAGTAATTGGGGTTGATTTCTTGGCATTTTGCCGAATCCTCTGACTAGCGCCTTGCAAGTTAATTATAGCTCTCTTAGCAGAGTGGGGACACTTGGCCGTGACGCAGAGATACAATGAGCACTTGGGCCTCCAGTGAAGCAACCTCGAAGCATTATGTGAGAGGGGCAAAAGAACTTTACTGCTCGGCCCATTAAGGGAAATCCATACGGAAATGCACTGTTAAAAGCGCAACAGGGCGGTCAAGAATAAATAAATGGGCTTTTTACAAGGAAACAAAAAAAGAATCTGGTTCAACCAAAGGGTCATCGTTTCATCCATTAAAGCAAGTCACTTGTATCCAAAATTCAACAAGATTCTTATCACTAAACCTTTGATTTTAACTAGTAGTATTTAATTAATTTGGCAGAACTATGTAACTCCTTCCTGAGCGATAACTAGCTACCCTCTTGGGTTCCTTCTGTAATCATTTCCTTTGATTAACTTTACTGTATTTACTCAAATTAACACATCTATTTCATACATGTTACAACAAATTAGAACAGAAGAATTAAAAAGCAGCCTGCCAACTTAAAAACTGAGCAAGTGGAACTTTTGAATTCAAGCAGAGTTATTAGCTGATTATTATATGGAGAACGTTCAGAAGAAAGAACATGCCCTTTCCATTTTCATTTTGTATTACTAGTGATTACATGATCTATCTTAAATTATAATTTGAGGTAAAACTATGATTAAAAATAATTTAAATATTGCACAACAAGTTAATTGCTCTGGAATTTCTTCATCTTTGTTCCTGTTCTTTGATTCAAAGATTCTGCGTGCAGGGTATCTGCTCCATGAGGCTCGCCCAAGGTGCAGGGGCTAGGATCTCCTCAAGGATGTCGCTTCACGGTCTTTACCAGGGAAGACAGCAATGGGAAACCACCCTGTACCACTTCTACGTGTCCCACATTTGTTGCAAAGCATTACTGCATGCAGTAAGACAGAGATGCGTGGCAGTTCTCCCTTCCCACAAAACTTTCCAGCATTAAAAAGGAAAAAAGGAATAAAGGGAACAACCAGCCCTCTCCCCAGCCACCCAAAACTCAGTGAAGTACGAGGAAGGAGAGGTGGAAGCCACTGTCACAAACCAAAAGTGACTGCCCTAATCACAAGTCCTTTTGTTTTCAGGATGAGACAGTCTTTCTGAAAACATCTTCACAACATGAATTATAATTTAGGAGAACAAGCTGTTCACCTTAAAGCCATAATCTTCCTTTGCACTGCAAGTGGAAAAGCTCTCACAATAAAGTAACTCAGCTGAGCAGTGTTAAATCATTCGCAGAGGGCTCGGAGGACTCTTGTTTAATTCCACAGCATCACTTATGCGAAGGGATGCTGACCTGAATCCCCCTGGCTACAGACAAGCGTTCAGATCATCAACCCAGACCTCACCTCACCTCATCTCCTTCACCACTGGATGAGTTGTCTGGGAGCAACCATTCCCAGTTAAAACTTTATCAAAACATCTTCCCATGAAAAGTCTAGTTTGATCAACTGGCACCTTCAAGACAATTCTTTTATGAGAAACATTCCCAAATACCTCTACTTGGGGAATATGGCACTTCCAGCTTTGAGGCCAGTAACAGGCTTACACACGATAAGATGGAGCTAACCCAGAATAAAGCAGTTGGTGAAATTTCAGAGTCCTGTTTGGACCTGCTCGCTGCAGTCAATGAGAAAAGCAAGAACTTCAGGCAACTTGCTTCAGTTGGGGTCAAATTAGGGGAAAGGAGAAGCGGCGAGGTTGCCTGATTTCAGTGCAACCACGAAGAATCAGTCTCCTCGGACGAAAAAAAGACCGACTAGAAGACAGTGACTATGTCCTGGCTGCGAGGGGAGAAACCACACAGCGCAGGGACGCCAATCCAAGTGCTTCTCTTAAAGTTTTACAGGGAGTTCTATCCTGCAGGATCCCAGTCTTGAGAAACCTGTTACACAAACACGTGCAAATCATCCCCTGTAAGGATTAGGGATTGGTTTGCCGGTCTTTAAATCAGTAACTTTTAAGCACAAAGAGAAATGAAATTAGATCAATGTCAAAACTATCTTCAAGCAAGGGGATAAGACTACGCAGGCAGCGCACGCTGAGGCCATCTCCTTCAGCAGCACCGCCGCTGGATCTGCTTAAACCAGTGCAGAGATTCTACCCAGAGGTTTGATTTTCCAGTTTTTCCTCTCCTGTGCACTTCTATATTGCTATTTTACATGGATTCATGAGAACCAGCCAGAATAAGTACAAGCTGGAGTAAATAAACTAACTTCTTGTACAGATAAGCCACCAGAACTATTCAGACGACCAACCTGACAAAAACAATACGAAAACTTTAACCATCTCCATGGAAAGAAAACACCACCGTTAAATCTTGCCAACAACAAAAAAAACAGAAAGCCTGAGCCGTTAAATCTCTGCTAAGAGACAGACTCATAAGAGACTCATGAAGATGCTAATCTGATCAGTCATAATCATGACACCAAAAGAGGTTGAGGAACGAGACGGCAAAATGAAGAGAGATGTCGATGCGGCGCGCGCGGGCCAGGGGGAAGCGCTCCACTTCCCTGCACAGCACATCGGCTGCGTCCGTCCGGTACTCCGAGCACTCCTCAACCTCGCTCACGATTCCCAGGAGAGAAGGTATTATCTTGTCCTGCCAGCTACGGAAAATTACATGTCCTTGTATGTGAAATCTCTGCCTTTTTAAAATCTCGTTGTTTTATATAGCGTTCAACACTATGACTTGATCGATAATGTACTGAGCTCCAATCTTTTTCAGGTGAAGGGTTAATTACCACTAAGAGGTATCTCGATGGTCAGCAAATAAAAATGAAACTTTTATCCTACAGGCATTTGCAGTATATATTTTCAATTACAGTGCTACTTGTAGACAGGTACTCGGAAAGTTAGGCTTGGCAATTCCTCCTCCTAAGCAACAACAACAACCAAAAAGCGCAAAACAAAAGGCGTATCAAAAGAAGTTGGATTAAGAGCTACTACCTGTTTTTCCAAGTGCCAGATGCCAGAACTACACACGCGAAATTCTACTTGATAGTAATTCTAATACTACAGTAAACACAGAAAATACTTTCAAAATAATGTAAAACTATTTTGCTCCCAATTCTTGTCGCCATCTCCCCAGCCACAGAAGTGTCCTGGATGCGAACTCTCCCGCGCAGCAAGTTCGCTATCGATTATACTGCCATCTCATCCTCCCTGCTCAATAATCACGCTGCTAAGCTTCAGCTTCTGGTAAACATTTCTCTTTTCACAGCTGAGAGGGAAGTTCTTTCTGGGAATTCCTGCAGCCTCTGGCTTGGCTTCCTATATTGGCAGGTCCAACCTAAGGGCCAGAATAAACACATGGTGCTCGCAAAGTGTTAAGTAGTCCCAGGAGAAGAATCTGTCCTGAAAGTCCAAACAAGAATTTCATGATACAGGTTCAGTGATTTCTTCCTCCAAAAGTAGGTGCCAAAGGACACAGGGTAGAAAGCATTTTACTAGCATCACGAAGGATAGATCTGAAAATAATCAAGGTAAGCAGCTAAGTAACGTCCAGTTTAAATGTAAAAACTTCAATGTAAATACAAAGCAAACAACAAACCAGCAAGTTCTGTCCAACGACATGCCAAATTTATACAACTAGGAAGTTTCCTCAAAGCAATTACGATGCTTTTCACAATCAGAAGGATTTCTATACCTAATATTTTTAGCAAATTCCAAACTCTATAAATTATCAATCCCTGGGATTTTGTTTTGAAGACAGTAACTGATACGACGTGGAAAACAATCTCTGAAGAAAGTGATATAATGGGGAGAACAACCTGACTTTTAATGTTCTCATCAACTTACCATGAACTACCTCCTAATTAGCTCATACATGAGAAAAACAATAGAAAGGTACAGCTGAAATTTTAAAAGCCTGAAGATTTACTGATGGCAAGGACACAGATTCCCAACAATCTGTTCTATCTGAAAAGTGTTTATCTACAACGCATTTTACAAATATTAAAGCCAACACATCCTGTTACTTCTCCTTCACACAGACTATGTCACGTTGTACATAAAAATCTGGCATCTACCCACAACTTCAGCAGCATACATAACACTCTGCAAGAGCTATCCAGAAAAGTGAACTTACACTGAAAAATATAAAGTTTTGTTATGTCATTAAAATGCAATTTTACACAGTCCAGCAATACAAAAAGAGAAATATTTGAAAAATACACACTTTTCCCAAAAAATTTAAGTGAAAGTTTTAGCTTGACTTTCACCTTTCCCAATCTCTCCTTAAAGGTCAAGAGTTCGTGTTATACTGCACCTCGCCTAATTTTTTGCTTCCTTCACCTCTCATCCCCCTTTCTGCTCCCAAATACTAAAGAAATACTTAAAAGCATCCCACGGCACATCTACCACCGCGATACAAGCAGAACACATCTATCCCAATTAAAACAACCACTATACTTGAGAATTCTGGGAAACTATTGAAGATAATTTTAGAGTATTGATAAGTGAATAATCTTTGGATTAAAGAATTCCAATTAAGGAGCAATTGTTTTCCTTTCTGGGAATTTGCTGGTACCAGCCTAGGAACTCCACCCAGCAGCTTTGGGAGTTGTCTTTTCTTACTTAGTCATCCAGCTTTGGAAAGCCTCCAACCAAAGAGCTCAACCTGCAAGACCCTGTTTTTAAAAAGATAAATGTGTATGATTTTTATCCACTAAGCATCTTTTTTTCTTATCCACCCACTGATATTAAGGTTAATATTTCCTTTTTATCTAAGAAAAGCCACTACAGTTCTCAGAAACAGCTCTGTTTCATAGATTTAAATACCTTTCTCTTATATTGGCTCCAGAACATTAAACATAAAGTGAATGTACTGAAGACCAAACACCAAGGTTCTTTTTAATCAATGTTTTATTAAACAAATACCATTCCGCTGTTAGCACAAGTCGTAATTGCATATCACTGTATAAAATCCATACTACAAACACAGGATTTGTTCCTAAATAAGAGGGGGGGAAAGGAGGAGCACCAGCATAGTAGCCACAAATATATCTACTTGCCATGTGGAAACCATGTTTCACTGACATTTAGAGGCCAATCTTTTAGCTTTTAGAACTGTCAACACAAGGGAAAACGTGCAAGTTTTACTAATGGACACTTCCAATACTATTGTGTCCAAGGGTCTTAAGTATCCAAATTAAACCTAGGATGTTTCAAGCACAACGTATCTACTAGTTATCCCTTTATTATCTTCCATAGGCAACAAACATAGCTGTTGAATGTTCTAGGTTTTAATTAATTCCAACATTAAATTCTGACTCCTAGCACAAATTCTAAAAGATCAGATTGAAGAATATCAAAGCGTGGAACACGCTAAGTTTTATATAATATATAAATTATGATGTATCTGACAACAGGTAAATCTTTCCATAAGACTGGGTAATTGGAATAGTAATTGCCAATTTTCCTACTCTGAGAGCAAGAAAAAGTCGGTACATTGGTAAAATTAAATTATTAGTTTCAATAAAAATATTTTATTTCTTAACAGCACGGATCTGGCAATAGAATTTTATATAACATCATTTACACCTGACTGTATTTCACTTCGAATTTTTTCAGTCCTGCAAGGTAAAAAGCAAATACTCATGAAAGGGACATGCAACTCATGCCAAACTTTTCAATTACAGACTTCCCTACTTAGCAGCAACAAGTCAGGACTTGTGAGCCATTTTCTTTTCCTTCAAACCATCGTGATAAAGGAAGAAAGAAACCTAGAGATGCTATTAGCACTTAAGTATCTGTTTATCCTTAAATGCTACAGATGATGCCATATCTAAGCGTTTAGCATTTCCTTGTATCGACAGGGGGGAAAACCCCGCACTTTTCCACCCTCTTTTGCAGAACTGAAAATAATACAAATAGAAGAACTATTACCGAGAATAGACAGCTTCCAAGTCTTAACATTTTATCTTACATTTCTCCGGGTTCCTTGCCCCTCCACATTGTATAGGGTCGTATGTACAGGCATAAAGTAATAGCTCATTTAAAGAAGCTACCTTCTAAAAAGATTGTGTAATTTAAAGCAGTAAGTGCAGAAAACAGAAAATGATGCCCCCAAACCCCTCAAAATACCAACTCCCTCTCTTAACTGTATTCTGAAGCATGCAGGTATTCAAAAAAAAGAAGCTGAATGCATCTAAGAACTTAGTATGTGTTCATAATCATAATAATAGGGACTTTTGGAAGAGTTATCCAAGTTTTTCACCCCAGGTCTGTGACAAGACAATCCCTTTTTTAAGGTCAGAAAAATGAATATATGATCAGATTTAACAAAAGATAACAAAACGCTCAAATCCCCCCAAAAGCTGCTTTTGTTTCTGAACAGCAGTTCAACAACATGCACTTTGCCAACTCATCTCCACAAAATACTTCTAATATTTCAAAAACTCACATGCAAAACATGTTGCATCTTTCATCTTTTATTAAAAAAAAAAAACAAGGAATGCAGAAATCTTTTGTCTCTGCTCCAAAATTACACTGATTTGGAAAACGGAACAGCAATATTTAATTTTGGATCAGCAACAGGTTTTAAGACTCAAACAGCCTATAAAACACACCAGCTACACTCACCTATTCTACTCAGTTATTGCTCATGTATAAAGTTCCTTATCAGATGCTAATTTCTACAACTCATTTAACATGTATTCACACATCGAAGAATGTGCTAACGCTATCGTTGAGACCCAGAATTTACTGGAAAAGCACGTTCATTGGAGAGATATTGTTGCACACTTGCTCTAAGACATCATCACCAGTTTCATCTGTAAGTAGAACTACTTTTACATGTGTACATATACATAAATATATACCCATGGATAAACAGAGCATCTGGGTGCCTTTTCACTAGCTCACACTCAAAGAATTTCAACAGAAATTTAAGTAAGCGATATGAATTCACAGATTACTTTCTTCAACAAGTAATCTTGAAGGCTGGGGGTTTTTTTGAGAAAATTGTCACTTGTGGGAGATCAGCAAGTAGTATCCTCCAGAAAAGACAGTGGTGAGGAACCTTAGAGTAAAAGCCTAGAGATGCAGCTGAGTATCCAACAGCGCGTAGCTTACACATGCAACTCTTCACACCTCAGTGCTGACAAAGAACAAAGACAGCTCGAACGCCAGCGAGCTGCAACGTTAAGATACTCATTTTTTGGCAAGGACTATTACTGTTCAGTAGAGCCTGTCTTTATGTGCCACCATCCAGTGGGGAAGAAGCCCTCAAAGCATTCAGCTCGCTGATCTCCTGAGCAGAGGGAATCGCTATTAAAAATGTATTTAGACAGACAGGCTTCTATGAAAGTCTGCTACACGGGCTCATCAAACTCATTAAAACTAGCTTTAAATCCCAGGCTTGGGAGTGTAATCCCTTTAAGAAACCTGCAGACTAGGCTAAGAGAATAAAGATACGGTAGTTACTGAACTGAGAGATGCGTGAGCCCCATCCACCTCACGGTCAGGGTGGGTGAAGAATACACCATAGGGCTGGTCTTCTCAGGGATCACCACCAACGTGCCGCGGCACACCAGCGCCTTCCAACACCGAACTCAAACACAAGAGCGGAATAATCTCTTTGGGAACTACAGACAGACTTTGCGTCTTTTAGTTCAGCAGCAGAAAGGATGCTGACCTGCAGCAACATCAACCCTCCAGCCTCCACCCGATGCAGAAACACCTTCCCCTGGCATCTGGGCTATGTCAAGGTAGGAGTTCCTTTCAGGCTGGCATAGCACAAAATTAGCGACCGTCCTTAACGGAGTAACAGAAGGTAACTCAAGCACGCACCTCCCATCGGCAGAGGCAGCATTCGGATAGGCGAGGCACGCTCTCATGCTATGCCACATTGCACAGCCTCGTAGCAAACCTCCACCAGCAGCTATACAGCGCTGTGCCACGGGCAGGCGTTTGGGCAGTCCCAGTCACTGACCTTCAACTCACACGCATCTACGTAAAGCAACTAGGAGAACTGATCTCCAGGTTTCTTCCTGCCTCCAAAGCTGTGGTTGCCCATGGGGAGACTGAAAAAACCCCAAACGCAGCGCTAAGGCTGGGAGGAGGCAATGTGCGAGGGCACAGGCATCTCATCTACAGAGATAGAAAAGCAAAAGCCGTTAACTGGAGAAGGCTGCGAGATGCGAGAGTCAAAGAAAGAGTCCTCCGCACAGGACAGCCTTCAGCAGCACCTGCCCTGAGGGGTTCTGCTCGGGAGCCATGGCACAGGGATGTTTTCAGTCACTCCAGGTCCCGAACAGAGTGCCAGACTGCAAACTGCTGTGCAAGTTGTATCCTCCAACTGAGCATCACCTGAAGGACTGCAGGAAAAGGCTACGGCGCTGAACTGCAGCCTTCTGATGCTAGTTTTTTAGGTGAATATTACAGCCTATCTCTTCAAAATGCCACCAGGAGGCCGGATACAAAGATTCCCAGTACAGCCACTAGATAAAATGTAAAAACATGAAATTAGAAGGTTCCCTATGGGGTCAAAGCAGTAAAACCAATTCTGATTAAGTTGCATTACCCGATAGAAGCAGGATCTCAATAATTTACAGCCAGAGACAGGATAAGCGTCCATTAGCATTAGTGTCTATGGATGTACACTTTCTTTTTTTCCACATTTTTAAGGCTCCTGAGACCACGTCTGGGTCTCCGTCTTTCCCTCTTCCTGGCTCTCAAAAACCATTGCAGTAAAACCCCTTCCCATCACGCAGAAGAGGAGCCTTCCTCTTTAGCATTCCCTATGTGCCCAAATGGTGGGGAAGGAAGAAGGCAGGATTATTCGATGTGAATCTGGACACAGTAAATGGTCTCTAATGGTATCTAGAACACAGAATTCAGGATAATTTTAAAAAGTCATGAGGTTGGACATGATCCAAATTGCAGATGAACACATCACAGCAGGATGTTCTTCAGATGTGTACGTGGCTCTTAAGTTTAGGAACAAAGGAGTCTGATATTTGTCTTTTTGTTGTTTGGTTTTTTTTTAAATAGAGTTGCCTTTCAGCATCAGCTATCTTGGAAAGTGCAAACTTGAAGCCAAACAAAAAATGTAACATGAAGTACTAATCGAAGAAAAAAAATAAGCTAGATCAATCATTACAGAAAACTGGTCTCATTATATTAATGGAGTCTAAACCTCCGCCAATGTGTTCTTGCCCTTTTTTCCTTCAGAGTGGCTCAATTCATTTGTGCCTCTTCCACTAATGAGCAGCGCACATGCCACTTCAATGCCTCTTTTCTCCCAGAAATGATTACCTCAAGAGTTAGAACTAATGTGACAAAAATCTATTCGGCGTGATCATCCCCAGCTTCTGGAGGTTTAAAGAAACCATTGCAACGCATTCACTGACAGGTTAGAACTAGCTGTCCATCCAGCCACCTCCAAAAACAGATGTGCCAGAATATTGGGGTAGAGGATTGAATTTGGACTTTTTTAAAATAACTGCTTTATAGTCAAGGCACCTGCATTTTCACATATATGTTTCTGACAGGAGTCATGCAAAGTTACTCCTCTTGCTCCCCCAGATTCCAAAGACTGGTATTATTCAGACTATTAGTACACAGAAATAAAAAAATAATCCCAAAACAAAACCAGCACTGGGGTCGCAAGACCATAGCGATGGTTTTTCTTTACCGTGTCCCCAGTTTTGAGGTTGACAGAACATCCCTGCACCGGTTCTAGCTCCCATTCGCAGGAGATGAAGGCGCCATTCCCTTGGGATGAAGCGGGATCATCTCCTTGTCTTTTACTTCTCCCCGATGCTTTTAAGTGAACGAGGAAGGCAAGGGTAACAAGCTGCCAGGCACTTCTCCAGCTGACTAGCACCAGCCACCCAAGAGGTGGTTGCACGATTTTGTATATATAAAGCTTGTAAAGCACTTCAGGAAGCTGCGGGATGAAAAGGACTATATAAAGGCAAGATATTATTATTATTAAACCAGTGATCTGACAAGAAGAGACAGCTTTTCAAATCTGTACAACAGCTTGAGCTGAAGAGATCAGGGAGTCCAATTTGAAAAAATAATAATTTGAAACGAATTTGAGGATTAGAAGTGGCAGCTCTTTTGTGGATTCTCCATGGCAGGTAAATTTAGTAGGCTACTTTAATTTTGCATCGTTTTAACTCCCGGCAATGTCCTGTGCATTGAATCTGACAGAGAGACAGAATGTTTGAAGCTGTCGTGGCTACATTTTAGTCTCCCAATTTTACAATCAGTGTTTGAATCTGCTACTACAACTCCAGGTACAGAGATCAGAGGCTTATCAAAGAGGCATCCATTTCAAAGACAAACAGCAGCTTTGACTTCATTCCTTCAATGCTTAAAATTCCTGAAAAAGCAGATGAGCATACCACAAAACAGGTCTGAAGGAAATCTCTCTATCGGCTGTAAACCTATTTCAGTATTAATTTTTTAAGGATCTATTTTGGTCTCGTGTAAAATGAGTGTGTTTAGCAGAGATAATCCCCTCAACAGGTGAAATTAATATATGCCTTTTCCTGTAACTGAAAGTACATTTTAAAATGGCTTATTGCTTTATCAGGCATTAATTGAAGAACTACTTCAACCAGTTACCTGATTATTTATTTTTTTGGGGGCTAAGAATATCTTCCCTTCCCTAACAAAGCAGCAGTTCATTTATTTATTGCTGCCCTTATTTTAACTGCATGGATGAACCAAGAGCACTGTAGGCAGTAATAGGTGGTGTGCGCAGTAAGAAGGCATGGTTTAAAGGTATATCATACCCAGGGAGTACTGCACAGCTGCAGTGTGCTGTCGTCCACATTCAACTCTTGATTTTAAGCTGAGTTTCAGCGTTCCCCCGATTGCTAACGTGCTGATCTCACCAGCATCTCTTCCCGTCAAGCCCGCAGATGGACCCTGCTCACGTGGACCCCGGCTGCGCGGGGCTGCGGCGCGTCCCCACTGCAGGCACAGCCTGACCACAGCAGCAGAGCAGCAAGGACAGAAATCGTGCCAGAACAGAATTAATTTTTTGCTGTCATCAATTCTTCTTTTTAAGCTAGAAATCTGTTTTGTCTCTGTCTTTAACACGAAAGAAAAATGCATTTCGAGGCTCTGAGCATTTCACTCTCTTCCCCTCTCGCAGACACAGCCTAAGAGCTGCCCGCACGTACTGCCCATCATTGAGACCTTTGTCCACTCACAAGAACCAACTGCTCCGTTGACTTTGGCTAGAAAGCAAAGAGCGGATCGCTACGGCGTGCCAAAGGGATGGGCAAACCTGACCCGAGTTCCTCCAGCTGAGCGCTGCCGAGCCCAGGAGGGCTCCGCAAGGCTTGCGCGGGGAGCAATGGACAGCCAAGGCTGTACGTGCCAAGCGATCCAGGCGTTCTGACGGGCGCTGCGGCGATGTCGGGTAACCTGCCTCCGGCCACGGTGGGGTGGGTGATCCCCAAGCCCACCTCTAGCTTCTCGTCTTCACTGCAAACCCAGTGCTTCTTATTTGCCCGCTCCGGTTCTACAGATGCTCATCAGCAGGAGTCAGAGGCAAAGGGGATAATCAGCAACAGGTTAATTTGTCTGATTAAGCCTTCGGTGATCTGGCATTTCGAACCTGCAATACAGCACAGTCCCCGAAGCTGTGCTCAGCCAGCTAGCTTGAAAGGAAGCCGCACGCTTCTGACAGGCAAGGGTAGCAGCCAGGGAACACATTAAGCCACATTTGAAACCCATGGTCATACCAGCAGACTTCGCAAAGCTACGCTGCAGGTGGAGACATGCCCTAAAGTGCACCGAAAGCGCGTAAGGGTTCAACTCTTCAGCGCTCAAATCACTTCTGACAAACAGGACTGAGAAGTCTGAACACATTTGGGCATTTTGAAAAAGCACTCCCAGCACTATCTCGCAGTAAATGAAAGCTTCGGTTTAAAATGAGTTTTTAAAACTCCAGGATGTTTACAAGTCCCTCTTCTCACAGAGCAGCTCATTTATCAGCATTCAGCCTATACACGAGAATTTCTTTTGTGATATCCTGCCCGTTAACGGGTCCCCGATGCCCACCCCACGCTCAGACAAACCAACGGACGGACCCGACGCACACTTCAGAATACCTGACAGCATCGTGATTTACCCAGTAGGAAAAAAAAAAAAAAAAATACAGAAAACCACAGTAGAAGTTTTTCCGAGATGCACTGATGTTAGATCTACATTAACCAACTCAACAAAGTGGATTGCTTTTATTCATGAGCTGAAGCAGGTGCTATTTTTCAGGGCTTCCCATATTTCAGAGAAATACAAGGAAAGACACAAAACCATTTTTAGGCAGAAGGGCATGTGCTCAGGCTGGTCCTTACTGGCTTTAATCACCGATGAACTGGTCCCCCAAGCACACAGGTCTGTACAACGTGCTGTAGGAACTGGCACACGTGTAACTCCTGTGTTACAGTGAGCACCTAGGACCAGCAAAGCACGTGCGTAAAGCTAATTTCCAACTCGGTGGACCACCCAGCCCCAGCCCCACTGCCGAGCCCTTGTCTAGCACCGCCGCTTGCGACAAAAACTTTCTTTTTTAAAAAAGTCAGTGCGTGTTCAACAGATAAGCAACCACCTCTGTACTTTAAAAAATGCAGCAAGATAGCCATAAATAAGCATTAGTGCTTCAGAAACTGTGAAACCACAGTTTTATGGTTTTAAACAGAGACAAGGTGGAATCATGAATGGTAGCAACGTATTTCAGACGAAAGCTTTCAAGCAGATGAGAAATAGTTACAGGAGTTGGAACCTGAGTAACTGCAGTTGCATTAAATTATTCCATCTGCAAGTCCATTAAAAATTGTTAATGGTTTTGTATGGCTTTTATATTTATTGGGTGGGTTTACTCCTATGTGAGTCATACATATTTATTACCAGGGTCCAGATAATGGTTATTAATAAAACTTCTTTTATTTGCATACTGTCTTGATGCTGGCCTAAATATTTACAACTTGACTATAAAATAAAAGAATCCTCAAAAATTACAAATAGCACCAGGGATGCATCACAACTTTACTTTTTGGTTTTGTTTATTCAAAACCAGCCTGGTAAACCCATTTCTTTTTTCAAGCCTAAAAAGCACTAATTCTTTCAAAGCTTTAAAGCACAATTTGTGTTGAGGAAGTAAAAGGGGGCCCAAAGCTAAAGGAAGCTAGTTTTTATAATTAAGAAAATACATATATTTCTACACATAATTATGAATAGTAACAAAAGCTCAGTATTAAAATAGGTCCACTGAACCCCTGAATTGTGCCTGCCAACTAAAACACCTACTATGAATTTAGTAATGGGTTATGCTAACATAAATTACAAGGCCAGACATTTTAAAAGGAAAAAAAGTTGATTTATTGTCACATTGGAGACACAGCAGGATAGAAGCACAATTTCATTTTTCCATATATTCATCAACACTGCAGATGTGTTAATGCTAAAAGAATTCTAAAATAAAAATGACTCTCAAACTGCCCTGATTCTCGTATGTCATTTACTTAAAAATCGTTACCAGGCAGCTTGGTTGATTTTTTTCGTTTGTTTTGAGCAAGCAAAACATACTAAAAATTTCTGGAAGAAATTAGGTTTTAAGAGCATTTTACAAACGTTTCTCCCCCTAAAAATTGCCCTCAAGACGTCATCCAAAACTGACCATACAAGAGAGGTCCTGCAGAAAGCTGGGGTATCTGGTTCATTGGGTTGTGTTTTTTTTTTTTTAACAGACAGGCTTACAACTCTAATCTGTAACCTGGGCACTTGTTTGTGAGCATTTCCACTCAACGTATTCATCGTTCCTGCCCTTGTTTCAAACAGATCCAACTTTTCACTTACCCACTGTCAGAGCAATGAAAAGAATCTCTCGTAACTGGCAACTGTTATTAAAAGAGTTATTCATGGCAACATAATAAATTCAATGAGAACAACATGCTCCTTTAATTACACCTGAATGACTTTGAGGTGGTCCAGCACACCAACGCGAGGAGGTTTACAGCATGTTTGGTCGCAAAGGAAAAAGGAAAAACCCTACGTTTAGTTATTTCTGCTATTTTTTTAAGTTGAATCTTGAAAGTCAGTCAAACTATTGTTCAAATGCCTCAAAGCAAATTTAGGAACCGAACTTCAGGCTCGCTTGGAGAGTACTCAGCCTTATCTTTGTGTGATCTATATAAAAATTCCTAGTTTTAGACTTACCTTTATAAGTAACATGGAAAGTAAGAACGGCTGCTAATTGGCAGTACCACCGAGAGAAAAATCTCGGCCGTTTCAGCTAAATGAATGAAAATATTTTCCCTTAAAAATAGCCAATGATGCATTCGGTAAATCACGTTATTAGTCTTAACGCACACTTACACAAACTCTAAACGTTCTTCAGGAGGAAGGGTGGCAAATGTCCTGTAAGATCAAGTTTTTCCCTTCGAGTTCTGACCTTGAACACGTTCTCCCCTGCCAGACCTCCCCTGCCCGACCTTCCCCCTACCCCGGCTGCTCGCTCTGGCCAGCTTCCAAATGGGTCAGCACTGGAAAGTTCAAGCCAAGGCAAGCACGACTCGTGAAAAAACAAACTATTTGCTTTGCATTGTTTCCTTTCCAGTGACGGGAGAAATTCGCAGTGGCATCAAACGTAATGAGAGAGATCAATCTGTAAATACTTGCTTACAAGTAGGTCCCTTTGTAAACCGCAGCAACAGCAGAAATGTCCCCTGCTCTCCTTTTCCGCGATGGAAAATACAGCACCCTCGCCACCCCTGCAATCTAATACCTGCAACCGAAGTTGCTAGAAGAAAAATGCATTCTTCAACTGCCAAGCCATGTTTAACCAGAAAAATGCCTAAATAAATCAAATCTAAACTACTAAGGGCAAGTGACTTCAGAGTAATTAATTTCAACTACTGTAACATGTTCAACTGAATCAGATGTGTCTCCCTCTTGAATATTTTTGGAACTCTTGAATAAAGTAATCACTCATATATTTTCAGATTTATAAAAAGACTTTTGAGGTAGATGTGTTGCAGAAAATTGATTTAAGGATATTTTTAAAGCAAACTGAGACAGAGACAGTAACTCAAGAGCGTCCTAGATCATGTGGTTCTAGAAAAATGCTTCAAATCAAACTCCTCTGCCTAGTAACATGCAAGGCACGACCATTACTACTTCAGGTCAAGGGAATTATTTTCCTAGACTAGAGACCTTTACAAATGTTGTACAGCAAGCTACACACTTACCCGTGAAATCCAACATACCAATAATCCCCAAACGATGGGCTCATTTTGTAAAAAGACCTTCTCAAGTCCTGGTATCTCAAAATAAATTCTACAGATTCTGCAGCCCAGCAGCCTGCTGCCCACCTACAGCCTTTGCTGCCACCTTTTCCCTGCTGAGAAAAGCAGGGATGCTTGCTTTGGGAAAGAAAAAAAAATAAGAATCGTAACAATTTTTCCGAACCTGGGTTGCCAGTTCAATCAACGAACTGACCCAGTGTTTGAGGGGGGGTAAGGGGAATATTCACAACTATATTGCAACGCAGAAAAATTAGGCGGGTACACCAGGTAAAGGCTTGGATTTGCTGCTCCTCAATGCACTGAGATACAGCAAGAATCACCGCGAGCGTTCGGTAAAGTGTGTACAGCAAATAGCAGGGGAGATGCCATCTGCCAGAGATTCTGGCTTAGCTTTTCGTGGGTGATAAAGACAATTTTTTAAAAGAAATTTAATAACGTCTAGTAATTATAGTGGTGAGAACGGTAAACGTGCAGAAAAATGGAGGTCGGTTTTATGAGAATCCTAGAAAAATACAATTGTGAATTACAATCCTTCTATTGTTCCCTTACTTCCAATAAAGTGAAGAGGCGGCAAGAGATCGTGGTATAGCAAAGCATGGCAGAAACGCTGGTGGTCTTCCTATTAACAGTTAGAATATGCTGAAGTCAAATATGTATTAAATAATCACAACAAAATTATTGAGAACTCATGAATAAGAGATCTCCAAGATAAGGTTAGGTCTGATTTAACCTAAGTGACGCCACAAAACTGGTTTTTAGATTACATTTGAAGGCGTGGAGCTGTATTATATTATTTTTCTGCAAAAAGTCACAGAATAGTACATTTTTCATTCAGCTGTTGAAACAAGCAGCTCATGTACTACGAATTATCGTAAACATAATTCACCTTGTGATCAGAACCTCTTCAGAAAATGGTAATATTCACTGAAAACACCGAAAGGGAGGAGACGGCACCTAAATATCGTTATCCTAAAGGAGAGGTATTCATCTTGGCTCCAAACCTGCCTGATAAGTCAGACTTCTCTGTTCTTCTCATTCTGGCTTTTACGGAGGGAAATGGTGATGTTTTAACTCCATAAGGAGTATCCTCTGTATTTAACGCTCTGCTACTGTTTTACATATATGAACAATCTTAAAATTACAAAACAATTTTATAATACAATTAAATATCGATAATTGCATTTGAGTCATACAAATGAATAGGAAATACTTTTTAACAGACCGCTTCACTGCAAATTCATTTCTTCTTAACTAAAAACCCTCTTAAACTCTCCTTTTCAAAGTCATGGGAGAAGAGAAAGAAGGGAGAACTCCAGCGGCATTTTTCTTCCTCATCTTTTTCCTGAAATAATTTTTAACAAGTCAGGGAATACATAGAAAGGTGGTATTTTTTTTATTCCCTACCATACACTGAGACATTTACTGTTTACAAATTGTATTAACTGCACTTAGTTGTATTAAGCTACCTAATTTTTACATTAAAATGTCACATATGTTTTTCTGTACTCAAGCCCCAACATTAACAGGATTCCTATATGTTCCTGGCAAAATCCTGGGGAAGGGGAAGAAGGAACATCCACACACTGTGTATTCTCAGGCACACAGGAAAAGGAAAGGAAACAAAAAAGAAAAAAGAAAAGGAAAGGAAAAAATAAGAAAAAAGGAAAGGAAAAAAAGAAAAGGGAAAAGAAAAGAAAAGAAAAGAGGAAAAGAAAAAGAAAAAAGAAAAAAGGAAAGAAAAAAAAGAAAGAAAAAGAAAAAAAAAAGAAAAAAGGAGTAGAACAACCCAGCTCTAGATGGCAGCAAATCAATATTCACCCCCATGTACACAGACACTGAAAGCATCAACTATTTTCAAACAGACTGTATATTTTCAGTAGTTTTTCTAGGTGTGTTATTATTTTCACTTTGTTACACAGGCCAGACAAAGTTGCCTGTCCAAAGTCATTAGGAATCAAACGCAATTCCCTACTGACAACTAGAAAGATACTCCTCTCATTTCAAGGACTAATTCAACCAGCAGAATTCAGATTCTTATTTTTTTTTAAGCTTAATTTGACTATCTTTTGCTGTAGAGACTGCTTAATTCAATAGAATGATCCAGAAACACTGGAGACTATAAAAACTTAAGAATTTTACATTTAAAAAACCTGAGCCCTCGCATAGCAACCGTGTTCATTTCCTCTAGTTAGGTATGACTTGCAATCACAATGTTATTTTTGTAAAAAAACCCATAGATCTTAAAAAACATGCATCACCCTAATATGCAATGTTATGATTAAATTATTACTTTTGTAAGGAAAGATCCCACAGACTCATCTTTCTCTTCCCTTTGCGGCAGCAGCACCGCCGAAACGTCACCGCGCAGGATGCGGCCGGTGGTGGCGGCTCAGGTAAGAAGGGAATGACGACAGCCAGGTTTGATGTAGGCAGGTAAACGTCACTCGTGAAGAGATCAACCCAGAACAAGGAGACACGGGTGTAGGTACGTGGGGAGCGGCTGCACCCACGTTACCCCCGCGGGAGCCGACAGGAACGCCCCGGGCGGTGCTCAGCTGCCCCGCTGCAGGGCTGGTGTGTGTTTGCAAAAGCGTTTGAGGTCGGCAGGCTGCCGCCTCCACCCAGGCAGTGCTAAGATATGCTGTTCATACGCTCGTTTATTTTGTTTTCTTCCAATATTCCCCTTCCCAAGGCATTTTATAGCTATTTATTTGAGCACCTACTTATGTTGTCTATGTCTAAAGGTTCTCCCACGCCCTTCCATAGCTCCGCCGATCCAACCTCTCACCTGCTGCACCAAATGCAGATGTCAATTTGAGCATCCAAAGGTAATCTTGACTTTCAAAATCTCACCAAAAGAGTACACACTCGAAACAGTGAAGGGCAACAGCAGCCAGGAACCATCGGTTCACCTTACCAACGGGGAAAAACCCCGTGACCAAAGCAGCAAGCTGGCAGGGGAGGCTCCTGTATCCAAATACATGCTTTATGCAGGCGCCTCGTGTCTGCCTGATTTTTTTAGAGCTCACGCTCTCCCCTAAGAAAACTCACATCTTATTTTATCTCCCCAGAGCAGCTGGTCCAGGTCTCTCAGGCTGGTCTTTTGCCTTGTGCCCAGTTTAATGACCCCGGTCTCAGGTGAGCGCGGTAACAACCAGCGTAGCTCCACGTTATCTAGTTTGTATGGCTGAATCATAAAGGAAAGCAATGGAGAGCTACGGGTTAAACAGGTGTAAGTTGTATTGTCTTCCCTCTCCCCGAGTACTTAACAATTACTTACTTACAAAGTCTGGGCTTACTCAGTTATTTATTTTCTGCTATTTTTCACTATTGTTGTTGACTGGCTTAAAAGCCTGCACCACTGGAAGTATCAGCCGAGCTTCAAAATGTTTCAAAAACAAACATGTAAGCAAAAAAGTAGTTACTCAGCTAGGAATCTGGGTAGAAATGAAGGCAAAGTTATCAACGTTAGGAAGTCTCTTCATTTGGTGCAAAAAATTATCCTGTGCAACTGAAATTTAGAGACTAAAAAAAAAAATAATCTCTAAGACGATCATTCAAACATTTGGTATATGAGGACATGATGAATTAGACCATGAATTTCACAGAGGTTAAAATACCCCAAAAGTATCACAGTTAGTCATAATAATTCAGGAATTATCACTGTAAGAAAATAATGATCTGATGCAGGGTGGCAATTCATGTGATATATTTTGAGATGTCTTCCAAGTAACAGTCATGTAAAATTGATGTTTCAAGTCATCTCCTGACCAGTCTCAGCCTTCCACAGCAGCTGCTCAGGAGGAAACAAATTTGAGACTGAAAATACCCCAAAACATCTACAAGCAGCAGGTCTGATATGACCTCTTCAAAGGTGTGAGGAGGTAAGAAGTATTTTTGCAGTAACAGGAATTAAGAACCCCTTCTAAATGTTTCTGCATGCAAAAACCACCACCAAAGTTTCTGTTCTCCTAAGGTTCCCAAACCCAAGATACTTCTTCCACAGTCGTCTCCCCAGCATGCCAAGTCAGAAATAGTATTTTAACATTTTTAAATACCAAAAGCCCTAGAGTCATTCCTATAAACATGAAAATACTGTATTTCTTTTGCAACAACTGGATAATTTGCAAGGAAGGCACAAATGACCCAAACAGATCTGCCACATTTTAACGTAAAAAGAAAACAGCAGTACCCTCAGTTGCATTAGTAATTTTTTGAATCCTTTTCTGCTACGCAGGAGATGGCTTTCAAGCAGACATTATGGAAAGTCTAGAGGACATCCCAGACAGCAATGGATAGGAAAGTCAAGGCAATCGCCACTTGTGTCCTGATTTATGGTGAGACTGGCTACAGCAGAGGGAAAGAGATGCTGGCACAGGGGAAACTGCTGCTGCACTGACGGGGATGCATGTGAATGAAAAAGAAAAGGAAAGCAGAATCCTGAAACTAATTGTTGCATTTAACAATTCCATCTTTGCGCGTTTGGGTGGTTTTATTACTAAAAGTTCTGACTTCGTTGTGGAAATTTTAATTAAGCTGTACGCTGGGTTATTTATTTATCTGAGAACGGTTCCACTTGCAAGCTGGTTTTCTGCTACCAAACTCTTTTTCCCTTACTAGAAAGAGCATGTTTGATGGTTTAGTAACATAAATGTATCAGTTTGGAAATGCTGGTGGCTCTCTGTGCCTTCCCTGCCCATCTCAAGGACGTTTTCGCCATATTGGGTAGACAAAGTTGCATTTTTGGAAAAAAAATTCTGGTCAATATTAATAATCCTGCTTTCTAACTTTCAACCGAGCTCCAAAGCTGTCTATGCATCCAGAAGTATTCACAGACCTGGCTTTTTTTGGGGGGGGATGCAGAAAACAGCTGCAGGTGAACACAGAGTGCCCAAGCTCCAGCTGTGGCGACCGAAGGACCACGAGTGCAGCCGGGGCGGTGGGACACTGCCTGACACCCGCTTACAGACCCACGGCTACCACTCGCCCCGGGACAGGAGAGGGTGCCCCCATCAAACCTTCTACAACTGAGCTACTCCCCCCACGCCTCCGGAACCCACAAGTCTGTTACAGCTGGCTACTATTACAGTTCCAATACTTTCTTCTAATTCCTTGATCCCATTTTCATTTTCATCCATTCGTTTGATCCCATTTCAGAGGAAGGGGGAGTTAGATGGTGTTGCTGTCCAGAAACAAAGCTGCAGAAGGAGCATCACAGAAGAGGAGACAAAGAAAGGCTATAAAAAACATCCGTGCAAGCTTATAAAGCAATGTTGTTTCACGGGAGTCCCAGGAGAAAAGATGAGGATGTAGAATTTCCCCACATTTCCCCGAACATCAGGGCTGCTCAGAGCCACTGTTTTGAACCCAGTCCCTGAACGAATAAAACCCCTTCCATGTAATATTTTGGAAGAGAACAGAGCCTACAGAATTACGTTTTGTAAAATTATATTTAAAACCTTACCATGATTTAACTTCCCTATCTTGCTTACTGGAAAGAGCTAATTGCATATTGTTTTCCCACTGTATCTCTTGAAGTAACTACACAGAGTATGTAATTTTCCTCTGCGCATCCAACTCCCACCGAGTTACCAAGGCCCTCGCACAATGCACTTTAAAAGTGCCGTGTGGGTTGGTTTTTGTTTTGTTTCTCCCCACAGTAACCTTCTGCTCCATAAAAATAAAATTAGCCTGAAGAAATCATCCTGAAACACATCTGTAAACAAGCTATGGGCTAGGAGCCGGCAGCCGGGGCCATATTCTGAAGAATCTGCCGTTTCCCTTATAGGAAAAGGAGGAATGCAGCAGGGAACTCGAGTGAAGCCCTCGCAGAATGAACTTGAGCTTCTAGCAAACAAGCCGAAAAACGTGGCCCCAGAAGTTTGTTTATTTTCTGGATTTTCTGTGTAATTTCCTATACTCGGTATTTTTTCACTTCCCTCTTTCCTCCTCTTCTTCCCAACACTTTGCTCTCTCCTGCAAAGGGGATCGACTCATTCCTCACCCTCTCGGAGCTACTGCAGTCACTCTCCATATTCTTCTGCTCCTTTCTGTTCCTTCAAAGCTGCAGCCCCCAAATTTTCTCTTCTTCAAAAGGGAGCTGATTTCTGCCCCACAGAACCTCCTCAGGGTGTCAGTTAAACACTCCCCCTTCCCCAGAATTCACTCCCGACGTTCCCTTCGCCCTCTCCAGGTCGGATCCTCCAGCATCTCTCCCTCTGTGCCAAGAGGAAGCAAAGCAGCATCTGCTACTTGAGAGGCAGCAATAAAGGTTAGAAATGCTGCCTGCTCCCTCTCTCCCAGGAAGGTACTTGGAAGGAACCAATACTTGTGTGTCAGTTATCTGGAATGAGCTTTGAAACCCTAGAACACTCCTGGAAGAACAGATTGCTGGCAGTCATCGGGGGGAAGAAAAGAAAAAAAAAAAAACCACCACAAAACAAACAAGCAAGCAACTCTACACATTGCTACGCATTCATTAGTTTACAACATGAGTTTATATGTATTTTTGATGTAACTGTGCATATACGTACACAGGCACACTGCACACGCTAACGTGAGCATGGAAGAGTTTAAATACTCCCAGCTTCCTACACGCAATATTCACCTTTCCGAGGTTTGCCTGCCATCGGTCCCGACACCTTTTCCACACCACCTGCTGTGTGCGATGCACATCCTCCGAGGGGAGTTTTCTAAAGAGCTCAGCATTGACCTTGTTGTACTTCCAGTGAAATCAACAGCAAAACTTAATTTGATTTTTGATGGAAAAATGAGCATCTTTGAAGTTACGCCCTTGATATAGATTTATTTAGGCAGCGAAATGTCACTTTCTACATCCAAGTGCTAAGAGTTTGGATTACTCAAGAAGAAATTTTTTTGCAATTCTCCAGGTTTTCCATTATTACAAAATGTAGAGCAAGCCTGTTTGGAAGTTAATGGTCATACTTTCTCCAGAAATGTCAATTCATATTTCATTATTTACAGAATGGAAGACCTGCCTGATGAGAAAGCCATCAAAGATAAGCAGTCTGAGTTAAGTGGGTGAACGTAGCAATACATACAAGAAAATCATGGAAACAAGCCCTTAAAAAAAAAATCAAACCCCAAACCACTTACACAGGTCTAATACCATATACTACTGCCAGAAACTCAACGGACTGGAATAGCTTTTCTCCTTACCTCTGGAGTGTTTTTCTTGAACTCGCGACTTTGCTCAATAAGTTTTTTCCTAGACTGCTCGCTTTCATCTTGCCGGTTAGCCAATATCGTTGCTGTGGCATCGAGCTCTCTCTGTCAAGAAAAACAAAACAACAACAAAAAAAGGAATTATAGCCAGAGCTCTGTTCCTCACAGAAATCAAACCAAAAGCTCGTACACACATTGCATCACTTGGAATATCAAGGCAGCTGGATTACAGAGCAGTACAGAACAAGCATGAAGACTCCAGAAATTGAACCTCCTGATTAACATCAAATGAAGTTCTACAACTTTTCTGATTCCGTCTTGCAACAAACTACCACCATTTTTCTCAAAAGCATTCACGGATTTAGCACAACATCACACAGGATAGCAGCGGTGCCAGGCAATGCACACCTCCTAGTAACTTCCCAAATCCAGTGAAGATTACAGATCTTGCACGTGTTCAAGCCAGATTTCATTTCGCCTGCCTGCTTTTTAAAGATACTTCTTGAGTTAAGTCTTTGAAAAAGTATTATGATTAACTCAAAGATCGGTTAACCTTATACTTCAGCCTAGATTGGTCATGCTTCAGTTACTTTTAATTTCAAATTACATACTGTATACAATTCTATAGTGCTGCTGCAATGCTCTTTTTCCATTTAAGTCTTTCCATATTTGAACACAAAATTACCTTTTCCTACTATTGGAATCTATCACTCCAAAATTATAATCAAGCATCTCCGTGTCCTCCCCAAAATGTATCTTTTTTCAATCATCTGATGAACGCCAGATCATCTTCCAACAGCTTCTACCAGGCTGAAGCAGAGGCTCAGCCTACAGACAGTTGCCCAGCTCCGTCCAAGTGCATTATCCCACTCACAGTTTACTCAGTGCTGTGCTTCCAAACGTCACCGTAATAGATTGAATGGGTCACTTATCAGCGCATAAACCAACACCACTAAATCTTCCGTGGCAGTTTATTCATTTTCTGCAGTATTTCCATGTAACATAAAAATATATGAAGGCTGAACCCCTCCGCTCAGCTATGTACATCATTCCCCAAGTCACGCAGAGTTATAACCAAGAAGTCATGTAAGGAATTTGGCACTGGTTTCCCCTCCCCTTATTAATTCAAAAGGAGAAAAAACCTGGCTGTGAGAAAGAGGTCCATGAGAAGCGAGAAGATGCTAGAGCAAGACAGACAGCAGGTCTCCTCCGTGGCTATCTTTATCACATCACTCTGCCAACACGCCTCCAACCTGCATGCAAAAACCCCAATATTCTCCACCAAAACGCCTGCCGCATCACTGGCATTTGTTCGTAACTCAACAATCTGTCCGGACCAGACCGAAAAACCAAGCCTGGGACCTCCTGCCGGCTCTCACGCCAGGTCCCCAGCAGTCGGGTAAGTCACTGACCGCGTCCTCTCGTGGTACCACCACACACGATCATCACAGTATGAGCGAAGGGGATTTGGTTACGACAAGACGGTTAGCATAAAAACTGTACCGTGCACTGGGTCATACTTACTTCTTAGTGGAACTGGGCACTCAGTATGGGGAAACAAAATGGGAAAACAAAACATTTGCCTCTTCCTTTTTTGCAGAGGTGTTGAAATAGCAAGACAGCAGGTACCTACAGGACACCTGCCAAGCCCCTGTTCTGCAAGCTTAAAAAAGTAACTAGCAGGTAGATACTAGTTTCTGGATACTCTGTGATAAAGCAGCCTAATTCCAAATTCTTAGTTATATTTCCTGATGGATAAATCCTGTAACTTTGAATGACTGGATGGGTGTACTCTTGCTTTACGTGACTCCACAGTTTGACTTCCAGAAGGAAAAAAAAAAAGTGCCTTCTGCAGCTCCCCACTCAAAAGGATCAATACTTTTTTCCCCCTTTAGGTTTATTACCACGAAACTAAGAGACTTTGGGTTTTTTTGTGATAAATATATGGACCATAGTTACCTTAATCCTTGGAAGTAAGCTAAATATGACAAATGGACTTGAAGTTAAGCAGCATGCTGGAGCCAGTGACCTGAATATTGTCACTGTAATGCTTCAAAAACCCTCTATTTCTGACTTTGAGGAAAAAAACAGGGCAATATGTCCACCAGATCTTGGTTTGGAATTCTGTAACATATGTGAAATCTATTGCAGAAAAGTGGGAAATACTTAACAGTTGGATAAACCACATTTGAAATTCATCCCAGCTAAGTTTATGCAAGAAAAAAGAGCAACAGAAACCAATGTGGTTAAGCAGTACTATAAAGAGCAATATAACGGCTAAGCAGAAGGCTTTTAAAAAATATAAACAATCTGGTACGGCCAGCAACTTGGAAAACTATATTTAAAAAGGAAGCACACATTTAAAGCAAAGCAAAGAAAACACAAATCGTGAAGCATGAGGGAATTTCAGCAGACCAAAGAATCAAATGTTTTGTTTTACAATATAGAGCGCTAGCAAGTAACTTTACAAATAGAAAAGTAGACTTTTAAAAACCTGTACTTCCAAGTTTAGCTACCAGAAAAAGAGCTGATTAAAAACTAAATCGTATTTCATATTTTGTGCCATTATGAAGAGAAGAGTCAGGCAGCAAATGAAGAATAACTTCTTACCCTCGCTGCCTGATTGATACCAGTGCCACAACGCACTTACTACGGGCACCTTCCCATTCCTTACAGCTTTCCTTTGGGGACAGGTCTGATCATTTCTCACTGCAAAACATTTCCTTATGTGACATCTCAGGAGCAGACATCGCCAAGGAGACGTGCCAGCACGCAACGACACTGAGCTGTTCGATGCTGTGGGCTGAAGCCCACAAGCTCAAGCTCTTGCCCAGCATTTATGAACAACCGATGCAGTAAGATGCGATTCCAGCTGAGGAGCTGTAGGTATCTCACCCCGTATACAAGATCTGATGTAAAATGAGACACTAAGTCTTCAAGCTATGTCACAGTTAACAAGCCCCAAATCAAAACTATTTGAAAAATTGCTAATTTTTTCTTCCTTACTTGATTTCAATCGCGTACAACGCAAGTTTCATCTTTTCAAACCCAGTAACAGATACAGGATTACAACCCACAATTTTTCATACTTCTGTGACTTAACCTCCTGAGATACCCCAATTTTTGTAAAAATTCAACGTGGCAAATGCATTATTTCTGCAAGCAAGCACGTATCAAGGAGTAACTAGTATTAACTTTGAGGTTTCAACCCTGGGTACTGTACAGCACTCAAAGGCACGCATGCTTCCCAAGCTTTGCAACCACTCTAAGTAGCTCTGAAGTGACAGGAGATGCAATACTGCACAAAGAGGTGTATCAGAGAGTCCTTTAGAGTGTTACAAAAATAGGAGACCACGTCTCAGTATCATTCTCCACACCTTTGAGATCAAAAAGGTTCCAATGAAAAGCAAACACAAACCAGGGCTCGAAGGTGTTGCAGCGGTGACCTGCCTACACAAAGGATTCAAAGCCTGCAAGCTTTAGTTCCACTGATTCAACACTGGCTAATAAACTTTCTGGCCAAAAATAGCCACCATTCAATCGCCCCTGCAAAAAGTGAGTCACGACTTGGAGCACATTTTGAGAGAGAACAAGCCAGACCATTATCCCTTCCCCTTGCCCCAAAGTCCCATCGATTTAGGGCAGGCACAGCTCACGCTGCTTACGCCACAGATAACTAAAGAACTCTCTCCAGGGTTTCTGCTTTGACCCATTTCATCAAATTTATTGGGGGTGGGAAGAGAGGAGACGAGAAAGTCTTACGCTCTTAGTGCAGGAGTCATTAAAAGCAATCCCCAGAAAACAAGCATCAAAAGGTTTCTCTCATGCAGTAGAAAAAAACCCTACAACTAGGAGGGTCAATCTGCTATCCACAGTAACAACAATCAGCTCAGAGTGAATTTGTCTTGCAAGTACTTCCAGGCTCCTTCAGGCTTCCCAGAAGCCGTCCCTGCTCATCCTGCCCCATCACCTCTGTGCCGGCACGGCTGCACAGGGGCTCAGCAGGAAAGCCAGCCTGCTGAAAGCACATCCCACCTCTCCACTCCCAACTTTCATTGCACTGAAGGGTTCCCTGCCCAGGCCCCTGCAGCGGCTCCGCTGCGTGGTACCATCGCAAAAGGGAGGTGGGAAAGCACCGCTGGAGCGAGGGGGCTGGTGGAGTCCCCCTTTTCCAGCACCAACCTGCAGCGAGCTTGACCCCAAGTAATTATGAAACTCCAGCCTGGCTACAGGCAGGTTTCAAGGTTGTTTTCTTTTACAGCTGACATGTCTTTCCCTACAAGATGCATACCTTGATAATCACCCAGCTAGCAGCTCTGCACCGTGCTGCCTGCTCCAGCGCGGCCAGGCTACACATCCTCCTGCCACCACCTCTCCAAGCCCAGTCCCATGGGCTTCCCAAGAACTACTCCCTTGGGAAAACGATTCTAGAAAGCAACTGGGACTTCTTGACTATTTATAGAGTCCATTCCATCATCCAAAAGGTGGAAGAAAATGAAACCGTCTAAGCAGAGAGAACCCCATGGTGCTGCTCACCCCTGCCCTGCTCTGCTAAGGTGAGCAAAACTGGACCGAAAAGATGAATTTGTGTGAAAAGCAAAACTGGGGCAAGGAGAGCACCCTCCACTTTATGGGCACTGCGGAAGGGAACAGGGGATAAGCAGAAAGGATATACAGGGAACACGAAATTTGGGAGCGTGACGGTGGGAAAGGTGCATGTGCCTGCATCCCAGCAGGAGGGAAGAGGCGACAGCACCACTGGACTCATCCCCTCTGGTCTGCAAAGGCACGGCGGAGGCAGAGACCGCGCCGGTCCCCAAGCGAAGCTGCCCAAACACTGCACTACCATCACCTATCATTACCATTAGTCAGTCTCTGTTCAGAAGCACTATTCCTTCATTTCACATAGGAAAAGTCCTACGTTTCACATAGGAAAAATTAAAAAAAACTGCAGTAATCGTCCGCAAGTACTGCAATGTAACTGTATCCCAAAATTTTGTTCTTCTCTCATTTTAAAACGCTTACTCGTTCCTGCGTTTACCACAAACGTCTTACACTGGCGCAAGAAAAACAGCACAACTTTAAGACAGACAGATTTTTTCCTGGTAGACTTCTAGTCACGGCCCAACGCCTAGGCTACGCCTACGAAAGCCTTAAGCAAGGCTGCAGATGTTAACAGCACATTTTCACCATAAACCTCACCTTACTTAACAAGGATAGACACAAATCACAACTGCACGTAGGTTAGGAATTTTCTGCCAGTAAATGTAGTAGTAATGGTTTCCCCTGAAATCCTGTTTCTGTGTATTTAAGGTATTTCCCTTTATCATCAATTCAATCAGTTACCCAGTCTACATGATAATCTGCCACTGAAAGGAGTTTTCAGTAGTCTCATTTTTGTTTTCATCCTCTCTCAGGATTGCATTTGTCAGATCTATCAAAGCTCTCAGTGTACCTTTTTGCAATTTTTAATTTCCTGTTAAAGGAAAATTTCTCAGTGCAACGATGACACCAACGTAGAAGCGTCTGGCACAACTCTGCATACGCACAGCCTACTTGTCTTGGGGAAATTTTACATTTCTCCAACATATCTTGGGCAATCTACCCTTCAATCTTAAAAAACCCATCATTTTCACCTATCCAGAACCCTATGTACCCATGACAGAAGTATTTCAGAAATACTTCTGAAACGATAGCCTGCTTTGCGAGCTTGATGTGTTCCTTTGGTGAAAAACCAAACAGGCACGCTCACTTGATAGAGCTCTAGATGATGACCGGGGAAGCAGCCACAAAGCTGACATCGGGAGTTTTTGTTAATGTCTATCTTGACTGTAAAAAGCAAGCACCAATTCCAATCTGAAAGCGCTCAGAAAGGGAAAACGCACTGTAAGAATGCAACAGTGGAAAAAGTTTATTTTCCGTAAAACGAGTTTGCGCCTGCCTCGCTGCAAAACCCCTTTTTTAACACCAGCAAAAAGAAAGATCAGGGAGTTCAATGAGAGTACAACACTTCAAGGACCACCCTTCCCCTGCCTCACAAATCAGCACTGAACGACGAACAAATAACAAGCAAAGACCAGAATAGCTGTGTTTAACACTCCTGGAGGAAAAAAAATAAAATCAAACCCCATAAACATTAAACAAAACATGTTTCTTAAGAAGCATTTTGCCATTTGGCAAACTGATGCAACTACCTTTCACACACAGAATTAGTTAGGAAATTTCAATAAACACATTTTATTTCCATGTACTGAAGTAATTTGACTCCAAGGAAGTTTTTAGACAAGCTTTAACTGGAACGAATTTTGTGCTCTATGCAATGTTTTTGGACAGCGAGTCAGCGTGTGTGGTGGCCACCGCATAAAGCAAAGGCAGAACAAAAACGAAGGTGCCGATGTAGCTATCGGTGAGATACCTTAACTAAGAGGCTCTTACAAAATGAAAGGAAAATGTTAAAAAAAAATTGTTGTGGCTTTGTTCACAACAACACCAGCCAGCACCACAAACAGGGAAAGCCTATCAAAAAATCTTGCAAGAGGAGAAAGCTAGTACTGGCTTTTCAAAAGGAGCTACTATCAGCATAAACCAGCCGCATAAATATCTATGCCAGCAACAAATGCACCAACAAGGGAAAAGATTGCCAGTGCCAGAGCCAACACCATTATGCCTGTCTGTTCTTCTACACCTTGAATTCAAAACTTTTTGGAAAATGCAAAAAATGAGAGACTGTCCAGAGCTGTAAAGACCTTAATGCCAAAGGTCTGCGCTTAACACACTTTTCCTCTCACACTGCAAAATAAGGAAACATTGCTTATTTGTTCCAAAAGGTAGTTATCACCTCCTGGCGTTATTTATTCTCTCTTTCCACCCTCCTCAAAATGACGTGCATTCAGGGCTGGAGGATGCCTTCGCAAGCCCCAGGTCCGACGAGCAGCTGTTGGCTGTGGCCACTGGGCTGGCGATGGGCTCCCACTTCTCTCCAGAAAGGAGGTTCAGGTTTCATTCCCAGCACCCTCAAAGCCTAACACCAAAAGCTGCTCTCCTCCTCCACGTGTTCCTCAGCTTCTACACCAGACTGTTAGTCATCTCTGCCTTTGATCCCACCAGGTCCACCCTCACCTTGTCGCTACCACGCAGCAATAAGCGTTTGGCTCAAGTGCTGGGCAAGCTGAAGTCAGCTGGAAGGTGCCACCCAGACCCCAGCAGCACTGGCTGCCCTCCGCATCCCGAAGCCTGCTCCTCTCCAAGCCTCCTTTGAAGGTGCTCTCACCCAGATGCTCTGCTACCCACAGCGCTGTGAAACCACCAGCTTCCACGACCTCACCCAAAGACCTTGCCGTTCGAATACCTGGCCAAAAAAACCCAAAGCAACCTGTTGGCAAACCTACTCCATCAGTTACTTAACACTCTGCTAGGGTTTGCATTTCAGTTCATCACACTTTTAAATTCCTAAAATTCTTACAAATTAAATGCAAGTGTTAGCTGGGGAGAGGGCTGCCTCGTTTTTGTAAAGGCAGCACGTCCGCAGGCAGCATCTCCCAGCCCGGCCGGGTACCGCTTACAGCTTCAGACTTCCCACACGTTCCTTTTCACACTCTTCCACTTCAAAGTGGAAGTTCAAACTAGTTGCTTCAATAGCTACAACAGAAAAGGCCAAAAAGTAACATATTAATTTAAACATCGCTGCAGTCGGGCTTCCCAGAAAGTAGGATTTCAGGCAGCTAGCAAGTGTACAGCACGCAGCCGCAAGCGTTGCTCCGACGCGGAGCTATCTGCTCGCCCCTCATCTCCTGGCCACGCAGTAAGTCACATTACAACGGCGTGAACTCCTGCCTCCCTGCCCTATGCCGCTGAGGGCTTTCGATGTGATAAAATTAAGTTAGCTAATCACGCAGATGCCGGTTAATGACTTTAAAAGAAACAAACTAAAAAAAAAAAAAAAAAAAAAAGCGTCAGCTTAATATTTGTGACTTTCATAGCAGCTACAGGGTGATGGGGAATCAAACTACATCTTCAGCAAATAAAATTAATTATGGGAAGCCAAAGGAAAGCCACTGTTGCTTGCAAGGACTTTGCCTAGGCAAGACACGAAGTAAAACCCATCTGCTTGCCCTCCTATCTCGCTGGCTGATCGGAAGCTGACCAGGAGGCAATGCCAGCAGCCATACTCACCAGAGCTCTTACCACACTACAGCAGACAAATTACCCTTTCTTTTAAGTGGCAACAGTACATCTCAGTGCAATAACCACGCTATCAAGGTCCCAGCCGGGCCACGCTGCCCTTCCCACTGCCGCCGGGGCAGGGGGGGGTCTCCCCGGTCCCCACGGACCCCAATAGCTGCCTGTGGGAAGGAGGAAGGAAAACACAACAGCCTGATCCCCCCTCTGATACCAGCAAATCATTAGGTTTTAGCCAGGAGGTGCACAGCAACCGTGCCCCAGAAAACACATTTTTTGTAGCCAGTTTTTTAAAAGAGCTTTGACCCTGCAATTAAAAAAAAAAAAAAAAAAGAAAAAAGAAAAAGAGGGGGGTGATTAACTGATGAGTAATTACAAACTACCTAATGCACTGTTCTTACCATGTGTTTCAAGAGACAAATGCAGCCGCGGCGTTCAGGTGGGAAGGGATTACGCTGCCATTTTGTAATCAAACCCCGTCACTAACTTCAGCTAATGTCTTACTTCCAACTACGATCAGCTTCACGAGTTACATTAAATAATTCTTTTGACCACAGATCAAAGCGAAGTGTCGTCTTAAAAGAGCGGTTTAAATAACAAAAAAGTTCAACCCTTTACCTAAGCTCTGTTACATCATTTAAAGTATTTAGTTACTCCCCTTCTCAGCCCCAGCTCTGCTAGTAAATGAAGCATGACCGGGCTTTAAGCAAGACACATACTGTAACACAGACCAGGATTTATAACTTGCTATACAGGTTGCCACCAATAAATCAATAATATATATATATACACATACAGTCTTGTTGCAGTGCGAGTTCTGGGAACTTACCGTTCAA
>JAVJGI010000001.1:105302677-105342315 GCA_035590275.1 Ibycter americanus | reverse complement strand
TTGCTGGTTCTGACTTTGCCCTGGTAGCCATGTGAAGGACACCACAGAACTTCTGCTACCTGCTTTCAGGGGTGAGAGGAGGCACTGCGCACATTTGCACTCGTGCAGACACAAAATGTTTAATGGCCTCGCCCCCCCCCCCGCCGCCGATCCGCGGCTGCCGCCGCGGGCGCGGTGCGGCGGGGTTAATGGCAAACGCTTGCCGAGCCGGCGGGCAGGCTGTCAGTCCGCTCGGGGAGCCGGCGGTCTAAAATTAGCCAAGTGGAGAGAGTTTAGGGGAAACAACAATGAAAAAGTCCATCGGCGGCTGCCTGCTTCCCGGTGTCCGGGGCGGCGCGGATGGGGCTTTACCAGGATACGGCTTTTCCAGGGATGGATGTAAACGCAGCCAGGCACTTAGTGCCAGGGCCAGCGCCACTGCCCGCTGCCTCGGAGGGGCCGGCTCGCCTGAAGGTTGGGAAATCAGATCATAGCTCCGCGCAGGATATCCATAGAAACGGAGATTAAAAGGATGAAATAAACTTATCTTGTTCTAAACAATAATGTTGCTATAAATACGAGCATTTTCCTTGTTCCCTTCCTGAAAAGCACAGAACATTTTACCAGGCTCATCTCTTTAACAAAACAAACCGCACGAGCGCTCTGCAAATAGGTTACCCCCACCCCAGAAAGCATTCCTTATTTTCCCTGGGAAATGGGCAAAACCACGGACCGTCCTTGTCCCCTTTGAAATCAATAAAGCTGCACGGTATTTTCCCAAATACGGCTACTTTCACTGTTTTGCACTTCATCTGTAAAAGGAAAATAAATCTTCCTCCGGGTAAGTGAGTGAGCGTAGATTTTTTTTTTGCCTCAAATTGTATTCGATCATCAAGTGAATTTAGTGCTCGCTCAAGTCGGCGGGTTGACTACTTGAAAATGGCTCTGTCTATTTTTTGAGAAGTTACGGCAGAGACGGCGGCAGAGCAATTGCTACAGATTATTTCCCAATCTGCTGCTGTCCTCGTTTGGAGGAGCACCATCATTTCAGCCTCCATTTCCACTTTTTGCTGAGGCTGCTGCTTACAAAGATACTAATTGCGATGGCGGGTTTTATGTTAATGGGTTCCACGTCATGATCAGCCCGACAACTACAGACCTTCGAATTGTTAGTTGGCTGTACCGGGAACAAAACTAATGGCACTGGGTTATGAAAATGTCGGGCCTCCACCTGGGGAGCTGGACTGGGCGCTCGATGAGATTGAAATCCCAGCGCCTCCGCGCCGTGGCACGTGGGGCTGGACCCAGGGGTGCCCTTTGGGGAGGACACCCCTTTTCCTCCAGCAGTGCCACGCTCCAAGGGAGGGTGGCTCTTTGCCAGGGCGCTGGCTGCCTGGCTGTGGCTGGGATGATGGTGGGGAGGTGTGGGGTGCCCGGCCGGGGTCCCCCCTGCTCCAGCGAGAGGGTGCTGCTGCGCGACAGCCGTCTGCGGGGATGGAGCTGCGTGAGCCTCCAAATTCTGACTAACAACGTAACCGGTTTGGTAGCTCTAAAATAGGATTTTAATCCTGGGAAGCATCATTTCACATTCCAGTGATCTAATCAAAATCCTTTCCTCTAATCTCTCCATGGTCCCCCCTTTCTAGATGAAAGAGGCTGGAGTTCCTGTCTTCACCCTTTCTCCGCTGCCTCCCTGTTCTACCAGTCTGTTCTGTGTCCAGGCAACTGCAAAAAGACATTTCAAAGACTCCTGCCGTGCCATGTAGATGTTTTCTCTTGTTAGTTTGGACTGCAGGTGTGTAAGCCTCAAGGATGAAGTATCGTGGTGCTGTTTTAGGTTCGAGGCGTACAGTCATAGCACAATAAATCACATAGTAATGCTCCGCTTTGAACGCGCGCGCACAGAAAAAGGAAAAGAAAAAAGCATCTGACCTGAATCATTTTCTGGAAACACATCTGGTTAAAATCCAAAGTTTTAAATTGAGTAATATTTTAAAATACATTTGGTAGGTATTAAATTACAGTGTTATATCTGGTAATATTTATGATACTAATGTGTTAAGCGGAGGTTTATATCTGTCAAGAAATATGAATGATTGTCATATGGGGTAACAAATGTATCCTGATATAAATAATATTTTACGATATTTTTAACATTATTGTAGTCTTTTTTTGCAGGCGTTACATCTTTTTACATTATTGCCAATTTGAAATAAAAGCTCTGTGGCTAGGTACCAAAGCTTTTAGCTGTATGATTTGGAATAAGTATAAACAGTACGGCTGATTTTAGGAAGTACTGAGAAACCTTAACTCTGCTGGGAGACAAATGCTGAGCACCTATAATTCCTGTTGTCTTCCACGCAGGATCCAGTCCCTTATTTGCCATTTTGTGTGGCAGCAAGCCCAAGGAAATCTTGCTTGACAGCTCTGTTTTCTCAAAGTGCTGTATTTCTTCAGGCTGGATTCTGCAAAGATCCTGCAGGGTACAGAGCTCCTTGGAGCAAGCGATGATTTGCTCTGTGTTCCTGCTGAAACGTACCTATGTAAGATGGAAGAAGGATCCTGGAAAATTTGGCGCACCCTGGCAAGAAGACGGTTAGAATAAAGTTTCCTTGGATTATTACGTTTTGAGAAATCACTCTCATCTGTTCATTTGAGGAAGGTTTTCTTAAGGTTAGATTTGATCTGTGTAAATGCTAACTTCTTTCAACATGCACTAATAGAGTACTGAAAACGTAAGTACAGTGTATTTGAAGTTTAAATCTAAAATGATGGCAGTAACTAGTAGTACTTCAGCAGTGCTTGCTACATCCCAAATATTTATAAGTATGTTACACATTGCTTTTTCATTTTCTCCCAGGTATAGTCATACAGGCACTATTTTAGGAATTGGGCAAATACCTGATTAAAATCTGTTTCCTATTAGTGTCTCTGTGTCATAAAATGTCACTAATACAGATA
This sequence comes from Ibycter americanus, assembly GCA_035590275.1. Classification (NCBI taxonomy): domain Eukaryota; kingdom Metazoa; phylum Chordata; class Aves; order Falconiformes; family Falconidae; genus Ibycter; species Ibycter americanus. Next base: position 105,339,375 of record JAVJGI010000001.1, on the reverse strand, counting down.
CTTAATTAACACAGTGGCACATTGGGCCGTCAGTGGCAATCGGTCTTGCGATGCCTCACATGTTGTCATCCAGAATACTGACGAAAATAGACCTTTATTCCAAGGGTCCCAAACTTGTCAGAAACCATTCATTGTCACAGCTGCTCCTCTGGGCAGCAGTCTGCATTCGTTAAGATATTTTGGACCACGAGTCCAATTTTAATCACTGGACTTAGGCTTCTATTTGCCTTAGTGAATCTAGAAATTATTTCCTTGGCCAGGACACTGAAAGGTGAGGTGCTGCTTCTCCCAGCAAGGCTGTAACTTTGCGCCTCTTCCCTTGGTTTTTTCTTCTCTTTTTCACTTCAACTGACTTCCAAATTTCTATCAGCTCCTATAAAAGAATTCCTCTAGAGCCTTATCGGTACCCCTGTCTGCTCCTTGTCCAGCCCATTCCCTCCTCACTTTCATGGCTCTTGTCTTCACATCTTCTTCTACTGCTTCTTGTCCCGGGCTGCCTGGCTCCATGTGCCTGTGCCCACTGAAAAGGAGTGCCTCCTTCCAAAATCGCATCCCTCTCCACTGTGGAAGTGTCATTCTGTTCACTCTGAAATGGGATTTAAGAGCAAAGCAAGCTGGGCTCCATCTATCCTTAATACACCATGCCGTTGCATAGTGAGACTCTGCAGGGATGACAGAGAATAGAGACAGCCAAACAGAGATAATTCATGTTGCTGGGACATGTAGCCCAAATTAAGATCAAAACCCATATATGTCCTCCAAATCACTGATTATTTCCCTCCCCCCTCCCCCCCCCCCAATTATTGTCAGTGACTCCAATTTTGCTTGATTTATATCTGTTGTAGTAGCCACAGGTTTTGCAGCATATAAATCACCAGAGGTTTTGCAGCATATAAATTGCCAGAGGATTTGGCCAGTGGTGAGGACACAATGATGTCTACAAGTTCAGGAAACCCCTCGAACAGAAAATAGATGGAAGCTGGGTGAGTACCGGGAAGAAGTATCCCGTGTGCCTGCCCACTCTACCCAGGGTGTTGACTTGTGGACACCGGCAGAGACAGGAGGCTCAGCTGGGTGGACCCTTGTTCTGAACCAACAAGGCGATTCCCACATTCTTTGGTAATTTATGAAAGTTTTAGCACAAACCATGTAGATGGTGGCATACATGATCTATGCATGAAATCCTAGGACCGCTGCGTAGCCACAGATACACGCTGGTAGGTGGAAAAGAAGAAAGCAGTTCTCACAGAGGGCAGGGAAAACAGCCACAATTAAAAGCAAAGTAAATTTGGGTGGTGTGGTTACTTGCTGTTTAACTCTGAAGACATTTATAAGTATCCAGCATAACCCACAACAGATCTTCTTTGAGGATTTGTGGATTAACCCATACCAACAAAACCATGTGATGACGTTGTAGCAGTATTCTCTGCCGTGTACAGTAGGAGTTATTGAAGACCCAAAAGAACGAATATATCACTGTGCCTAATGAATTGAGTCGGTCTTCCCACACTGAATATGTTTGCAACATTTCTGTCAAATAGCTGCTTTTCTTATGGTATATGCTATCCAGATGCATGGTCATGTTTTGGCCAACAAAAGTAATAACAATACCCATAGGCAATCAAGAGAATTAGAGAAGAAAACAACCTATCAGATTATCCACTCCCTGTAGCTGGCGGTGAATGACAGTTTCATACCAAAATTTATTTAGGTGCATGGTTCATACCAGTTTTAATTTGTAAGCAGTGTTCTTCCTCATTGTCCTTTATCCCACGTGCAGGATGATACCGGAGCGAGCGTTCTGCTGGACGGGAGGCACCTGGAGTCCTTCCTTGCCTGGGCAGGGCTCACGCTCCCTCTAGCACTCTTCTCTCCGACTTACAATGTTCTGTTGATTTGGGCATTTATCTTCCCTGTCCTTTCAAGGGGTTAGGAGACAAGTTAGTAGGTTATGTTCCCAGGCAAAATTCCCACCTTTTTTCTCACTCGGAACCTTTCACTTATTTTTTACCTCTTGCTGGTTTCTGTTAGGGTTTTGGTTTCTGTTTTTCGCACATCCTTTTTTGTGGTATTTAACTCTTGCTATTCCTATCATGAATCTTCTCACCCACTTCACGCAGCTGCTTCCTCACTTCAGGTTCTTGCTCTTCCCACCTCTCCCTCCCTGCTCAGTCGGGGATCCATTCTGGCTGCGCTTTCCCCTCCACTACCCCTGTCCCAGCTAGGTGTTTCTCCCAGCTTCTGCGGAATGTTCAGGTGCAATATTGCCCGTATTACTTAAGAAGCTGAAACCAGCATTTTTAGTTTAAATCCCTTTTTGTTTTCTGAACCTGAGCTGGGATGATTCTATTCTGCTTGCTTTGTGCCGCTCCCCCCGTAGCAGCAGAGCTGGTTTATGAAGGGAGCTGGGGATGGGAGCTGCATTCAGCTGCTGTCACAGGGCTCTTCGTGACGTGAAACCGTTCCCTGAACCTTCCCTCAGTTTCTCCGTGCTGTAAAATGCTAGTGGTCACTGGGAGATAAAAATCTTGTGGTGGCTGTCGGGCACTTGCATCTCGCGGGTTGCAGAACAGGGAAACGGCAAGAAGGAGATGGAAGGAAATACATAAATAAAGCAGCTCAAGGGCTGCTCCCTCACCCACCAGCTTCCCTTTCATTCACTTCCATACAGGGCCCATAAAGCGGGCGAGCGCAGAGCTGGCACTATCTTGGAAAAGGGAAGAGAAAAAAAAGGGTGTTCTTTCACTTCCCAGTCACAAACACTTCATGTGGGGAGGGAAGAAGGGAATATCCCCCTGCGCCTTTCCTCCAGCTGGGCTTTTGGTCCCCTTACCCTGAGCTGTCACCACCCCACGGGGGTCGCACCCCTCGCGGCGGGTCCCTGCGGGTGGCTCGGCCCCACATCCCGCGTCGGCACAGCTGGCTGCGGCACGTGAGTGCCAAGGGGAGAGGCGTCACGCCTGGGCCCTGTTGCAACACGCAGGGATGGGAGAGGAGAGGCAGACGGGTGTACGGGGATGGAGAGACAGGTGTGTGCGGAGATGGGGAGATACCGAGACAGACTGACTCGCCTGCCTCTCGCACCGCTGTAAAACAAACTCCTGCGCACAGGGCTGCAGCGCTTGCTGGGGCTATCGAGGCGCCCGGGAAGCTGGTTTTATTGTTGTATGTGATGTTTAGGATGTTTGAGGTGGTTTTTCTTCCAATAATGAGGGTGAGATTTCATTTTGGGAAGCACATCTTTTCTTAGAAACACAACTGTGACTGACTTAGCACAACTGTGATTTTCTGAAAACACAACTGTGTTTGGGGTTGTTGCATTTGAATGCTAGGGTAGGAGAAACAGTAATTCTGGGTTAATGCAGAAAGGGAGAAAACAGACATCCTTAGAGGAAGCCATAAGTTCACTGCAGCTGCCATATACTGGCAAAACCGATGCTGTGTCCCACAGGAAACAGTCTGGTGTGGAGAACCTCCTTTTCAAAGAGAGCATATTGGGTGTCTGTCATGACACACACAAGTGAACCGAAGTGCTTGGGATAGCATAGTAATCCAGTATTTCTTTTGTAATGTGTCTGAAATAAATTGATTTTTTTTCCCTTTGGCATTGCATCGTTTCCTATTTGGTGTTCGGGTGGTAACGGATTACCAAATAGAGGGGGAAAAAAAATCCATGTATTTTTTATATCTAAACATACCTTCTGCTTTGGAGTAAAGAGATCCAGTCTTATTCTGGCCGTGATCCTCCACACTTATATGCTGGCCCTTGTTTGCATCTGCTTGGCATTATCCTGGATTGGGGCTTTAACCTGATGTGAATCCAAAGAAATTGTACAGGAACTGATGGGATCACTATGAATTTCCAGGGGTGTAGGCTAGTGCAGACCATAGGCTATTAATCTTGTTGTGTTCTTTCTGTAAATAACAAGCTGGATTTGGCCCAACAAGAGTAAAACAAATTGAAAGCATTCATAAAGAGAAGTAAATGGGTTTAAGATGTAAGAATAATGTATTGGTGGGTTGTCTCCAAGTATCCAGTTTTTTCAAGTGCCAAAGCATGTACAAAACTTTAGTTTAACATGTTCTTAAATGCCCTGCTGCGTGGGGCTGGCTGCCGAAGCAGGGCCTTTGTGCATAAGACCTGCTTTCATGAAAGGATCACATAAAAAAATTTAAAAACTGCAAGAAGGAGAAAAATGTTCAAGTGTAGGCAACCTGAAGGAAGCAAATATAATTTAGTTATGTGGAGTGTTTATAAATGCAATTTATGAACACGTATAAAAGAGTAATTTTTTACTTTTCAGACTGCAACTGTCACACAGAAAAGAAACAATTGCTTATTTGTCTTTTTCAAGGATTTTTAGAGAGTACTTTGCATTTCGGATATTTATTTTGACCTGCTTTTTCCTTTTTAATAGCTTATTGTTTTGATTATTATTTCAGATTGGCTTTTTTGTGTGTGCTGTCCTTCATTCGTGATTGATAGAGAATTATTTATGTGGTTTATCCAAAAGTGGGAATTTATTTTACATTTTGTTAAAAATTTCAGATTTTCTCTTCACACACATGGGTTACCAAATTTGACCTATAAACCTCACTTTTTATTTCTCTTACATCATCAGAATAAATGTGAAATGACACAGAGTGCCTGGAATTGCAGTAATGCACTGTAACAGAACTGACTATCAAGCTTCATATATAGATTAGATTAATACATAAATCTAATTTGATATTTTACATTACTGGTCTAATATTTTACAGATGTAATGCCAAGTTGTTAAGTAAATGAAAATCACGGAGAGTCCAATTCTGAAAAGATTACTCAGGCAAAAAATCCCTGAAGTCAAAGGGAGTATTGCCTCAACGAAGTCTGCAAAATTAGAACTAGAGCCATATTCCCAAAACAGACAAGCAGATTTATCTTCGAGATCTGCCCATGAGTTGAATTCTTGTAACAATGAAAGATATATAGGGGAAACGAACAAGTAGGTAACCTGAAATATAAGGAGGGACTGATAAGATCACACCAACCCTGAGCAAGCACTTGTGTGGTTGGTGATGTCAACAGGAGCCCAAGCTTTTTTAATAAACTTGTTCATAGTTGTCCTATACCGTGTTTTATATTCTGAAGTACATAGATCACGTAAGAGTTTAACAAGAAGAGGATTCATATTAAATTTGCACATAAAATACCTCCATGAAATATGTGAAATGCTTTTCTTTTTTATATGATTCCAATAAAACATCGATCATAAAACTCTGCCCTCCTGCTTCTTTATATTCAGTTTCAGCTGTTGCTTTGTGTTTAAAGTTTGAATTCATGGCACGCGGCAGATATAATTGTGGGGCAGTTTTAATTGGTGAAGAAAGACCATTTCTCTGCTGGCTCGCTCAGGGGGTATAAATCAGGAGGAACCCTGCCAGAATTGGTGAAATGTTGCATCTGTACAAGAAGCTGTTGGGCCAAATGGCATAAACGGTTGCAGCTCCTATGAAATATGTAGTATTGTGTCTGTTTATAGCTGCTCAGGATCTGGCCCACTGACTTGGATGGCGCTAAGCCAGGATGATTCCTGCCCTTTCTCCTGAGTTTGCTCGGTGTTTTGCAGGGTAAATTCTCCTGACTCTTGCTGCCAAACTCAGTTCCCTTCCTCACAGTTTCGTACTCTGAGTGTGAACTGATACTGGTGGAAATCCAAGGGTAAAAAAGCGGTGAGCATAAAGCACGAATCTGTAGCCTGGATGGGAGAGGAACAGCTTGACCACAGAGGAAGTTATTTGCACAAAAAGTATTCAAACAGATATGCACGGTTTACATGTGTTTAGTAAATCTTGTCTGAAAACTAGAACCAGCTGTATAGTATATGGAGGCCCTGATCCCCAGCTCCTTCTGAGCAGCGTTTCATACACTCGGATGATACGTTTCAAGTCACTTTTTCCATCTTTTAATCCGGGGGCTGTTAGGGGCTGAAATACGAGGAGTGTGATTTCCATTTCGGTTTGGGGTGGTTGTCAGCATCCTCAGGTAGCTGCTCACCGCTTTCCTGCCTGTGGAGACATCCCTCTCGCAGCCCCTGGCCTCCACCTGCAGCCTGGGCAGCAGAGGTAGGGCACACAGCCCCTGTGGTACTTCAGGGGCATGAAAGGAGCCTTTCATGCCAGGCTCCTCTTTCCATGCTGGTGTTAGGGCAACAAGCAGAGACTAGCTGAACTCTGAAAGCACAATTATCCCACCGCATTTGCCCTACGTGATGACAGCGAAATCGATTGAGCCGCTCTTGGTTCGCTTCTAAACGAGAGAAGAACCAGACCTTGAAAGCTGAATTTGCATGCGAGATTAAGAAAGTTGTAGATGCAAGCAAGATCTTTTTACTTTTTTTTTTCCCCTTCTTTGTATGTGTGTGTGTGTGTGTGTCTAACTATGCAACAAATTTTGTAGCTGAAATTTACATACTTCTTGATTCATGAAATTATGAGCAGCTGCTATTTTGCTACATTCTTAAATTGAAAAGGCAGCGAAGAAAAGAACAGACACATTAGGCAAACTCCATCTGCCCCTCATGTCTATCACTTTCCTTCACTCTCTCCTTTGCCAAACAGGATACAATGGCATAATCAGATGTCTTGGTTTGCCTGGGAGAGTCCCCAAATTTATATAGCTGTCGTCTTAGACGGGATTTTTGTTTTTAAGACAACTTCTTAACATGGTCTCTTGTTCCCCCCCGAAACATGTATACATATTTTCAGAGGAAACCACAGAACACAAAAGACCTTCAGGAAGAGAATAACCTTCAGAACAGCTTACAGGTTTTTGGAAGCTCCTGGAAGTCTTCAGACATCTATTTTTAGGGATCTTAGGATCACTTAGATTTAAGAGGCTTTTCTATTTTTATTTTTTTGCTTCCATCTTTCTGTTCAAATGACAGAAGTGGAAAGATTTGGGGTGAGAGGGTAAAATACAGGGTTCAGAATTAGGACAGGTGGGTTTTGTTTCTAGCTTTTGCAATGAATCTCTGAACAATTCCAAGCTACAGGTAGTTTCCATGCTTGGAGAAAAGGGTTATTTAAGCTCTTTGGAGAGGAGAACTTCTACCTTTGGCATAGCTAAAACCAGCCTGGCCCTTTCTTTGTACCAAGCACCATGATACAAATAATAACACTACATTTCATCATGGTGTAAATGTTTTAATTTTCCATTTCTGAGTTAAAAGATGGAAGCTGAGAATTTTAGACCTATTTAACACCTGGTTAAACACTTAACAAACTAGTAACAGCTGAGTGCATCCCTGTTAAGTGGAGTTTTTTCTTTTTGTTGCCCCACTTAAGAAACAGTCATTGTCATTCAGTCTCATTAACATAAATAGGTTCCCTAGGAGATGTCCCATTAAAGTGGCCATCCCTATTAAGCATGTCCCAATTAAGTAGTGTTTATTGTATGGCAGGTTCCAGACCTCAAAGCAGAATAATTTTCAGTTCCTAGAGGGAAAAAAAATAAGTCAAAGAAATTACATATTTAAAAAAGGCTTAAATTGATACAAACTGATAAGAGCCCAAAAATGAAAAATGAGGGCTGACACTTTATCCTTTTGTTTACCCTGTAATGCTGCTTTTCTGGTTTTGAGTTAAGAATGTAGCCTACACCCTAACTATGAATTTCTTGGCTTTGATTTGATTGTGTCATAACTTAATGTTTTATGACTTACAATCACATTAGTCATAGGAGTCACTCAAGTTTAGAGATGATGGAAAAGACATAGGGGATAGACAAATCCATACTCAGAAAGACTAATGGTCTTGTGATTGAAACGGTGGGCTGGGACCCAGGAGATCCAAGTCAGTGTCCAGGCCTGCACCAAATGTTTCTGCCTCACTTAGAGCAAAATATCAAGAATATTCACAATCTTATTTAGATACCTGAACAGACATTTACATATATTTTTGTATGCTTCTGTGCATACATAATCTATTTTGCTCTTTTCTCAATCAAGGTGGATTTAAGTCGGGGGCTTATTCAAGGTGCTGAGAGACAAGCTCTGGAAAATCTTCCTGTGTTGGCTGAAGATGATACAACTCTCAGTTGTCTGCTGCCAAAGGCTACCCCTTATCCCCCAGATTAAATTAGCGTCAGCCACTTGAGCATAAAATCTGGGTCTTTAGCACAAACCTACCTTCAAAGAGCTGAAATTATTTGCCTTGATTTTGTCTCAAAGTGGCGGAGATGCAGGCAGGTATCTCCTATTATCCTTTTGTGGGAGGTAACCTCCAGCACAGAGACTGAGCAGAGGAGGAGTAGGAGTAATGCCATCTTCAACAACTGAAGGAAGTTCAGCGTGTTTACACTTTCAGCCAGGGCATTTGCACCTCAGTGTTTACCCTGCAGAACCAAGACATCCCTTGTGTAGTTTTACCCTAAATTAGAAAACCTGTTCTTCCTGTGAAGGAGAAGCTTGTACCTGGGTGGAGTTCAATAAATATATGAAAAATATTCACATTCCAGGGCCACAAACTGCAATCTCTTTGTGGCAGGAACTCCAGAAGTTTCCTCAGTACAGGTAAAAATGGAAATACAACAGATTCAAACCTTCTCAGTAAACAGAATTTTGATTCATACACAGCGATGCCTTCTCTGCATCACTCTTTCTGGTGTTTCTAAGAAAGACAGTTTGAGTTGTCCCAACTTATTTTCTTTATTTTATAGAATCATAGAATCATTTAGGATGGAAAAGACCCTTAAGACTGAGTTCAACCGTAAACCTAACACTGCCAAGCCCACCACTAAACCACATCCCTAAGCACCAAGCCTAGAAGCTTCTATGTAAGCTTCCCTGAAAAGCAATGTACCCATGTTAAATTTTCCTTAGTCTCAATAATCACTTTTTTGGGAAAAGGAATTATCCCTGGAGTACAGTTTCATATCAAAAACTGTGATTTGTACAATGGTGCACAAGTGGTTCATGCATTTAATACATAGCTCGTGCTCTGAAGAACCTTAAGATTCCTTGCTTTCACAAGAGGCATAGTACTTCAAAATGAGGCTTTGTGGGCAGGTGTAACTTTCTTCTGGGTCAGTAAGTAGCAACTGGGTGCTTTGAAAACATCTCCCAGGAGCCAGGTAATCTGTGGTTGAGAGATGCAGATGTCCTACTGTGGTCAAATCAGAAAGAAAGACTTCTATCCTTAAGGCAGTAAAGTAATTACACCTGGTAACCTCATATCTTACTTCCAGTAAATAGGTGTAGAACAACGTGGCTTTGTAGTGCCCATTAATAATATTAGTAGTTGGCAGCAAGAGCCTCTGAGAGTCTTTATACAGTTTACTGAAACACTACATCACCAGGCGCAGGAGTAATCGTTAATATTCAGAGTATTCAGGGGTTCATCTCAGAACCAAAATACCTAGCTTTGTATAAACCTTGTAAGTTTGTACAACTAGGATGCGATTCTCAGCAGAGGAAGCTTGCCCTCGCTTCTTAGTGTCTCTTGTTTGAAGATAGAGATTATGCTTACAACTATACCAGCCTGCATGTTTGTAGAAAGTGCAAAACCAAAGCCCCAGCTCCCAAGGGCTGCTGTCCTTAAGAGAATTTCAAATCTAGATCCAGATTTGGGCTTGATGTTTAAGATCTCCAATTAGTCTGTTCTTTGTTAAATAGCAATACTGTAACAGCACTTGCTTAGGCTCCAAGTAGACATGTCAGCATTTCTGGTGTGAAACCATTTGTCTCGGGTTTAGAATTTGTCCAGGACTTCCAAAAGCAGGCACCCACAGGAGCATGCGAAGACTCAAACAGGTCCCAGTGCAGAAAGCAAAGCACAGCAATGTACCTGCGTAGAGGCTTGAGTATATCTTTTCAGTTCTGACACAAATCAACCGCAGGGCACTTTGACACATCCCAACCTTTCAGAGTGAATTTTTTGAGCTCTGCTCATTATCTGAGCCTCCATTCAGATGCTCTCAGCACAGATGCCTTCCTCATCAGCTCCGCACTAAAACATACAGTAAGTGAAATTCTGCCATATGTTAATACATATGTTTCAGTTTCAATAAGCATTTGATGCAGGGCTGTTTTTATTTTTTTTTCCCAGGCAATAGAAATTAGAGTTTATACTATTACCTTCACTCTCTATTTAAATCTACTAGCGAGCTTAAATAAACTAGTTAAATTAAGGTTAGCTGTGCAGCATAACCTGTCACAATGGCGGAAGCATGTATTGATTCTTAATGGTTCAGCATTTATCTGCTTGGTCCAAACCAGCTGGGGATGCAGAGTCAAACTGTCTGAGACTCTCTGTGATGTTGTAAAATGATGGAGAGGCAGATAGCCTGGAGAAAAGGTGTAACCGGGATTTTCACTTCATCCCCACCTCAAATTTTCCCATCTGGCATATCACAACATAATGATGTGAATGATGTCATCAAACTGGGAGAGAGGATCTGAATGGGGCAGTTTTCTCCTTTACTGAACTTTGTAAGCTGGCCACAAATTGTAATTAGCAAGTGCCTACTGTTTATTTCTGGCGGAGGCTCAGTCCATTTTCCACAGGCTGGAATCAGTCTGTTCAGCCACGATGATTCTTTTTGTTTGTTTGTTTGCAAATAAACTCTTGGAAAGATACTGAGCACATTATGAGATTTACAGATCAGTTGCTATGCGCGAGTATGCTGCTTTTACAGCAGCGCAATACCTCTGAGTAATGCTTTTGATTTAAATAGAGCTACCCTAGATTTGCACCATTGTATGAGCCAGATTAGGCCCCATAACTCCTGTACACAGGCTCAAAAGCATCCAAGCAGTTATGAATGAGAGCAGCATTTGAAAGATAGAACAAAGAAAAACAAGCCAAAAAAAATATCCAACTTACATCAGCTTTGCCTGCCGGATTCTTTGCTTTACAACTAGAGAAATATCTAGGCAGACCCTCAGCTAGCAGAAGCTGGCACAGCTTTGTTAAAAATCAGTGGAGCTTTGCTGATTTATATCAGCTGAGAATCACTATCTGCCCCAATGACAAAATGAGGCATTGAAACATAGTGGGAAGGCAATAGGGTTTATCTATGGTTACAGCATTAAAACAGCATCATAAGATAAACTAATTCTTGTCCAAAGCTTTTGAAAAAGAAGGTGTCTATGGGAATACAGTGCTGACTTTGCTTTCCCAGTGTTGGCTTCTGATCACTGTGCCAAGACTGGCATCTTCTCTTCCCTTAACAAATCAGCATGGCTCCTGCAAACTCTTCATTGACTGCCAATGCTGTGCTACCAATAATTTACTACTATTGAGAAACGTCTCTGCTTTCACTCTGCACAAGAGAGTTTGCTCCTGCATGCCTGGATTTGTTCAGTTACATACTTTATGAACATTATTTAAAAGAATCAAAGGATTCTTTTGGGTTTATTTTTCATAAAATGTCTCAAGCATTTGATAAATAAATAATCTTCTACTTAAAATGGGCATGAATTCCCTAAAGACTCAGAGGTGCAAGCAGGTATGTGCCAAACCCAGCTCTCCTCCAGGGGGATGTATATATCTATATACCTGTAATTATAGGCTGATAATTATATAATTCACCGTATGTATATCATCATTTGTGAATAACTGGGTAAGCTGGCAACACAGAAGGGCGGGACTGTATCATAAGCTAATAAAAAAAAGCAATTATATTTCTTTCTGATCCAGTTCTCAGCTTCCCAGTGAGATTGGGGCATTGTGCAATAAGTGAGAAATGAGGAACCTCAGAACACTTGGAAGCAAGATAAGCATCCAAATGCCTGACTGTGTCATTCAGAGCTCAGCTGAACTGTTTCAGTCAGGAAATTATGGGCTGCCATGGGAACAAAGGTCCCTTCCCAGATTACCAAAAGGAGTCTGAAGTGGGTCAGAAATGTTACAAGAATAGGCTTTCAAATGGCATTTATATTATTTCCCAGGTTAATACAAGTTTGAATCTAAGCACTAAGGCTAATATGAGAAATTTCATTTCAGCTTTATGCAACATCTCCTCGCTGTACATACAGTTCACCCCCAGAAAGATTCCTAGAAGAAAGTATTTCTGCAGTCCTGCTTGCATTTGTCACATCTTGTTTTATACTAACTTTGCAAACTGCTTAAATGGGGACCATTTGTAATCTGTGTTGATGCAGCATCCTGCAAAGGTACTTTTGGAGCTGACGTATCAGAAATCACAAAATTTTACATAAGTCTTAAAAATTTGATAAATTATGAACAAGTGCTTTTGTTTTCTAATTTACCGTGTTCATGCAAGTCTCTAATTCCTTTCCAAGATGCACAGCAGAGTGTCCTCTGTTGAACCAAAATGTTCACCCACTATCTTAACTGTTAAATCCTTGGGACTGCTCATACTCTCAAAAGCCTGGAGACAGTGCCCAGTATCAGGGTAGGATTGAGCCTCTAGTATGTAATCCAGAACTGAACAAATCCAGGCACGCAGGAGATAATTTAGTTGTGCAGAATGAAAGCACAAAAGTTTCTCAATTCTGGTAAATTATTGGTAGCACAGCATTGGCAGTCAATGAAGTGCTTGCCGAAATTGTGATGATTTGTTAAAGGAGAAAGAGAAGCCAATCCTGGCAAAAGAATTCCGGGCCATGGAAAAGAGAAAAAGCCAGCATTGTACTTACACACACAGTCTGTCCTTAGAGCTCTAAATAAAACATAATTTTTTTCAGACGTTCAAATGCTGGAAGCACAGATCAGCCACATTCTGTCTACCATTTATTACAGCTTTCTGTCACTGTGTCACTGGCTGTAAAGCAGGCAAAACTGCTAAGCTGTTTTTTCCGTGTGAAACGAAAATTACTGGAGTGGGACAATTGTAGAGCCAAGCTCTCCGTTTGGAGCTGAGCTAGTTATCTCACTCTTAAGGTCCTACTCAGCAGAAACCAAATCAGTATCATCAGATAGTTTATTTGTACTGGAGCCTCTGTGGCTATTGCAAAGTCCTGAGAGGTCTACAGGATGCTTTTCCTACTATGTCACTATTAACTCCTTTGCCCTGAAACCAGGAAAATCACAAATGAAACGTGGCTCAGTTCTAATGATAACTGCCTCTGGTTCAGCAAAGCATGGAATCGTATCCTGAATTTAAACATCCAAGTATCAGGAAGGCTTCTCATCAGCTCAAAGCTAAGCACGTGCTTGTTACTTGGCTCTGTCAGAAAAGCTGGTGATTTGCATTTTGAATGAAGGTTGAGGTAAAGTTTCAGGTTTGGGTGATCTGTCCTCTACTTCAGCAAGGTACTGGAAGGGGGAAGTCATGCTAGGAAGCAACGAAGGTGTCAGAGTTTTGGAAGTGTGGAGGTTCCCTGACGTAGTCCCCAACAAGCTGATAGGACTGACCACAGCTGTACCTGCAGACAGGTTCCATATATTTCACTCATTCACTTTCAAAAAGCTCTCTCTTGCTGGCAAGCTGTCCATATTCAGTTTATGTTTGTATTTCTGTGTTCGTACTTATGCAATCTTGTATGCGAAATAGAACACTCTAATCATTTCTGAGTGTTGCAAAAGTGAAGTTAGTACATTTTCCCTGTTTTTGACAAAAATTATTGCCGTGCTTTTCTACAGCACACATATAATTTATATACAAAAGAACTTTGAAACCTGATACTTGGCATGTAAACAGTTCTTATTGAGGGATATGTCCCCGTGCCCTATAGGAAAAAAATCCTTGTTTGGGTAATATTAAAGTCTGAAGGACTGAAAGTTGGCTGTTACATATTTCTGTGACTTCGAAACGTCTGTGTGATAACATCTACAGAGAGTGGTGTACTGTCAATTCAGTACACACGCTGGGATAGTTACTGAAGTAGTTTTTATTTGAGGGGTTTTTTTTCCTCTTTGGGTCAATACACCCAACTTAGCCCAAAGGACTCAAGATAACTTAAAATCTTTCAAAAGAATCTGGTAAGCATATGCTTCGTACCCTCACAGTAGTCAATATGATATTCACTTAACAGGAATTGTATACTGTGCTGAAATAAGGCTCAGATGTTCGTGCTTCTGTACTGGTTTATGCTCCCTTCCACACTCAGGGTAGTACAAAATGCCATGGCAGCTGAGAGCACTCTTAAATAATACCTGCATTTTTCTAATGTTCCGTGGTCAAGGGCTCTAAATGTCTTTGCATGCAGTAATGAATTTTGGCAAAAAGGACTCTGTAAAACAGGTTAGGAATTAGTATGATGGCATAATGCACAGAAAAAAAATCAGCCTCAGTTGATTAAGAAAGTATTTCAAGAGTGTCCCAAGTTTTATTTATTTGTTCCAAGTAGATTAGATTAGTAGTAGTAGTAGTTAGATTCTAAAAGATACTAAACAACCTGGAGCTCCTGTTGAGTTTATACCATTAATAATTCCTAGAAAAATGTATATAGTCATCAAAAATTTGGAGGTTTAATGCGCAATTCTGCTTTTGAGAAAAGGATAATACACATCCTACCACACTGAAGTTTTGGCTTTTGTCAGTATCGTTACCAAATACATTAAAATTTAGATGCAAAAATTGACTATTGTAGAGCCAGCGCAGCTCTGGAAAAGTGAGATAGCATCTGCACATCTCCCATCTCATAAGCAAAATTATTGCTGTGTTCTACTCAGATACATCTGTTGCTTTGTTGGTTTCAGCTGTCCACCAGACAGTTAACCAAGCCTGGCTTCATTCACCCGTTTATTAAATCATGTATTCAATGAAATTGTTCAGAGAGGCCAAATGGACTTTGTTTGTATAGCACTAACAATTCAGCACTTTTAGCAGAAAAAAGGGTAAAGAGTGAATACTTAGGAGGAATTATTGTGTTTTGTACAAAGCTCTCTCTGCAATTCCCTCCTGTGATGGCAGGAGAGAATGATAGAAATCTATCTGTTCCCAAGGTGAATTGCTTGAGAATCTAATCTTAATAGGGTGGGGGCATTGCTAGATGGGGAAGCTCAGAAGTTTCTTGAATTTCTGAGAGCTAGTCTGGGCTAATTCCTTTGTGCTTGTCAGGAGGTATCAATTCCTCAAAAGGGAGTTTCCTTTCTTTTTCCTATGACTAGTCAGGATGGTGCCTGCACACTTAACATATCTACATATGGGCTGACTTCCCCGCCCGCTTGGTGCCTACTGGCCCCACTCCCTTATCTAATCAAGGTTCAATCAAAGTTAATTAGGGATCTAGTTTTCTGTTCCTACATTAGGTGTAAAGCAAAAGAAGCTCCTGGGCATATCTGATCAAGAAGCTGATCTGTGTTATAACTATGTAATAACTGGCACAACTGTGTAATTACAATACAGCACTATCTAAGGTTGCATCATTATTATTATGCTTAACACTAAAACAAAATGTGGTTATCATGATTGGTGTCAACACATTTGTGATATGCCACCCAGGAAGATGAGGCTATGTATATGTCACCCAAGCCCTGTTTGAACCTGGAAAAAAGTTTGTTCCTGCAGATACGGCTTAAGAAGAAAAATAAATACACAGGACTGACTATTTGGGGTTAAATTTACCCTTCCTTTTCACCCTTCCTCTTCTCATTGCTTCCTTAGCCAGACTTTTACTCGTCAGTAAGTACATGGACTCTGGAGTCACTGACAATAAAAATGTAACCGACCTATATGTGTCTATAGTATATTTCCACAGGAAAGAGAACTCCAAAGTTCCAAGAACAGTGTTAATCCAAAGGCATTGCATAGAGAACACATTTTTTAGTTTTGATTTTCTGCTTAAATAGGTAGCGTGATGAACTAATATGTATCTGTAAAAAGTAGATGCCATGAAACATATAAGAAGTGCAATTCTCTTGAAGGAAGAGCAATATTGAAAATATCATTTTTACATCTTCTGTTTCTTGATGGGTTTAGTTATAAAATATTAGGGAAACCATATTGCACAGCTTCTAGTGACTAATATTTATGTGCAGTCTTAAATATCAAGAGCTTCAGCCATTTTTTTGTTAATGATAGGTCTGGATGTGATTTCTTAGCTAAAGACAGCTTCCTTAGCTTACCTCATATCATGGCATCTGGTATCTCTAATTGGAATCATTTTCATAATAACCATGAGCAATATATATTACCATCTAAATATGAAGGCTGACTACAATACAGACTTGTCTACAGCTCTTTAAGTATCCAGGATCCAGTCCAAAGCCCCTTAAACTCAAGGGAAAGACTCCTGCTGATGTTAGCCTTATCTAGCTTAGGTGCAGTGTATCAAAAAAACCCTCCATATAAGAAAGCAGAGATATATTCATTATTAATAAGTTTCAGTGTAACTCTGTCAAATGCCTCCAAAGATGCTGTCCCATTCTGTTACTAAATAAGCCTTAATTTAGTCAGTATTTAGATACTTGCACAACTTGAAATGCTGGAGTAGTTCTGTGCATTTTTATGGAAGTTCAAGGCACTCAGTAGGTTAGTCTACTCAGTAGTTTACTAATTATGAGTGCTTAATTGTTCAAAATTTTACTGTTTCATTAGTAGTAATAGAAAATTACCTAATTCATAGAGAAACACATGCTCAATACTTATTTTTATGGTGTTATAAGCTTGTCTTGAATTATTTCAGAAGAAACTTGCTTCTATGCAACACTCATGAATTCATAAGATTATCCATAGCCAAAGTCTTCAGCTACTGATTTAGCAGTAGACATTTATGTTACGTTCAAAGTGTAACTTTTTATATTCATCACAATCAGCAGTTCTCAGCAAGATAAAAATACACAAATTCACCTCAATCTGGAGAGTTCCTCCAAAAGGGACAAGAAATCCTACTGTCAAATTGAAGGGGAAAAGAAGAGATTAAATAGAGTCCCCTAACAACTTCATGCACAGGGCTTGTTTAAGCTGAAATTTTAAATAAAAAGGTGCAAATGCTTTTTAAAAGAACCGTCCCAGATTGCATTTTCTTGCTTTCTCCCATATAATTGTAAACAGCTTTGATTTCAAAGGGAAAATCAGACAATTATTTTATAATGAGAGGTGTGGTCTAGTGATTCGAGCATCAGACTGGCAGCCAAAAACCACTGGAGTTTTAATCCTGGCTCTGACACTGACACCATCTATTGCCTTAGGCTAATCAGTATGGGTTTGACTGAGATCTGCTCCTTGTGGGTGCAAGAGGTAGGGATAGCTGCAGAGTTCCTGATTCAAAGCTGCAGAGGTGAGCAAGAACCTTCCCTCCTCTGCACCCAGCTCATGCCCAGCACGTCCCTGAACTGAAGGACAGTATCCCTGACCAGAGGAAGAAATTAAACCTACGCAATATTCACCTTAGGCAAGCTGAGGTTCAGGAAAGCCATAGTTGCTAAGTGCTGTCAATAAAAGCTTTAAAACCTCTTTGCATAAGCATATTTGAGTAGGTCTCTGCTTTGAAGAAAGCCTGCTGCTTAGGTCGAGGGATGAGTAAAGCCAGTCTTGTCTTTAGAACACTCCCGGCACCTGGGGAGATTTTTATTTCCTTTAAGCACCTTGTAGTTAAATTTTTAGTCATTGTTTTCTTTCTTCCTGTGTGTGCCCATCCCCCAGTGACCCTCAGCTTTTCCTCGTCCTTTGCTTCTCAGTACAATTCCTCCTGTCTCATTGAGTTGTCTGATTTCTTATTCTTGATTAATACAAACACAGACAAAACTCTCATCCTTGGGGATTTTAATTGGAAGGTTGATTGCCTTTTCTTCTTTGCTTGTACAGTTTCCATCACTTTAGCTTCCTTGGGGTCCACAGACAGACTTTCAATCTCCCCCTTCACATTCACCATCATGTTCTTGATCTTTGTTTGCTTGGGGCTTGACTCCTTCTAATATAAATATTAGGCATCTTGCCATTTCAGATGACAGATCAGCCCTTTGATGTGTCTAATTATGATGGAGAGGGGGCAGAGAAAGCAGGACCTCCTGAAGCCAGGATACATTTGCTGTCCATATAAACTCAAAGCAGAAACGTGTCCCTCTGCTTCCCCTCTTGTGTGTGACAGCACGCTAGACTCAAATCCTGCCCAACCTGAAACAGTTCCATGAATACCCTGTCCAAGGGAAGTTTTCATATTTGAACCTGTTTAATTTGAAAGAGGGAAGCTGGCAGAAGCCAGGATGCCATTACGATAGGGAGGGGTAGCAGAATGGGGAGTTCCACCTCGGCTTTGCGTGGCAAAAGCATAGGTTGCTGACTGAAAGCAATCTAGTGAGAGAACTGTGTTCCTCCACCTCACATAACTCTCTCTCTCTCGCTACCACAGAGTGACACTCAGTATTTATGTTACTGCGTCGTCAAATACAACCTCACAACACCTTTCTAAGCTGAATTTTCGGTTCAGTTTCATGGATGCCATTCAGAGAGAAGAGGCGTGCTGCTCTAAGAGCAAGAAACAGGAGCACACCAGGCTTCAGTCACTTCTCTTGCTCTTAAATAATTTAGACATTTTCAGAGCATCCCATCCCAAGTTATCGCTCTTTGATTAAGACCCAAACTTATGGCAAAGCAGGAACTGAACTCACTCTGGAGTTTCTGACAACCAGACCTGAACTCAACTCCCAGCTGTCTGCCAGGACTTTAATAAACACCCCTCTCTGTCTGTTCGGGGAGAAGCTGCCTTGCTTGGTTGGAGAAGGGAGGGAAGATTGGGTAGACTATTTAGCACTGAAACCTGTTCAAGGGCCGTACTGTTGAACTTGAACCATTCCTCTTGTTGCACGTGTTTGCCCACAGAACTGTTGTACAGTTCTTACCTGTACTGTAGTAACATGTGGCTGCCCTGTTCAGGACCAGGACTCTATTGAGTTGCATGCTTTATAAACACATGAAAGGCCATGGTCCCTGCCCTGAGGTACTTGAAGTCGTTAGCAAATCTCACAGACGTTTCTTAATATGAATTTATTGCTGATCTGTCTGCCCCAGAGCTTGAAATTCTTTATTTATCCACCAAACAGGCACAGCAGGAGTCTCAGCATTGCTTCCCCTTATAATGCCTGGCTAATATGCTTCAGGCCTGACCTACAACGATCATCTCCTGGGAAGGAAGGTTAGTTTAGTTTTCCTTCCATTCAGCATTCAGCCCTTGATCTTTCTACCAAAATGGGCAATCAGTACTAGTGGAATGAACACTGATCAACACTGACAAAACCTTTCACCTCATTTCATGCAATAAGCTGGGTTACATTTGTGCGGTTGTCCTTGAGCAGAAAGTCTTGAGTGGAAAGTTTCCTACCATCTCTCTTTACCTCTTCACTTTTCAAAGCAAATGCAGAAACCTGCTTTAAATTAAACGTCAGAAGGTGAAGGGAAATAATGTCTGGTCTACAGAGTGGCAGTGTGAAAGGCAGTGGTGAAGGGGATCACTGTGCAACAGAGGCAGAGGGAGTACAGGCAACATCTATCAATATTTACTGAGCAGCATTGCTTTTCCATTTCTTGTTTCTCAGCCCTTCATCTTTACAGAGCCCTGCCCTGTAATAGCTTTGTGCTTATTCCTGTACATTGCCAAACAAGAAACCTAGTTTCTGGCTCTGATCCTTGTTGACAGGGATGAGGAAGATTGTGGAAGCCTTTCTCTCCATGGGTCCTCTCTACCAACCCTAGAGGACAGATTAATAGTTTCTGAAAGCATTTCCACCTTGCAGAAAGGTCACCACAGTCCTGGGGAAGATGAATAAACAGGGGTTCATCGGGACTCTGTAGTAACATGGGAGGGACCTCTTCCAGCAAAAACACTGCCAAAAAATTCTTAACAGTGGTGATTTCAGAGTATCTGGAGGTAGGCAGGTGGTGTCACGAGTTATAATTTTTCACACAGTGCAACACAATCCAATCACTTCCACAGGTGTATTTTTTTTTAACAGTTTTGTTTGCATCAAGTGTTTGTCATTCTGTGGACTGTGATCTGTGGGGCATGCTGATTAAGGCTGTTAAGAGAATATATCCCTGTCATCTTCTGTATGCAGTCAGGTGTCTCTTGGATTCACTTGGAGCTGTGAATTAGGGTGGGATTTTGCTTTAGTTATTTTATGCCAACTCTATCATCTTAATATTTATTGCTCTGTCTCTGGACAGTAGAGTTAGCCTGAATTAACTCGCTAGATAATCTTGTGTATCCTCTTCGTGCTTCGCACAACTTTTGGGGCCTGATATACTAAGTACCTTAATCCAACAGTATTTACTTCACTTTTAAAGCAGAAAAAGATCTATCAGAAAAGCTAGCAGAAGCTAGCAGAAGCTTAGCTAGAACAGCAGAAAAATCTTCCTTTTAGGTTTTCTCTTCACTGATTTAGGATGGGGTAGCTACATTGCTACATGTTTTACTTTCTAAATAAATTCCATACATGTGATGAATACACACACACACACAGAGTATAGTTCATTATCCTAAGTTGCAAAATCAAGTTACCTACGCCTAATGTTCTTTTAAAGACATAATGTTACATAGTCATATTGCTGAAAAGAGAGGGGAAAAAATGCCTGAAATGGACTGATGCAATTTTGTCAGATTATCATAAAGTACCAAACCTAAACTACAAGAATAGATGATCCTGACAGATGCTTGCAGTTGGAGTGCCCACATAGGGAGAAGTCTGCTTATGTATCTGGTGGGAGGCATAAAGACAGAAGAAAGTTGATTTGCTTTATCCTGTCAATCTAAGGATTCACTTTGCAGGTCATACTTTATCTACACACGATGTTTATTTAGACAATGAAACCATCAGTGTCATTGATAGAATGTAATACGCCAGCAGAGATGTTTTTCTTTCTCAGTATTTTTTGTTGTTGCTGGAGTATGTATTCCTGCCACAAAATTCTTTTTATGGAAATAATATTGTGCTATAAGCACTATCATTGTGTATTGTAATTATTATTTTGTTTTACCCTGCCCACACAGAAAACTGTTTGCATTATATTCCATTGAAAGATACATTTTAAGTTAGCTCTGCTAGTCATGAATAATGTAAATTGACAAGAACTATTATGGAGGCAGGTAGACAAAGAAACAGAAAGTTAAGTGGTTTCCTTTCTTTTTATGGCAGAGTGACATTTACCTGTAAGTACATTTGATTTTAACACAATAGGATGAGTCTCTGCTGTGCTGGATTAGGATTGAGGCGTGTGGAGGAGTTCAGATAAAGAGTGGGCACTAAGAAATGCCCTCGCCAAACCTCTCTAGGGAGGGTACTTCAGCAGCAATAGCATGTCAGAATGTCTTTTTTTTTTTCAGTCCTTGTATCCAGCTGACAAAATCTTTCCTTGTTTCTGTATCTGTAATTCTAAGAGATTTCTCAGTGCTTCCCACAGCTGTCTAACAATCTAATACTTAGTGCTTGTCACATCACTTTCCAAAAAAGGGTCAATGTCACTTTCCCACCCTGACAGACAGGGGAACCAAGGCAAAGAGAAGCTGTAGGTGAACGAGGGTCACTTGGACACCCAGGACCAGCTCTCCTGGTGTGCATACTCATGGCCCAGACTGGTACTGCCTCCCACATTCAAGCTACAAATTTCATGAGTTCCCCTTCTCCTCTGACTTGCCAGAACTGTGCTAGTTGGGTCTAACTCTCAGGCAGTTACACTGAGTTTAAATGAGAAATAACTTGGGTGGGTTAGATTCTCACTTTTGTACCCTGAAACCAGAAGGGCTCATTTTTAGGGCTGAAATGGTGTAATTGCTCTCTTGTCTGAAACCATCCCACTGGCTACTTTGTTTCTCTAGTGTAGCACACTTACTAACCTCTCCCATCCAGCTTTTCCTTGCAGTATTGCTTTCCATGTCCGTATGGTTACCTTGGGGAAGAGGGACAAAAGCTAGTCAACCCTTGTCTCCAGTAAACAAACAAACAAGAACCCAAATAGGCATTGCACAGTGATGAAGAGATTCCCTTCCCTAGGGGAGTCACAAGTCTGCAGGGGGAAAGCCAACATCTTTCTCTTTCTGCAGTGCCCTGGGTACCATGGTTTGAGCTGCCCACAATCATTGCAGGAAAACTTCAGAGAAGTTCAGACAGTCTTCAGAAGACTGTCTCCCAGAGCTTTTCTACTTTTCCAATCTCTCCTTTAAGTTTCTCTGCAGGAGAAGGACAGGATCTGGCTGATTATAAATGTGACCTTTTCCACCAAGTTATTGTTGCACACTATGGCAGATAAGCTTTTGCAGTCCTGTTTTCTGGTGACGTAGTCCAGGGTTCATACACACACCAGAATTGTGTCTTGGGGCTTCAAATGCCTTTATCTATGTCATGCATTGGTTTTTAGAGTTTGCTATGAATCACTGATGCCTGCTGGGAACACATACCCGCTTCTGGTTATTTTTGTTACAATGTTATAATGGGCACAAGGACACTTAAAAGTGGAACAACTGAGCATCTCTTGGTAGCCAGTGCTGTGCAACTCTCCTGGGATGCCTAAGAACACCAAGATCTGCTGCTGAGCTGTCTTACTGTAGTGAAAAGAAATTAGTTCCGAGACTATGGCATAGTCTGTGTCCTGCGTAGCTGCTCTACTCATGTGAATGATAGAAAAGTAGCTAGAGCCCTGTCGTAAGCCCTGGAATATGTAATCAGAGACCTCAATATGCGGCAGGTTTCCTAGGTGAGGGTGGATCAGTTATTTAGGCACTCCGATTACATTTCAGCTGTGGGGCAGCTGCTCTCTGTTACATGACTCTGTGTCCTGGGTTGTCCAGGAGCTAGGCTGGAAAGTTTCATGGCTCCCTTCTAACCAGTGTCTTCTGGCAGGCATTTTCTTATCTTCTGTCTTTCTTACCAGCAGAAAATCAGTGGGTAGAGGCATGAGATGCATGCCAAGGTCTCCTTCTGACAAAGTACTGAGACATAGCTTGGACAAACACCTGGACAGCATGTGAAGAAAAAGGAATTAATGGCACGCTGATGTTATTATACCATGCTGATGCTGTGTGGTGATGCCAGGATGAATACATTAATGTCTGTAAGGAATTCAGTACTGTGGTAAAAGGGAACATATACAGCCCAAGTTAGTTAATAACTAGGGTTTCGGCTTTGAAGGTCATAGTATTTGAAGGACAAATATTTCTGTTCCCAGATAGAGAAACAGGGAACAAAAACTAACCTGAGAATATGTTGTGCCATCAGCTCTTTTGATATGAGTGTTTAGTGTTCAGTGATTTCTGAAATGTTTGTTATAGATGGGGAACATGTTAGAAAAACATCAAGATACTTGAGAAAACAGTAAAGGGAATGGTAGAAACAAACAGTACTAGACAAAAAATACTAATATTATCTGGAGTTCTATTAGCTCTGGAGGTCTCAGAGTGGCTTTCTCTGTCACCTCCATTTTAAGAAGGTCAGACACAGGAGAGGAACTCATCTGCTCAAGGCGCACAGCCAGCAAATGGTAGAATTTGGACTAGAATCCAAATCTTTTTGCTCTTAGCAGGAAGCGAGAAGACAGGTTTACAGTAGTTTCAAAAGGCATGGCTACAAGAGGACTCAAACTAGCTGAGGTCGATTTTCTAAGTCCATTGCATGGGCTTTGGCCTGCCCCTTGGATTCTGCTTCGTGCTTTAATTCTCCTGTGCCAGTACACATAAAGTAATAGACGCTTTAACAGAAAAATATTATGCCCAAACTCTGCCTTTGGGTACAGAAAGAAACTGCAGGGAAGAGAAGCCACTGAGTCCAGCTGATTGGGATAGTGGCCGTGTGCCAGACATCATCTTTTGTGGTAATAACCCCTTTCCAATGGCAGCCTGAGCTATTTGCCTGTCATGATTTGTCTTTTTGTGCTTGGGGAATGTTGGCTGACCTTTGTCTTTGATGTTGCTAGGCCCTTTCCTTGCAATAGGGCAGTTCAGGGGGCCATGACCACATCTGCTTTGGCTGGTTCTGTTATCAATTAATTTGTCCTGCCACATCAAAGAACAGAGATAAAGCTGTAGCATTTCCTTACCACAGATTTTTATCTTCACTCCCCAGTTCACCTCACAACACACGCACCTTCCACCTCCACAGCAAGCAGAGAGAGAGAGACAAACAGAGAAAGAAACTGAAATGACATCCTAATAGCCTCCCTTGAGTGCTGATGGCACCTGGGTCTCTGTGTGCTGAGCCTTACACCCACTTCCAATCTGGCCTGGCCACAGCCACTCGGTTGCTTACTCCCCCAACAAGTTATTTGTTTTTCTCTCTAGACAAATCAGTGATGTTAGAATGACAAATAGCAGTTATAGCTTTGCACTTAGCTGAGTATAATTTCAGCCCATCAGTACCATCTGTCTCCCTTCTTGGGCTGCAGCTCCATTAAGCGACAGCCAGAGATCCTCAAGGACAAAGAGCCGAACTCACATGGATAGATATTTTAGGGGTCAGAACTTGTGACTCTTTACCCTTTGCAGTTAATTCCAATGGTGAGCCAGAAAAAATGAAGCTGGGACATAAAACCTAATCCAAATTAATACTTCCCCACTGCTCTGCCATGCTGAACCTTGACTCTCCTTGTTCAGAAGTTCTGCACTGAGATTGGTGCTAACCATCATCCAGAAATATCTGAAGACTTGCTGGGGTGATGCTCTTTGTCCTGGCTTTGAGACAGCATTCAGGCTTATTTCTAGGAAATTTTGTGTTCATTTACTACAAATCATAGAAAAGATGAGAAAATTCTTATGCATAGTAGGGAACTTTAGTATTAATAAAATAGCCTAGTCTATTTATGATAACCTTGCCTTGTTTTGTTGAACTGCCTTGTTTTCCAAAGAGCGATTCCTTTTCTCATGGCACTCAGTAGGGAAAAAGATACTTAACAAAACTTCCAGTCTCCATCAAATTTCAGGACGAAATGGCTTCTATGTTGATTATGTCTTCCCCTGTCTCATGTAACCTCCTCCTCTTTTCCATCTACGACTTTTCAAAGTTCCTTGTTCTCCTGTATGAAGTTCAGACTCCTCTTCCTCATTTTGTCTATCATCTATATTGACTCTCAGTAATTTATCTATCATCTCCTCTGTCTTTGTCTCCTGTTTGCCATGGGTCCTGCTGAGACCTGGCCATCTGTGTCACCTCCTAAATGTATGGCCAAGATTCCACACAGGTGCTCTGCATAGAAAATGTAGTAACGAGGCATTTTAAAGAGTTTTTAGAGTTACTATAAGGTGACTCTTACCACACTAAAGTAAGAAGGCCACATTAAAGCGCTGGGCTGGGAGCCACAAGCCAAAAGGGGAGTCTAGTGACAAGGATTTGTCTGCATGGATATGAAATAATTTCTTCAAAGTCTTTGGGCACTTTCCTTTTAAGAGCAGAATTTCTATTTAGCTACACAGAAAAATGATCAGATTTGCAAAACAGCTAGGTTTGCTGAGCACAGTCAGAGCGCTATGCATGTTTGAAAATCTGATCCTTCTGTCACCAGGCATACTGGGGACTGGGCTAGGAGCAGCACCTAGGAATCCTCATGCCCAGCTTTGGCCTCATGTCCTCAAACTTTTCTGATGTATTTGTTTCCTCCACAGGTCTTTCTGTCTTTCTTCCTTTCTTTTCTTGTTTCTCCCTTCCTTCCTTCCTCCCTCCCTCCCTCCCTCCCTCCCTCCCTCTCTCTCTTTCTTTCTTTCTTTCTTTCTTTCTTTCTTTCTTTCTTTCTTTCTTTCTTTTCTTTCTTTCTTTCTTTCTTTCTTTTTTCTTTCCTTTCCTTCCTTCCTTCCTTCCTTCCTTTCTTTCTTTCTTTCTTTCTTTCTTTTCTTTCTTTTTCTTTCTTTCTTTCTTTCTTTTTCTTTCTTTCTTTCTTTGTTTTTCTTTCTTTTCTTCTTTCTTCTATTTTCTGAGGACTAATTTGATCACATCACAAAACACGGGGAGAAACCAGTTTTGGAACCATTTTGCATGTGCTATGAAAAAGCCCAATCTTCTGCAGTGTGGTTGTGAATGTCCTTCTCTCTCATTGACTAAAGACCCTGTATACCTTGCAGGATCAGTTGCATTCAAAAACCTGTCCTTTCAAATTTGTTTAGGTAAAGTGCAGAGTGCAGATGATTCCCAGAATAACTCTTCTGGCTTCATTTGGAATGACAGGAAAAACAAATCTGGACCTAGCTTTTCATCTCAATGGAAGGGCATACGAGAAGCAGTGAGAATATGTCATTGTTCGTAAAGGACAACATTACATGAGAGAGAGAGCATAGGAAAGAAGCAGAGAGAAAGATTTTTCCTCTCTACTAAATAAGGGCCGTTTTGAGGTGTGTGAGGACAGCAGGGGTCAGTGAGTGCTGGAACTGACTCTGAACTTCTGGCAGAACAATCTCCTGGAACTAAAACCAAGAATACCTTTATCTTCAGCAACCTGCCGGGAGATGTTCCACAGCCAGCTTTCTCCACAAGAGCCAGGTTACAGTGTCTGTACATGACAGCAACTGAAGCAAAAAGCTTTTGTCTTTTAAAATACACTAGCTCACATACAGCAACAGTAGACTCAAGATTCAATATCAGACACTGGGCAAGAATCCATTTGTAACAGAGGAGCCATAAACGATGATATTATTTGCCACATAACAGGGAGATGGTGGGTGCAGATATTCACCCACCATGTCTAATTAGAACAGGAACAGATATGTTACAGAAATCAGAATTCCTTCAGTAAGGATCTAGCTCTACACACTGGTGTGTTTTAACTACCAGATACCTTATGTGTCTGAGCCACTTTTCACTCATGAAACCCATCTGTCTGGTAGATAGTCCCTAAACCCCATTGCTTCCCTGTCTTATGAGGGGAGTAAAGACTATTGTCCCCACTTGCCAGATAGGTGGTTTCACTGAATCTTTATGTTACTTGCCTACACATGCAGTCAGTGTCAGAACTAGAAATAAAGCCCAGGAGTCCTGATTCTTAGTCCTCTTCTTCTGAGCTTGCTTTACCTGCATATCAGGAATTTTGTGGGCAACTACAGAGACAGAGAACAGATTGCCCCCAAAATGGTGTCTTCAATCACTCAACTTTTATCACTGAGAGACAGTAGCTTTCCTCCCTACCCCCTTGAAAAGCTTTTAAAATAAATATAGGTACATTAGAACAACAGCCCTTCAAAAGGGCCCCTTCCTTCCCCTCACCTTTCTTGCTCTCCTGTCATTAAGCAGAGCAGAGCCATCCTTACATGTGACATTTGGACAGATTGACTTAAGCTATTTACTTTAAGCCTTTCTTCATCCCATTCAGGATCACTTTCATTCATTTTTCAAGTGTCTCAAATTTTCTTTTACTAAATCCATAGATCAGGTGATTCAGAGTGAAGCGAAGGGACATGTGCCATTCTGATAAAAGCACAACCCTGAAGCCTCC
Source organism: Ibycter americanus (assembly GCA_035590275.1). Taxonomy (NCBI): domain Eukaryota; kingdom Metazoa; phylum Chordata; class Aves; order Falconiformes; family Falconidae; genus Ibycter; species Ibycter americanus. The sequence goes on along the minus strand of JAVJGI010000001.1, from coordinate 105,312,089 downwards.
CTACTCCTCCTGTAGCCCCTTTCTGCTCACTCTTTAACTCACTAATTCTGCTGACAAAGGGAAAAGTACACCAGGAGTGGTAAAGGAAATCTCACTTTTAAAAGCCAATATTATTTTTTTACCACAGAGGCTACCTCACTGGTTAAACTATTCCATAATTGTCTTCTGGGTTTAAAGGCAGTGGGTCAGATTCTGATCTGAATTATATCAATAAAAACAACCACTCCAGGGCAAACTTTCATAAATATGCTTGCTTTTAACCAACAGGCTTGCCTGGTTGAAGATGCCTTCCTAAACCAAATCCTAACCCAGAATTACCACATTAATGTCAGTGGAACTGACAGGTGAAAGAGTTCAGACTCTGAACTCCATCACAGGGGTTTTCTCTTTCTCCCAGCAGCAGAAAACCACCAAGCAGTTTTAGCACAATCCTCTTGACTTACATTCTCTGCTCAGCAGAAGCCCAGGAGCTTTGCTGGGTAGGTTGAAGGTGCAGTGGCATAGATGTATGTCTGAAGTGAGGATGTGTCATGCTGCTGTGAACTAAATCTGTCTTAAAGCATTGCTGACCAGAGCATGGTATTAAATGCACACCAGAACTTACAGAAAATTAAGACCAAAGAGAGACAAAAAATTCTTTGACTCTGCTGAGTTCTTTTTGTTCAAATATTGCTGGGCTGTGGCCTTTAGAGTATAAGTGTTTGCAAAGGGCGAGGATGCTTTGTTGCAGGGGAAGCACAGAGGGGAAAAGGCAAACTGCTGAGAAGAGTCAACTGGGCTTGTGTCTCTGAATTTGCTCTGCCATAATTTCCCTTCATTTTTGTTATGTTTGACAGTAAATATTCAGGTTCTGTCTAGGCTAAAAGACAGCAATGGCTGGTAGATTTAAACTGGTGTTTCTATTGGGAGAGTGACAGGGATTTTCAGAGGGAGGGCTTCAAACTCCCAAGGCTGTGTTAATTTCCTGGAGAAACCAATCCAGCATATTAAGCCCATTATTGTGTGGGTAATGCCAGTTTCTTGTGATTGTGTCTCTACTTGTAACACAGGAGAAATCAAGTGGACACAAGATGAACTATTCCTGCAGAATAGATGGATAGAGGCAGACCCTTCATATGCCAGCTGAAAGAAAATAACAGCAGCAAAATTTCTACCTCTATCTTTTAAAAAAGAGACCAGGGCACCCCTCAACCTGTCATGCAACAGAAAATAGAAACACTGTTTTCAAGTTAATTTGTTTGCATGTTGTCTCTCCCTGGTTACTGTGGTCTTCGGTAGCTGTTCCAGCTTCCCTTTTGTCTGGGTGAAAATAGTGCCGTTCCCTTCTGCCAACACAGGACACAGAGAAGCCTGAGTTTTTTCATAACCTGAAACCATACCAAGTCTGCAGATGCCTAGCAGGTAGTTTCAATACGTAATAAGACAAAGTAATAGCTATAGCTCTTAAACAACATTCAGAGTGTCTAGTACCGGGGCCTAAGACTTCCCAGGATTTATGGAAAGTTGCAGGAATTGGAAAGCCTGCTACAGTGACACATCAAATCCTGGGGTGCTTTGATGGGAAACCATCTTTGTTGGAGATGGGCAAGGCCTGAGGATATTTTTCATTTTTCCAGCTGAATACCTTTTTGCCGTCTTCATATTGCTTTGATGCTCCCTTTTCATACAAGCTTGCCAGCATGCCTGTTACTGTGGCTTACATAAGTTATGGCAGCATGTAGTGGTCCCAATAAAGACCAGGACCCTGTTGTGGTAAGGGCTGAACAAAGATCTGCATACGACCCTGTTATCATGAGTTTTGGCAAGCCATACTCTCAGCCATCTTTTTTCTCTCATTCTTGATCTTTCTTGCTTAATGGTAACTGGAAGGTCTTGGGTGCTTCAAGTTTCTGTGTTAACTACTCCTAGGGAAAATGTGGTTAAATCACTTCTTTTCAGAACACACAAAAGGGGTGATAGAGGGTAAGAATTAGGGATGCAGGAGCAGTTGAGTGATGCTAAGCAATATTTATGTTACAGAACGGTCACATTGGCACATGGTCCTTGGATAAATGGAACTGCAGTTTGTGGTACTCCTGGGACAACAACTCACAGTAAAGTTAAGGCTTTTTGTGTGCATATAGTGTTTGAATTAGGGGAAATGCTCAAAATATATAAACAGGAACTAGTCTTGCAGAGAAGATAAGCTTTGGAGTAAGGGGGCTGTCTCTTCCAATGTGTATTTAGTGTCTACCGCAGTGGGGACTAATCTCATTTTGGGCCTCTAGATGCTGGGCCTCTCTTAATGTGTATACTGCCGTAATACACATAACTACTTCCTTCCATTGACTGCCTTTTTGTTGCATTGTTTTGTGTAATTGACTCCCTTTTTCATCCAGAGGCCAAAGAGTGATTATTGGAGATTGCCAGCTCCAGACCTGAATTGTTTCATTCAGGAAGTTAATTAAAATCAACCCACCTCTTTAGAAAACCCTTTTGAATATAGTGTGGATGCTCCTTTCATCTCAGCGTTACTTCTTCTTTTTTTCTTTTTTTTTTTTTTAATCAGTGCTCCTTAAATCATGGCAATAACTTGGCAAAGGAGCTGAATTACAAAAAAAATCAGTTAGGAACGTAGGTAAAGGCACATAATAGGTCTTTAGAGGAGAGGAATGAATTTAATTGAGTGAAAGCTCAGAAAACCCAAAAGTAAACTCAGGGTCATCAGCATGCTTCTTTCACTTATCCCTCAGTTGCACTTCATAGATCCAGGCTTCCTTTTGCTTTGCTGTTATCACACTTTCCTTTTGCTGTGATTTATTAACTGTGGAACTGTCAAATTATGAAACTGAGGTTCTAGAAATACTTATTAATGTTTGAGAAATTCATTTCACACTTGAATACTTTTTCTAACACTTACTAATGTCCCTCATTTTGGTCATGTGGGTCTACAGGGCAAGAAAACAAGGTATCTTATTATATATTTAGCATGTGGAGATGAAGGATGAAAAAAAATGTATTTTTAAACCCCCTCAAACATTGCAGCAACTTAATGCATTTGCTCCTTGTGCTGCTGTATGTGGTGACCGTGTGTGTATATGTGCACAAGCAGGGCAATGTCTGTACGTTCAGTGACACCATTCCAGCTTCCTTTCAGTCACTATTAAGAAAGTACTTCTAATCCCCTCTGAGAAGCTTGAACATAAAATTCCTTTCATGCCAGTTTTGTCTTCCTCAATTTGGCAAACACTGACCTTCCCCCTGTGATTCCAATGGAACTTGTAATTCAAAAAGCATTTCTGTTTATTATTACCCTGTTAGTGTACAAGAATCATCAGGGATGCCAGTACTGCTAAGGCAACAAGGTTACTTTCTGAGCTCCTGTTGCAGTTTTGTACTGCAAACCAAAAATACAGTAGGGCATAGATAAATGATTATTACTTTATTCACTATTTAATCAGAATAACAAACATTAAAAAATTGCTGAATAATTACTTGCCTCAAGATCCTTGAGAGTAAGTTTGCCACATTTATTTCCCACACAAAGGTTTCTGATGGTAATTCATTTAAAAAGTAGAAACAAAGACTGCCAATAATGTCAAAATTTATGAATTTGCTCTTACAGGACTGGAACATTTCTACTCCTTGACACTCAGTTTTGAAATGTGTTATGTTACAACAGTATCAAATATAACAGTTCTAAATTGGTATATTCTTACTTAAAAGGAGGTTTTCCTTCAAAACATAATTTTGCACAGAATACTGAGCTCCTTGTTTCCATCAGCATTAATGAAGTCAGGTTTAGTATTTAACCTAATCTGCTCAGAGAAGTCCTATTACCCTGCGTACTTAGAAAGACATCATCTGATAGGAAATGGCTGCAATACCTCTAGCTTTCCTAAAATACTGACAGTTTCAACCGTTTCTTAAGAAATACTTACTCACTGGGGACTGCAGCTCTAAACAGATGCTTCTGCTTTAAAATATGGTCGCCTTCTTTAGCGTAAACGGATGTCTCCTTACAAATAAAGCAGTGGTATTGCTGGCATAACACTGAAGGTCACCCAAAGAAATGGGTGATCAACATACATTTTTCCTTGAGGTATCTCTGCTTAGTGCTTTTCTCCCTCTGCTACCTGGCTGTTACCATCTATGATTTCTTAAGGACTGTAAAATTTTTTCTTCAGGCAAGTATTTCATGCCAGCATTAGGAACATTGTTTTTTCAAAAGACAATTTCTGTTTTGCAACACTAGCAACCATTTACAGTTTTTCACATTTGATAAGCTACTCCTCATGAAAACTGAGTGCAGCAAAAAGTACCTTTCTACAATGTACTGGTGTCCACTACATGCTCAAAATATCAGACTCAATGATAAGGCAAAAAAAGAAACCTCTTTGGCAGAAGTAACATGGAAGACACAATTTATTTTTCTTACCTGCTATGAGAGGTCTGAGCTCTGCTCTTGTTTAAACCAGCACAAAAGCCAACGATGGGATGGACTGGAGTGTTTGCTCTGCCTTCTCTTCTGTTGAAGCTGAGGACAAGACTAAAAGTTAATATAACAGTGAATCTGTGCTGAGACCCAATCCTGATGACAGCTGTGCCCTGTGTATCTGCATGCCACTCAATGCTGATGTTTTCAAATCTGCCACTTAGTGTATATGTAAGTGCTTAAAGTTGGTATGTACAAAAAAGCCTGTGTGTGAATGTAACCCCCTCCCTAAATTCTGTACACACAAATTCAGCAGATCAGTCAGATGAGCATGTGTCCATTTGGAAGTCTGTCTTTGAGTAGCTTTCCTGTTGCTTTTTCTTTGCTACTGCCCTTCAAATTTTGTGCCTGTAGACTTGAAAACTGGTGCCATGTGAAACACTCTAGTCACATTAGCTAACTACTGCTTCTTCCTTAAAACCGTATGCATTGGTTAGTGCTCACTTTGCAAATTGCTCTGGATTTGATAGATGCAACTTTTTGTGCGTGGAACAAATTTTGAGAGTTTATCTCCATGCATAGTTTTAAACTTGACAGGTGAGTTCTACACATTATTTCTTTGTTTTAATGTTACTTAGCATCCATGAATCTAAAAGCTTTTCATAGATATAATTCACTGATCATTCCATTAATAATGATTTATCTTGTTATTAATACTTCCACTTCACAGAATCAGAAACTGACATGCAGGTATCTGAAAGAATTGCTGTAATTTTTAGAAGGGTTCAGTACACATAATTGGCTTCTAATTTCTAGAAGAACTCATCTTGCTGAGGGCTCAGCTCTTCTAAAAAAATCTGTCTACAGGGTCAGAAAGAAACTGTTAAAATGACCGACACCTATTAATCTACTCCTTTTTTAGGTATGTAGCTGTGAACTGAGCTCATTGAAATAAAATCTCTCATACTTGTGAGATCATGTATTAGAAAATCAGTTCTGGTGTGCCCAAAAAGTTGGCCCCACATTACATTTCCTTACGCAAATAGTAATAAAATACTTGATTTTTTCCGCAAGTATTTTATTGTAGGGAAATGCAACAGGAAAGAACAAAAGTAAAATTCCCATCTGAGAAAGCACAGCATGTGCAACTTCACTGTAACAGGCAGCTAAAGGTCTAAGAACAAAAAAAAGGACTACTGAGACCTGCACACAGAGACATTCTCATAAATTAGCTCAGAAAACCAAAGGTAGAGCACTGCGTGCTATGGAAGGCTAGTATCATAAAATATTTTTTAAAGTCCTTTAACAATATTAAAATTCTGCTCAGAAACGACTATTGTAATACAATTTTTCCCTGTCCTTGTTTGAAAATCAATTGTGCAGCTCTTTTCTTTGTTAAAAATTTTCAAAACTAAAAAAATGGAATCAGTTCCCACTCTGGAAAAATGAACGAAAGTGCTTAATCCATTGGCGTTGGTGCACAAAGTGCATTTGTTGTGCTGCTGAATGTAACACGATCTGAACCAGGGAAGGAGAATGAACGCTTTGCGGCCCCTGATGGATTTCAGATTTATTAGACACTGGAATGTTTTTTTTCCCCCCTTGTCTATAAGAACATGGTGTGTAAGATGATAAAGGGCAGGAATAAAGGGAGCAGACATTGTAGCCCTTAAAATTAAAAGAACTGTTTCTAGATTTTGAAAGTGTCAATGCATGAAAAAACAGCCTAAATGTAAGTGTTACATTATTCAGTATGCTTTCCTCTTGGAAAGAAAAACATTTTGCAACCACTGACAAAGCTACGGACATGTGACTAATACTACTTTTATTTTCCTGTATGGAGAAAAACATCATCACAAAGCATAAATGGAATATTTATGCTGTAAGATAATACACACATACCTGTAAATTATGAGTGCAAGATGTAATAATTCATCTTTAGTTTCATTACTCATTCACTATGGAGCTTTCAAGATTAGGGATAGATTTGTTATGCCACTACATTCCAGTATATGTTTTCCCTTCCTTAACCCTCTCTCTCTTCTCTGGCACACACATCCTATACAGTAGGAGCAAGTTTCTTTGCACCAACACATACACACTGTGTAAGCTACATAGAACTGGCATCATTTTCAAAGGACATATTCATGATCCATTTTATGACGTTAACCAGGCTGAAATAAAATTAGCTCAGTGTACAGGGATATAATTTCAAATACATTTTGGGGGAAAGTTTCCTATTCAGAGAAGAGCTCCAAAGTGTAACATTAATAAAAAGCTGTTTTATTCTAATGTTACAGAATTGTTGTCTTGAGCTGCCAGGATGGGAACCACAGTGGTCTGCTTGTAGCAGTGGTAGTTTTGTTCCAGTATCTATATGTTGCTTTGTGAAAGGTAATAGTAAAAGTCTGGAATGAATTGCTTCAATAATTAGAATTCCTAAGAAAATGTAAACAACAAAACTATTCACTGAAAGCAAACTTATGTTTAATATATAAGCAGAGGAATAAACAAGCTCTGTTCTTCTATTTTTGACTCTGTATGTATTCTAAGTGTCTGAAAGCGATGTACATCTGACAGAGACGACAAGACCGAGGAGACAATTTGGGCTAGCATTCCAAGCACTGGGACTCCAGGCTCTGCTAGGGTCTGCTACTGAGTTATTGTGTAATCTTGGGTGAGTCATTTAAATTCTTTATGCGTTGATTTCACCAGTCTGTAAAATAGGTGTAATCCTCCCCCATTTACCTCAGACAGCAAGAATATCTATAAAACATCTTAGATGACATGTTATGTTCAGGCAAATTTTTCTTCAGTAAGAAATTCTCTGTATGAGCTATATTTGTCCGCAGATCTTTTTGTCCTGCAAATCTCTGCCCCCAGACACACACATATACGGTCATGTCAGTTCTGCCTGAAAGATGAGATGAACATGCCTTTACTGTGAAATCAAAAACATCATTCTGCTCCTATAACCGCAGAAGAGAAATTACATTAACTATCAAACTTAGGTCTTTTCAAAGAGACTGCATAGCCCCAAATCTTGCTTGTCTTAATCAAGTGAGAAGTCCCAGTAAAAATCAGTAGGATACTTCAAGCCATTAAGGAAAGCAGGATCTGGCCTTTTGTAGAGTATTGAGGTAAAACAGACACACTACTGCAGTTTGCATTGGACAGTTCTCAATTAGAATGTCAAGATTTATAGTGTATTTTATCCGGTTTTCATTCTCCGCTGTTCAGTTTAACTTTTGACCTACGGTTATTGGCAGAAGAGGGCTTGTCCCAGAGGGCCATTAGTCCCTTCCAAAGAGGCTTTCTAAGAAGTGCCAAAAAAAAGGGTGGGAAACAGGTCTCTTTGTAACAGGACCCCTCCTCCTTCTCTGAAATGGTCACACAATCAACAGGATAGTTAGGATACAAGAAAACAGGAGATCCTCTGGGTTTTTCTGCAATGAGTAAGTATTTAAGGCCTCACATTCTTCCTCTTCTGTCCTGCCCGGCCAAGAGGTCAGATGGAAACAAATCCTGTAGAAAGGTTCAACAGTAATTGTGTCCGAAAATCTGCATGGAGTTAGTGCAAAAGAAAATGGAGGTTATAAATATAGGGAACCTATGCTGAAACCCTAATAAGAGCCATAGTAAGGTGTGGCATCCAGGTGTTCTCCAGAGGGCTGAAGTTCACAAAGGTCTCAACCGATATGAAACATATAGTCGTTAAAATATATGATAGAAGAACATGAGTTGCAGATATGTCCTAGATACAGAAAAAACCTGTATGGGAATAAATAGATTTACCCTCTGGATAAAAATTGGATAGCCCTGCCCAATGCATTCCCTTCAAAAAAGGAGATGATAGCTGTGCTGAAGGGGAGCCTGCTGGCATGCATGTAACTAGCACAATTTCTCAAAGTGAAACCGTAAGATTGCTAAAAATATCAAACAGGATCAATGATCTTGCTGTAGGACTGTGCCCGTGACACAAATTAAAGGCAGCACCATAAATGTGGAAGGCCAGAGCATTCCAGGGGAAGCCCCGTATGATCCTGGGCATTACAGCATTAGGAAGAAGATGAAATGTAACGGCATGAGATCTCAGGCTGTGCAGTTTGAGATTAATAAGAGTGATGTTCTATGGTGAGCAAGGTGTTCCTCAGGTGGAAACATCCTTACAGCAGCGAGGTTCTCCAAGGGCCTTCCCATGGACACAGGGGGACAAAAATAACCTAGCTAGCTTTAGGTTAGCGCTAGCTTCATTTGCAAAAGGAATTATGTAACGTAGTTGCCTCTAACAACAGAGGACTAGTTTGATGAACCAGAAGGGCCCTTCCAGTCCTATTGTTCCTGTTATTCCCAAAGTTAAATTAACGCCAACCTTGCCTAGCAACATCATATTCCTGTGCGTGTGGAGATGGAGCTTGCCCTGGAGCTCCCGGGATGCAACGTCTCTTTTTAAATGGGAACTGAAAAGCCTCACAACTAAAGAAATAACTAGGAAAGGTGCCAGGTTTATAATATTTTTTTTAAAAAAAATTAATGGATTTAAATCCTCGTGCTTGGGGGGGGGCAGAAAGACCTGTAACAATACAGTGTGCTATAGGAGACCAACCTTAAATTCCTCTCAGAAGTGGTTTGCGGGAGGCTGCCCAGCATTCAGTCCCTGCACAGGCCACCCGTGATCCTCCTCCAACCTGAGGCAAGTGGGGCAGAAAGTCTGGGAAAGCGACTTTTCTCTAGAAAGTAAGGACAGGCCTAGTGCCTCCTACCTCTTTCCTCCAAGCCTGGTTTCCCACAGCCTTCCTTGTCTGTCAGGATGACAGGCCCTCCGTACACCATAGACCTCCTCCCATGCAAATCCCAGTACCTGGGAACAATCTATGTCATATATATATATATATATGTATAAAAATATAGTTTAATATGGAGTAAGTGCCGTGAGGTGAAGTGCAGCGCCTCTGCCTGCTGTGCGCGGCTGCCGGCAGGCTGTGAGGGGCCGGGCCC
>JAVJGI010000001.1:105268102-105302577 GCA_035590275.1 Ibycter americanus | reverse complement strand
GGCCGGGCCCGCCGAGGGGGCCCGCCCGCCATGTTGGCTCCTGAGGCGAGCGGCGCGGTGCCACCTACCCCGGCAGGGTGCCGGCTGCTGGCCCGGTGAGGGGCAGCTCTGCCACCGCGGGACTGGCAAGTGCTACCGAAATGGGCTAGCCCAGCGTCTGTGGGGGTAGCTGCTGGGTCTCTTCAGGGCATGATTTTGGGTGTAAAGCCACTGCCAAGCCTCAAACTGGTTAATAAAGCGGAGGGAAAGCTGTTTCCTGCGGCAGCGGACTGCCTGAACGCTGGCAGAGCCATCTTGGAGCGCACAGCCTGGCGTGAAGGAGGGTAAGTGAAGTAACAGCAAGTTAAAATGTGTGGTAATAGAAACTCCCCGTCCCTGACTTCCCGTCCCTTTGCAGGCAGGCCCCTGTGGAGCTGGGGAGAGAAACAGCACTTGGTGTGGCAGGACTTCTCCGGCCTGCCTTCGCCCTGTCAGGCCTTGGATCCATCCCCTCAGAGGTCCTGAAGGGAAGGGGTGCGCCTCCCCTCCCCATGTGGCTCTCAGCATTCCCTCAGCTCAGCTCCCTGGGGAAACAGGCACGGGGTGCCATGCTTAAGCCCCGGGATGTGTATGGCAATGGCTGTTGTTGCTGTGTGAGACCGGAACTGTGGGACTGGCCCAAGAGCAGAGTCGGGACAAGGCCGCGCTGCGCCTGGTGCTGGGCAGGCCAGCAGTGAACGCCAGCGCCCGGTGTTTAGTGAGTGGCCCTTGCGCTGCTCTGCCACTGACACTCACTCCTGCGCCACAAGGTGGGTCTCCAAGGTGGAGATGGTGTTTTAGCCTGTGTGGCCTCTGTTCCTGGAAAACCACGATTAGAGACCTGTCTACATTACTGCAGCTGGCATTTCTGTTTCAGAGCAGGGCCTTGCTGGCATTCGTTGGCTGGGACAGGTTCAGGTTGTGAGGCAGGAGGCAGGAGCGGGATGGGAATGGCTGTACCCCTCCATCTTCTCTCACCTCCAGAACAGCAGCAGCAGCAACTTGGGAGAGGAGCTATCGCGAGTGTCTGCCAGGTGACATGTCCTTGGAAGGGAGCTGGAAGGGAATAAGCTGAGGACACCCTCCTTCTGGGAAGAGCTGTCCCAGCCACCAGAAGGTGCCAGGCCCCAGCTTTCTGTTGAGATTCCCGGTGTGGTTTAGTAATGCAACAATTTGCTTACAAGACACAGAGCAGAGCCCACCTACTCATTCCTCTGAACAGCCATCAGACAATAATGACTTTCATTCAATGCCTAGCTTTGAACAGATGCCTAGAGGTGAAAGGATCTGTATTCCATTACTAGCCCCTTCAACTAGCCAGGGTCCCCTAGGTTAAATATTTTTAGCAACAGCATGTTTACATGTCAAACTTGTCAATGAGCTTCTGGGGCACTGCTGCCACAAAGCTGTGTTGGTGGCAGCCAGTGAGCTTTCTCTATGCACAGAACTAAAGCCTTCTAAAGGGCTTGTCAGATATATTCTTCCTACTGTGTCACAAGAGCAAGACTAATTTCAAAGAAATGCTCTTTATTTCTACTTAAAACTGCTAAGGAAAATATCCAGCACTGTCTTTTTTCTTGTCATCTGTTTGACAAGTGTCTCATAAAACAAATTGAGAGGTTTAAATCTCCGAGACAAAAATCAATAAGAGGATAAGTAAAGAATAGGAGGAAGTCAGCAGGCTGAGATTTATTTCATTGGAAATGTTTTTTCAATGGATTTACTAATAAATCTAAAGTGGCTGGTGCAGCTGCCTTTGATACGCAGTATCCCCTTTACTTAGATGGAACCTGCACATGAAAAGGAGCTTTGAATACTGATTTTTACAAGGGTGTAAATCAGTGAAGCCCCACACGTTAAATATACCACCAGCATCTGCTTCAGGTAGAAGTTAAGAGAAAGGATTTGTTTGTGTGCCAGAGTTTTTCTCTGTAGTTTTGCCATTTTTGTTTAATATATTGCAGTAGTTGTGATCAGGGCCCTGCTGTGCTGGATGCTGAATACTCCGATGTAATAAAATCGTCTGTGTCCCAAAGAGTTTACAGAGTTTCAAGGGCAAAAAACTCCACTGAAATATTAAATATGGGCTGACCAGCAGTGAAATCACAGGGAGTGAAGTGTGTGATAGTGGAATTGTGATGTGGTGTCTCCTGAAAATCTGCTCCAGTGAGTACTTCCCTTGTAGTGATGGGAAACTGGGGAAAATTTAAATTAAATGGATGATTAGAAACAGACTTATAGATAAAGAAAATGAAATAAACTCTTGAATCCAAGAGTCCAGAGAAGGTCAGCGTGGACTGGCTACCAGTCATTTGAGGTTGAGCCCACAGCTGACATATGTTCTAGGAAGAAGGGATGCTATCCTGAGTGACAGTAATAATAGTTGTTACTGAAATGCATAGACTTTGATGTGGACAGGTAGCAATGGAAAAGACTGCACCCCAGTCCAGAATGCCTGTCCTCCCTGCTGCACATTCCCAAAGACTGTGGTCTTTTACAAAAGCCCAGTAGATGAAGAGGAAACTATAATGAGCACCTTGTTGAGTAATATTAGTGGTTTACTCCAACTGGCACACATGACAGATGGCTGTGGGTAGGGAGCTTGTTTCTGGGGTCTGTGTATGTGCATATGTGCTAGGAGGGGTTCCAGAATGGCATGGTTCACTATTCTATTTGAAATTAAACAAATAGTCTTGGATGCTTTTACAATGTCAGATGGGAAATCAGCCAGAAACTAGCTGATGCCTGATTGTTCCTTGTTCTTCAATCGATTCTGCGTTTTTCAAAAGATTTCTCTGCACCAAACATGTATCAGAACAAGGTTAAGCTCCATCGTTCCAGTTCACAAATTTGATGTTAGGAAGAAATGTCAAAAGTGAGAGTAAATCAACAGAAATAGTCATTTTCATCCCTTTATATGGTTTTTCTCAAGTCAACATGGGAAACATTTCACAGCTAACTGTGAAAACTGGCACCTCATTACCTATTTTATTCTTTCTTATGACTTATTAAGGATTATTATCATTGTTCGTTTTCCTTCTTAATATACCCTGGCTATCATATCATGTTATTACTGGGTAGTAGTAGCAAACTCTTACATTTAGGTCACTCAAACAGCTTGTATTTAAAAATTCCTATGGCTGTTAGTCTGAAGGGCACAACCAGTACTGTGATTTGCACAAGGCTTTGAAAATGGAAAGACGAAAAATGTAGAATGAAAACTGTGTGTGAGACTATATGCTAAATGACTGTGTCATAAAGCCATATGTACAGTGGGGCTGAACTGAAGTTGCATGGCCCACCTAAAGTCTGTAATTTCCTCCATTTTCAAGCACTTTGCTTTGGAATCAAAATAACAGTGCATTAACAGTGTTTTTTAATGCAGTTATGTATATGTACATTATACAAACTCACACACATGTATACAAATATATTACTGTGGAAAGGCAGACAACCTTCCTAGTAGACAATGCTACCACTGTTTTCCATAACACACGAACACATTTACATCTTCATAATTGAAATAGGGATAATACATTCCCTATGTCACAGAGCTTTAAGGATATAGTATATGGTTATATATCAGTTTCACCATGAATTGTTAAACGTCGTAAAGTGATGGCCATAATTTATACAACCCTCAACTCTATACCACACACTCAAAGACGTCAGTGCAGTCCTGCAAAACAGGGAAGTATGATCTCCATCTCTTTGAGGAGGATGCGGAGAATTGGCAAAATCCATATTGTGAGTCAGCACTACAGCTAAAATAAGAACCCAAGCTTTAAGTATCAGCTTTTTCCAAAAACCGTCCGGCAGTCTTTCGTGACAAGGACTGGCCAGACATTAGTTTGACTTCCAAGTCAAGAGCAGGACCCTTCATGTTTTGGCAATAAAACAGCACACATACATATACATATATACTTTCCAGATACTCCATGATATCTGCAGAGGGAGAACACTGCATACTGGGGTCAACACCTCACCACATCATCTCCACATCACAATGCCCAGTCTGGGTTTTCATTCAAAATCTACCATCCATGTCCTCACCCTGTTTGATCTCTTACAAGATCAAAGTCTGAAGAAGTTGAAAGGCACACAGCGACATGATTTATCCTCAGGGGAGCATGATGATTTCTGAAATTTTTTTCTCCCCTGGATGCCACACACTGTCCCTCTGCACATAAGATGGAAATACTGATTTTGTTTCTGATCTGGCTTTTCTAAATATATGTGGGAGAATAGCAAATATCATTGCACAGGGACACAGCAAAACGTGGCAGAGAAGAGGGGGATATTAACTCTTCCGCTCTTTCAGATTTCCAGGCTGCAGTGTAATCCTACAAAATTAAATAATGTGATCAGGATTTCCCCCTTTCCTCTTGACCTGACTTTTAAGCTAGGGCTAAGAACTGCAGCACATTTCTTTTCCCAGAGCAAAATACAATCCTGGACAAAAGTCAGTTTAGTAGAAAGAAAAAAGTAAAACAAAAATAGATCTTTTCCATAAACAAAGCTGCTTTCCATTTTGCTAACATAAACAGGCAGATGCATTAAGAGATCATGCCACCCAGGCCCTGGAAAAAGAAGCAGGGAAATATATTTCTGAGTATTTTTCTGAAGGTGCAAGGATGGCTGAGCCTAAGGCAGACTCAGCAGAAGGACAAGACTACGTAGACAGAGCAGCTTTAGTTTCACCTGAGACTCAGAAGAGTATACTTCCATAGTTTAGGTCAAATGCAGCAACCCCTCCTTCTCAAATGAAATCTTTGTTTATAGTAGGCACCTGTGCACTTTGTATGCTTTCAATTGCCCTGTAGTCTCACAAAAATATAGGTTTTTGCAGTAGTCTCTATGGCTGTGCAAACAGGATTTCAGGTCTCTGGCCATGGCCATGGATCTGGATGAGTAATGGCAAGAAAAGCCTTTCAGAAATGTAAGTGCTCGCCTTTTCAGACTGAGAGGCTACCAGGTACTTTCTATAGGATGGTGTTCAGACTCTTGCTGTACCAGCTCTGCAGTGAATTAAAACACCCTTCCCCCAGGGACCAGAAACAAGGAGATGAAACAAGGGAAATAAGAAATGAGTGGTGTCCTAATTATGGACTGGGTTTTCTGACAACCAAGCTGAAGTCAAGCAGCTGGGACAGACCCTGTTCTGTTAGAGCCCACACTTCTTTTACTCTTCTCTATCACTTGAATCATTCCCTTGGTGGGAAATTAAGTCCTCTTTACTGCAAGACCACCATACTACTTAAGCCATCAAAATAGTCTTTCTGTGATTGTTTGGAGATGTCTACAGTATAGATATGTATAATCTGTAGGCATCTGTAGTTATATGGTGCTTTGCAATAAATTGCACCCAGGAGACACTGTAGTCTTCTTATATGGCTGGTTTGTGATATATTTCAGTCATACATTTAATTCATGTGCTGTAGCACACAGCTCTTCCCAAGGTAACATCCTCGCAGGCGCCCTTTTGTTGTTTTTTTTAACATCTCTGGTTCTGTTACTCAAAGCAATCTGCTAATATTAATCTCCCAACTAGATACTGCAGGGCAAATTCTGCCTTCATGCATGTTGCATTTGATTAAAACTGCTGTATATATATATATGCATATAAAGCTGGTAAGAGCAAAGCTCTTCCAGAGCTTCATACCGTATCTGCTTCAGATCAATTTAAAAGACAACAGATATACCCAGTGCAAAAATAGCTTCTTCTACTTTGGCTGATACAAGAAGATTTCGCATTTAGTTTCAGTATTTGTATTCAGCCTAAAGATATGTCCAGTGACTCAAATGCTACTTCTTCCCACTGTCTGTTCGGAAAATGGCCTTTAGGATCGCAGCAGAACTGGATGATTTCTGCTTTTTTTTGCTTCCTCTTGGGCCATAAATGCAGCAAGAAGGGCCTTTTGCAGAAGACTTTGACCCTCTGTACAGGAAGTTCAAGTCTATGTGCACATGAAACATATTTTAGCCAGTATTTCATATCTACAGTTGTTTTGGTCCTGCCCCCCCCACTCCCACCCCCTAAATCTGAGAAGAAGATCTGGTTCATGTTGTGATGGAGGTATGTTTGGGGTAGCATTTTCTCTGATCTGGTTTTGATAATCTTTAGGTATGCCATCCTTTTATCACTTGTATCATTTATCTTAAAAAATAAGTGCATGGAAAGAACTAGTTTAGATTAATTTATCCTTTCTGACACTTTTTTCTCCTTTACTCCCCTATTCCTTTTTCCTTGCTCTGTCCCTCTGTAGCTCCCATTAAGAACAAGTCAGTGACTCATAAAGACACATTTTCACTCATTCACTACATCACAGCCCTACATGCTCATCCACTACAGGGTTCCGTGACGCTTGATCTTTGCCACCAGGAGCATCCAATTCTGTGGCCAGCTTTAAGGCCAAAGGGAACTCTACAAACCAGTTATTCTCTGTTTCCCCCAGGAACAAAACTGTGGTGATGTTACTGCCCTCTAAAGATGTGTGGATCAGCATTAAAGTGCTGACCTGTTCAACACTTCTAGGACCCTTTGAACTGTAGATCTTTGAAGTAAAAGCTGTAACAAACTAGTGTATAATAAGCTGCTGCCCCATGCCAGGAAAGGCAGAGGTATCAGGGACTGATGGAAGCTTTTGAAGGCACAAAATGCTATTAAAAACTGAGAGGGACTAGAGAAAAAGAGGCAGTGAAAAACAAATCTCTTTTCCAGGCAGTGATACATCTAACTTTGGCAAGTTAGAACTAGGGTCACTAAACCGGATTTGATGCTTACAAAATTTCGGGGTCACTGGTTTTGGCTTAGATACACGTTTGCTGAAATTGGGGCTTTACCAGGAGAGACACTTAGTTCAGTTCAAGGCTTTCCTTACCTTTCTGCACCAATAAGCTGTTAGGGAGGGGAGAACCAGTCTGCATAGCAATAATTATTATCAATTGTATTGTGCTTTTTATCTTCAAAGTACTTTACAGACACAAACTAATTATTTCTCTGCAACACCCCTGTGAAGAAGATGGTAAGTATCATTATCTCAGTTTTACCAATGGGGAGACTGAGCCAGAGCATTTAAGCGATTAGCCTGGGGCCACAGGGGCAGTTAGTGTCAGGGCTGGGAATGCAGGAGTGTCTCTGCTCCCAGTCAGCACCAGGCAACATATCTCTTTAGTAGGAACAAAAGGGAACCTTTCTCCAGACTTGGAACCTAAAAGAAGCTCATTTTTTTTGGCAAGGGATTATAAACTTTCTTTAAAATGTAATCATAATCGGAAAAAAGACTGTGGAGTAATGGCATTAGAGAGGGTTGAAAGTCAGTGTGTCTGCTTTACGGATAATCTTAGAATTTGGAAATTTGGGAAAATTCCTGGAAAAAATTATGTATGGGATGAAGAGTTCTGTTTCAGTGCAAAAAAGTGACATATTTGAAATTTCCCATGGAAGGGAAAGTAAATTATAATAATTTTGAAATATCAAAATGTTTCATTACAGACATTTCAAAATGAAACTGAACCTGAAAGTCTGTGCTCTGAAGTTCCTGGTTCAGACACAGCTTCAGGGCTTTTAAATTCCTGCATGCCTATCGGCTCTCAGTGAGGTTCTCAGGGCTTCCACAGGTATGTTAGTCGTCACCTCCTCACTGAGCACAATGCAAGCTGTGGAGTGCCTCCACTCTAGTGAAAAAATCAAACTCCTTTAAAACCACCAATAGCTTGGAATAACTCTTTGACTTTGCTCTGGAACAGAAAAGGAGCAGTCATGAAAAGAGGTCCGGATGGGAAGCAAAGAACACACAAAAGCAAGAGGTCACTTGCTGGGCCAGATCTGCAGT
Organism: Ibycter americanus; assembly: GCA_035590275.1. Lineage (NCBI taxonomy): Eukaryota > Metazoa > Chordata > Aves > Falconiformes > Falconidae > Ibycter > Ibycter americanus. The sequence continues at coordinate 105,294,724 of JAVJGI010000001.1, read as the reverse complement.
GGGAACATTCCCCATAGAGGTGGTATTGCCAGCATCATAGCTCCCTGACCTATGTGATGTGGTGAGGCTGTCCCAAGACTGTACAACCCAGAAACCTGTGCTCCATAGTACCCTACTGGGCAGGCTATCCATAAGCTTGGCCAGGATTGCTCAGGAGTCTTTCTAACAGGCCAATACTTCGGCTTGAATTTCAAGGATTCTGTCATTTTGGGGGCACAAATAATTTTCGGTGTGAATTCTCATCCAGCTGTGAAGGATATGTCCTCCAACACGGTTGTTCTCCCTGTGCATCAGACTCCAATCTGCTGATTTGAGAAACGAACACGGAGTTCTCCTCTTTCCTCTCCTCCATCCCCTTTCCCTTTTGTCCTGCAGTGCCAGCCCAGCTCAGAGGAGGTTGTGCTGTTAGGTATCAACTCATCATTAAATGCCAAGAGTTGTGCCCTGCAAACACGCTAAAAAACCACAGAGCAGTTGCTGACAGCCTGTCATACTTCCAAAGAGCCTTAGTGGGTTTTGGCATGAGACAGGAGGTCTCTCTACTCACCCCTCACAGCCATATGTTTCTTGGTGCTCTACCGTGAGGTGAAGCAGTGTTGGAAGGCGCAGAGCTGGAGCAGATTGTCAGCAACCCAGTTACAGCTACCTGTCCTGTCCCATTCAAAGTGTTATCTGGAGCGGTGGCCCTGAGTGACAGTCCATCACGTAAGATACTGCTTGCCTCCCTCACTCAAAAATGTGGATTCGGGACACTGGGAAGGAACATATGCACCTAATGCTCCCTTTTCCGTGAGATATCCTTTTGCCTGGCTACGACCCTTAGAGAACTGAAGGGCAATCACCAACCTTAGGCACTGCCTAAGGAGTGGAGCTGGAGAGAAGCTGAGTTTTCAGGGCAGGAGAATAGGGAAAAAAGACATCTTTTTACTCTGAGCTTTGCATTTTTGTTTGTAATCAAGAGCTGATGGAAAACACAACACTTTTTTGCATGGCTCATCTTACAGTACCTCAGAGGGTCTAGAACTTCTGAAAAAATAAGAATACCCAACACAGAGTCAGGGTGACACTTTTCACATAGCTCTGGTTCCTTTTCAGCCTGAAAAGCTGAGCCAGATCCTCAAATACTCAGAAGGTGCCATGAGGGCTGGATTTTCTGAAGAGTTCTGTAGTCCGCCAGCTTGGCATTTCTTAAAATCTAGATACTGATTTTGGTGCCTAAATGGGAGCTGAGCTCTTTTGCAAATCTGCTTCTGATTGTGCATGCTGAGCTGTTCTGCAAATTCTGGCTATCATTGCTCTGCATTCTTGTACTTCCTGGTTGTGAGCTGCGCTGGGAGCAAAACTATCAAAGCACCACAAGGAAACCACTCCTGCTACAATCAGGAAGCACAAAAAATCTCAGGAGCCAAACTGTTCAGCCTCCTATTACTGTTTGGGCAATAGTTGTACCTCTGGTACTGCTTTATCCTTACACGGATCAGAGCTGTGCAATGGCAGGTGCTATAAAAGCCTCTAAAATAGAGACAATCCCAGCACTGAATAGTTTATAATCAAAATAGAAGACAAGGCAGAAAGTGTGTGCAACAGATGGATGGATCTGGCATAAGGAAACCATGGGGTAAGTGTTCTACTGAGTGTCTCCAGCATAGTTTGCAGAGCAGAAAAGAGCAGTCAAGGATAAGCTTAGCTGCTTACCTTACCTGACCCCCTAAACCTTTTGAGATTTGCCCACAACAATTAATTATTCCTTTGACTGGCCAAGATGACTCACAGCTGCTCATGCCATCCCAAAGCTCAAGATCTAAGTAAATTTATTGAAATTAGTAGTGGCTCCATTCCAGGAAACTTGCATTTAGTTTTGACTCAAAGAGGCTCCGCACCCTTCCCACCTCTTGTTTCTCCCCTCTTCTCTTCCAGCCCTCAGAAAATGCAAAGCTATACAGCTTCGATCTAATAGTGATTAAGACTCAGGAATGGGAGTCATGAGATCGGAGTCCTATTCCTGTCTCTAATACAGGGTGTTTTTCGGTGAGTCACTTCCCCTCTCTCTTCCTCAATATCCTTGTTTGTAAAATGGGGTTAACAATACTGACCCATCTCACCGAAAAATTGTGAATTCATTAATATGAATATGACCGTCTGAGTAGCTGATATTCTGGAGACTTTCCCTGGCTTTAGTAGCTTTGTATCTGGCACTAACCATGTACTTGCATAGTGCAAAGGAAGTTCAGGGTGTTAATTAATGGGACTGTTACGGATTGTTAGGGTTTTAACTTATGAATTGACTTATACCTCCTTAATAATTAATATTGCCAGGAGGGCAGAAAAGAGGGAAAGGAGATAAATGAAATTAGCTCAGTTCTCATTTGGGTGGGAGAGAGTTTACCAGCTTCTTTCTGAGTGAATTTACTCACTTTTGTGGTTACTATTACAGTGCTGTCTGCAGTTTCCTAGGCACCTTTCTTTTTTAGTATCACCCTTTGGTTTCAAGTATAGGTACATACTTGTGCCATCCCCAGACCTAGCTGTTGTCTCCATTTTGTAGATGCTGATGCTGAGGCGCAAATAGGTGAAGTCTAGCTTGCTCATTGAGTGTCAGCTGTTTGGGGGATCCTCCCTGTGAGGACATTCATTCGTTTCACAAAGACCATTCACTGCTTTCCTTTGATATTTTAGCCTTTTAGGAGAACTGGAAATTATCAGTGCCAGACCTTAGTGAGTTGAAAATGGACATTTTGGATATTTAACACTGTCCTTAAAGCCCTGATCTCAGTTCCTCCTCCGTAAGACACGAAACCCATAGCTTTAAGAGCCAGGTTCAAACTTTTTCTACCTCCAGCAAAGTCTGTCCCAGTAAAAGCTGACACTGTATCCATCTCTAACCCTTAATTAGTTTTTTCCATATTGGGTCAGTGGGCTAGACAGCTTTGAAGTTTGCTTTACCTAATTGTACTCAACTCTTTTGAACAGAGAGCCTGCTCTTGGTGGGTGGGGAGGACTTCAGGATGGTTCAGTCAAGTGTCTGCCCAATCGCTCCACCTGTAGGAAGGTGGAGGAAAATCCTTTGGGGTTTTCAAAAGACTGAAACCCCTCGATTCTTCCAGGAAGGGCTTTTGTCTGTTGCACAGGTGGACAGGCCTTTCCGTGTACTTCTCCTTTCCTCTGAATGATGCCACCCAGTAGCCGTGGCTGGCTGGTAGCTATAGCAGCTGCATCAACTGTCAGCTTGAGTGTCTCGTCTTGGTGGACAGGTTGATATACTACAAGGGCAGGAAGGAGAAACCTGAACAGTCATCACCTTCTACAGCAGCTGAAGCCTTAACTGCCTGCAAGACACAGAAGAGTGGAGTGTGGGGGTTGACTTCCTGAAGCAACCCTGCCAAAACTGTGGAGGAAAAAAAAATATCACAGTGAGCAAAGGCAGGCAGAGGAACTAGAACTGGTGGTTCGGGTCTCTCTCCTCAGCTCAGGAGAAACTGTGGTGCTTTTCTTCTGACAGTGCCTCTCTATGTAGAATTGTGGTCCTAAAACAGTAATAGCTACAACCTGGGGTTTTGAAGCTGCATGCAAGAAGAAATAGGAGGCACCCCTGACACAGTACAGTATGTACGCGGTCCTTGTTGAAAAAGTGTATGAGGCAAAAATAAGAAAGATAAGAAAATAAAACAGAACTTTGACTAGATCTTGCTGGTTTACCATCTTACTTCTAGATTTGGCATATACTAAAAATTCTTATCTGCGTTTCATTTGTAAACTCAGGAATAGAGCTGCAGTACCACTTCACCAAGCAATAGAAGAGGGCTGTTCATGGCTGGTTGTTTTTTAGCTAGTGCAGTGAGACACATCGAGCCATGCTGCAGTAATGTGCATTTGGCACTGCTTCTCTTACCTGATTACACCATCCTTCCCCTCTAGTGTGACTGGCACTGCTCAGCTTCCGTGGCTGAATTCACAGCTCCCACAAACTGGGCAAGTTTCCAGCCCATTATTAGTTACCTTATGTCTATGTTCTTGAGATCAACTGCCCCCTCTTTCCTTATCTTTTCTCCTTTATCACGTTATTTGGAAGGCAAACTTCACGTGAAGGATCATGTCTATCTTACATTTGTTCATTGCATAGCACATAAGAAACATTAATAATAGCAATATTATAATCAATCACAGCATCACAGTAACACATGAGTTAATGTTCCTTAAGATCCTATGTCAGCTTACTGAATTACAAGCAAACATATTTGAGACATGAAATAAAGGACTCATGTACTTGCCAAGACTCAAAGCCAGATCACAGGTTCACATTTCTCTTTCTAACACTGCTGCTCATTCTAGAGCTCTCAACAGAAGTGTAGGGTGGCCGTGCTTTCCCTACACCTGGAGCTGGAGGTGTTAGCAATTAGAAGAAATACACACAAAGAGAAGAGCTAGAACTTGGTTTAAAGGAGGCACTGATTTTAAACAAGTTTTGAAGTGTGCATATTTAATGTTTTAAAGTTTGGCTTTGGGATGTCAGCATTTTGGGAGTGTGGAAGGGGGGCATTTAGTTAATACTTCACTCTTAAATAGAAGGCTCTGCCTTCTCAAGGAACCTCAGAATTTCTACTGGTGTAAATTGCTATATCTCTACAGATTTCAAAGAGGAAAGAGATAAGAAGGATGTCCTGGTTGGGGGTAGGTTAATCCCCCTGGGGTTGCTAGACTGATGTGCTATTCCCTGTTTTGCTACAGATTTCTTGTGTGACCTTGGGCAAATCACTCTCCCTCGCGGTATCACAGTTTCCCATCTGTAAACTGGTGAAAGCAACAACCGCCCTGCCCCAGAGGGGTGTTTGAAGGATAAATATGTTAGAGGCTTGGAGCTGCTGGAGTACAATAGTGACAAGGTTCCGACAAATACTGAAGATAGATAGAAGCTGACAATCAGGCAGACTGCTATTAGCAGCTGATTCATTCTCTCTGGTTAATGCATATTTTTAGCAGGCTGTTATTGACTAGACAGGCACACAAGTCTGTCAATTAGCGATGTTATAACGAACTAAATCTCTGCACCAGTAGCCTTTGCAGGGTGAATTCAGAACCCCCCAACCCTGTGGCACAACACCTGCACTACTAATAAAGAGTGAAGATTTTCCTACCAGTCAAGTGGAGACACCATGTGCTGTGCAAAGCAAGTGCCCAAGCACAACTGGCATTTCCACCGTGGGGTTCTGAGCAGCATTGCTGTGCAGTACACTGACAGTTAAGGAGTCTTAGATGGCTATGGATTTATTACAATGTGTTCATAAAACCTTGTCAAGGCACCATTTCAATACAACTCATGGCCAGACATTCCAGTGATTGGTGCTTAGAGCCCCTCTTGCAAGCTGCCCTGCAATATGATCAGGGAACACTGCTTAATTGTATTTCTTTTACAAAGTGATGAAATGTAAAACTCTGCTCCCGGCATGCTGGCTGGCACAGGAGTCTCAGCAAATATGTGATTCTCGCACTGCAGCTGGACTCTAATGACATGAAAGGTGCTAATGCAATGCAACTGGAACCTTTAATTATCCTAGTGACTAATAGGAAATCTCTCAAAGGGTCTAAGAGAATGAGCCTTATTCTTCACTGAGAGTTCCCTGAACTGCGCTTAGAAAAGGGGACAGACAAATGGCAAGCCTAAGAAGAGACCTGAGTCCCAAAGCTACAGTGTCTGGGAGAGGGCTTCTGTTCCCTTTGGCAATTAGCTTGTCAGACTTAGTAGGTAGAGAGAGGGAGAATAACGCTGGGCCCATTGCTGACTTACATGAGCTGGTACCTGAACTTGTTCTGCATCCTGTAGGTAACTGGATAAACCTGCTGATGAAACAAAAAGATTTGGATTGACTTTGAATGTGTTTGTGTTCAAGGAAGAGAAAGAGTGACAGACAGCTGTCTCCCACTTGCTAATTGAATGGAGACTGTCAGATCTTCATGTACCTTGGGGATCATTTCTGCTTGATAAAGAGTTTCAGACCCTATTTCTTAATCTTTTTTTATCAAAAATCTTCTTTGTTGAACCATCCAAGCTGAAAACCATGCAGGCCACTTTGCCTGGATTTATGGAGCAATGCACAATGCATGTAGAGTTGGGGAGTTCATCGCGTTACTCAGTGCCATTGCTGCCTGGTTTTCAGACTGATGCAGATTCAGCCTTGTGTCACCATCAGCTACATCAATTTTTCTTCACTAATTATGGCAGCCAAGGGTAGAAAGGGAACAAGGGCTAATATGACTTATATGATATTACCTGGCAGCTCAGAGGTGGGAATAGTCTGCAGACATAAGAGAAAAACTTTGTCTATGTCTTTATTCGCCCTTTCTCTCTAGCCCTTGACAAAACTTGGCAGTGCTAGATAATACAACATCAATTACAGGGATTTTAAAGACAGAATAAATCACTTTCCTGAAGAAATGAAAAAATCAATGTCATGATTCAAACCATGCAATTTAATCCAGTGATTCCTGCCCCAAATACTACAGCAGTTAGGAAACTGTTGAGCTGCTGAAGTAGTGGTGGTGGTGCTGAAAGAGTTAGGGGTCAAGGTAGAGAGCCAGACAACCAGACCAAGTCTTGCTTCTCATGTCATGTTCCTGTGACATGGCACATACGGTGCCTACAGCAATGCAGTGTGTGTGAGTGTGTGAGGGTGTGTGCATGTATGTGTGCGTGTGTGTACTACTGCCCTCTACCAGGTAGAATTACATGTTTCACTACTGTGCCATGCAAGGCATCGCCTTGGTTTTCTCAGGTGAAAAAGCTGGTGTGCTGGCTTAAACCAAATAAAAATAAGAATTAACCTGCAAATTAGATATCACAGAATCATAGAATCATTTAGGTTGGAAAAGAGCTTTAAGATCATCAAGTCCAACTGTTAACCCAGGACTGCCAAGCCCACTGCTAAATCCTGCCTCTAAGCACCACATCTGTGTGTTTTTTTAAACACCTCCAGGGATGGTGATTCCACCACGTCCCTGGGCAGCCTGCTCCAACGCTTGACCACCCTTTCAGTGAAGAAATTTTTCCTAATATCCAATCTAAACCTCCCCTGGCACAACTTGAGGCCTTCTCCCCTTCGCAACTTGAGGCCGTTTCCTTTTAAATCACCCATTATCAGCCAGTTCTAATCATGAGTCCCCCAAAATGCAGAAGAAGCTATATCAGTGCCTTTGAAGCATCTAAACGCATTTGTTGCTGCCACCATGCAAGCCCAGGCAGTCCCAAGTCTGTTACTTCTTTCTGTTCTTGCTTTTCTGGTTAAATGCACCTGGGAATATGTAATTGTTTATGTCATGAAACATTCATCATAAACAAATGAGATGGGCAAGCCAGCTGAGTAAAATTCTGGGGAAATGAGTTAAAAAACCCTGGGATTGGTATAACTGATAGTGCATTTTTTGTGAGCAGGATGAAAGATTCATGTTTTATATGAAAGTATAAAGAGGGGACAGGCACTGTGTATACCTGGAGAGAGAAAGCATTCCATGTCTAACTGTGGCTTGGCAAAAGCATGGGCACTGTTGTTAGAAACACACAGAATAGATCACTGGCGGAGCAGAGGAGTGATGTGATAAGAAATTTAAAGGCCTATTTTAAATCTCTTACAGTGATCTCTGATTTACATCAGTGCAAACAAGGGCAGAGACATGGCCTAAGTCAAAGCTGTAGGCATTGTTCAAATGTCTCGGTTGTTTTGTTTTTGTTTTGTTTCCTATATAGATAAAAGATAAAGAAAGCATATATTCTTTGTTAAATAATGCTCAGTGCTAAGGGACTTTCCAGGTCTTAAAGCTGAGGCTGAAGAAGTTAGCTTACATGTGGAATTGCAGCTGATCCAAGAGCACAGAAAATAAACAGTACATGTACCTCCATCCCTTGAACCCTGTGAGCTAGTTTTGTGGTTACTCTTCCCTTCGGTATTGCCTTATCTCTTGCCATGTTTACAGGATTCACCTTGTCTGCTACCCTGAGCCTCCCTGCCAATCACAAAGCATCTGAAAGTACATAGAGAGGTTGGTTAGACTTGGTGTGGCGGACATCACACTGATAGAGCCAAACAAAGTGGTGAGGAGACAACAGATCTAAATGTCAGTGCAACTGTGTAGCCATGAGAATTAAACAGGCTTGTTAATGGTATGCTGAGCAGGGAGGCCATTAAACAAAGGCAGTATGTATATGGGAGAATCAGTAAGGTATCTGATACTCAGTGTTGCTGGTATTTTTTTTCAGCGATAGTCAACTGCAGCGTGATTAGATTTAGACCATTTCTTCTTTGTTGTTCCATTAGCAAGCAATAAAGCACAATGAATGTGTATGAAAGAAAATAGATCTCAGATCTAAAGTGCCCAATCATGTCTGCAAAGCTAGACCTTTCCAGAGCAGATAAGAGACTGCAACCACTGCTTTGCTTTTTCTTTTATTTCCTGACTGGATCAGAGACAACTATTACTATGGATGTTTAGTTTTTGCACTGTGGTAGAGTTGCCCACTGGAGGCAGCCTCTTCCAGATTGTTGGCCAATCTTAGTCTTAGTCTGCTATAATTGTGTCACACCTATCTTGGTCCCAGATGAATAGATGCACATACCAAGCTTAAAACATGTATCTCAGCAATTAAGTGTCCTGGCTAGGAAACAACCCAGTAGCAATATTACATGAACTTAAGTTGCCCAGGAGGTAATCCAGTTTTCTTCTTTGGCTGTTTGTCATTTTTTAATTGAATGGCAAGAAGTTTGTGTCATTGCTGCATGTTATAGTTGTGCAACAATGAAGAGGCCGCCAAACGGCTGGAAGTCAAGAAACACATTGAGCCTAACCCTAGGAACTACAAAACCAGTCAATTCAAATGATACTTGGTAACCCTAAGATAACTTGAAGAAGTTAAAAGTGAGAAATGTCTGCTAAGATAGATGTTCCTCTACATTGTAAACAAAAGTGAAAAAATGCAACTTGCAAATATTTGCCTGCATATCTCTCTATGCTGTTGAGTATGCTTCATTTTGTGTTTCTGACAAAGAACATTCTAAAACTAGCTTGAATCACTGTAGTATTGCTGTTGTACACCACAGCATTGTGATTTCTTTTAGACTGCAACCTCTTGCATTGTTTGCTAGGTTCCTTAAACACCTAGCTATTGGACAGAAGTAATTAGCTGAAAATCTCCACTTTCCTGGGAAAGAAGTCCTTCAAAGGCTGCTTAAGTGCTTAAAACCGTGGCCTCAATCCTCTCCCAAGGTTGCAAAACCCAAAGGCAAATAAGCCAAAAAAAATTAATTTGAACTGAAAATTACGATTTTTATTCAGTCTCATGATTTTTAGTGAGCCTGACTCATGATTTTGAATGCTTAAGATTTGCAGTATCCTGTGAGGTAGATACAACCACTACAGGACAGGTCCAAACAGCCCCTTAAAGATCATTTATTAGCTCTCCCTTCCTTTGTACTCCCTTTCATTGGGTGAATTTAATTAATTAATTTTACGTGTTCTTTTGTCTGTCATTTAAAAAAAAACAACCAACTTGTGGATTCAGGGCGCCAATAAAAAATTCTTTTATTTTAAAATTGAAAGATGAAAACCAGCATAATGAACTTGCCACTTCCTTAGAGTTCTGGTAACTTGGGTGTGATCTGATGGTACAGAATGATTCATGGGATAAAATTATAGACTTATGCAGGTGTGTACAAGAGCCTGGGTGGGGTGTAGGCAAACAGGGAATTTTATATGGCAATAAACATGGGCATGTGGTATAAAGAAACTGTACTGCCTTAAAAAATATTATTTTATTTTATTTTTATTTGATAAGGACAAATTGAACGACCTTTCTGGTCAAATATGAAGACATCGCTTTCCTCTTCTTCTGCCCAGCATCCAACAGAGACAGCACTATATACCTTCAAGCAGGTGGAACCCTTGTCTGATTCTTAGCATCATGCAAAAGCAATGTGCAACTCATGCCTGGATTCTCCTTATGCATGAAGTCTGCCTTTATAGGAACTAGACAACATGGCAATATTTAAGGTCAGGTAAACCTTCATCTGAAGAGAGTGCTTTTGGGGCTTTCTCCCTGCACAGCCTTTAACCTTGCATTCTGTCTCACAGAAACAGTCAGCGTCTTCAAGTGTTATGATGGAAAGGGTCGGTCCCATCTAGTCTCGCTGGTGGACTAAGTGAAAAAGCTGTGCCCCTCCGAGCAGTGAGTTACAGTCTCACACCTGATCATAGTGCCAGATACAGTGAAGGTCAGAAGGCCAAAGGTTGAGAAATCTGGCTTGCAAAGCAAACAGAAATGTTTCTGTTTGCAGACAGAAATGCTGACTGTACATAGAGCCACAGGAACTTCCAAACCACAAGAATTGCCTCTCACTGCTTCCCTCTTCATCTTCTGTTCCTCCACCACCAATCTTTTCTCTTTCTTGCCACTGTTGGCCTGAAATTCTTCTTGCCTGAAGCCCCTGCTGTCTGAGACAGCCTACACATGTCTGCCTGAGCACCTCTGCTGATTTCAGAGTTCATCAGAAGAAAGTTTTTTTAAAAAGAGAGACTAACTTCAAAACTGGTATAAAGTTATACAGCTCTGCTGAAATCAGGGGTTAGGCAAATAAGAATTTGTTGAAATGTCAGGGGCACGTGTTTTGCTTTTTTTTTTTTTTTCTCTCGCAGTTTCTCCCTCGCTCTGTGGTTTGTTATCATTCAGCTCTGCAAGGCTTTGTTTAACTCTAGGAAAGGCCATAGGAGTTGGAATTAGATCCAATTTTGTTTGCACAGGAGTGTGTGGCTAAGGCTGGGCCTTTGAAGAAGGGTGTATTATACACTCTGGAGGTTTTGGAAGATCATTGTAACTATTGCTTGAGGGTCAGACTGTACCAGGCTCATTCTCCTCTTATAATCGTACTCCACAGATAAGTCCTATTTGCCAGAGTAAAGGACACAGTAAGATACTTCTGAAAAAGGATAACTGTCACTTGTCCTAAGGCAGCTCTAAGAGAAGTGTGCTTTATGGGATGTGTGGGGCTCTGGCCTATAGACAGTTCTTGCATAGGCACCATTATCCCCCTAAATGTCAGCATTCCCCAGATCATGACAAGAGCTGTATATTGAGCCTTGGGAGTTCATGGGCTCCTTAGTAAAGAGATGACAGAAAATTGCTCCAGCTTATACCAGCCAGGTGCTGTCTTTGGGCTTTTGACAAAAGTCAGCATAGGTGGTAGGGTGTGTTCATCTACAGCAGCTGATCAGCAATTCCTGAAGCCTGGAAACCTTCTGCCAGGAGGAGAGATGGGATGCTGAGGGACACAAGTGGTAACATTTAGAAGTACAGATCTCTTGTCATCTTATTGCTACCAGCTCAGCATAAATCCAGCCTATTCAAGTGAGCAGTAAAGCCCACCCCAGACTGTCCAGAAAACAAAATCAGAATGCAGTATTTTCTCCGCGTAAATAACTAGCAATTCCTGAGGAAATGGGTCCCAGATTTCCCTATGAATTGAGGCCTTAAGTTCTGACATAGGGAGCTATTCATGGAGGAAATTCTAATTGAGTCAGGTTATGCTTTTTCCACAAATTGTTTACCCTCTGTCTGGGTCTTTACTAGATTCCTAAAGGGACCTGTGTTGCACCCAGGGGCTGTGGTGGTTAGGCAGATTTAGGTGAGCACTCTTTGCATGCAGAAGTCAAATACTAAGGCTAAGAAACATGTCTATGGTCCATAAGAGGGACAGATCATATGGTCACCATCTGGGGCTCAGGGATGGCTCTGTGCACTGAAATAGCAGTTGCCGTGCCTTGCTGTGTTTCCACAACAGCAACCAAAGATGGTGACATGGAGGAAATTAATGCCAACTGCCCACTCATTTCCTGATTCTTTGTTACACATGCTCCAGTATTTTTAAAGAGACTGCAACATAAGGAATCCCGATTCTCACCTCTGACAGGTATGGATTGAAGTGAGTGGAGTTATCCTGGTGTAATCCAGGTTAAAAGGAAGAAACAGACTTCATACTCTGAAATTCTCTCATGAAACGTTTCCCAGAAATATCAAAGAATATTAAAGCTCTTTGGGAGCAGGGACTCTCTCATACTGTGTGTGAACAGTGTCCAACACAATGGGGCTTGCTCTTGGCAGAGACCTCTAGGAGCTACAGCAATACATGTAATAACATCTAACTACACCTTCAAGACATGGTGTAGGGAAGTACATTGTGTTAACTCAGTTGAGTGCCTGCCTAACCTGTGATTTAGAGGGGCCCCTCCCTCAGCGTTCAAAGGAGGAAATGAAATCTTCCCCAGGGAAGAAGTATTCTGACCTTTCAGCAGCAGGGTCTATGTGTATCGGCTACAAAAGAAGAGCAGGAACTGGGACGCTTAGGACCAGTTCCCCAGTTTGGCTACCTGGCCTTTGGCAAGTCGCTTAATTAGTCTGCTTTACAATTGCCCAATTGTCATAATAATTCTTTTCTTTCCCATAGCAGGGTGGGGATGGACAGAAAGGAAGCAAATTCTTCCTACATTTATGATTACAGAGTGCTTTAAGGTGCTCTGGTGAAAGGGCAAAGGGACAGTAATAGATCACATTCATCTCTGCTAGCTGGTCCCTAAAAGTATTTACTTACAAGACTGAGGCATGCTCACTGTCTTCAGTGGTAACTCTTTAAGGAAAGAGTTGCTTAAGGTAACATTTTCCAAAGCATCTAAGTGAGTCTCCCAAATTCTTTTGAAAGTGAAGGAATCTCAGACATTACATTTCAAAAATACACCTGAGCCCCCACCACATTTGAAAACATCTGCATCAGTTCTTTCCCGTGTGAAGAGTATGAAATTATAGAGCTGTCAACTGACCCAAGGAATTTGACACTTATATTAGTGAAATCTAGAAAATTAATATCCCATAACGAGCATGTCACTAAGCAAAGAAGTTTTCCCTTTATTGTAAAGATCATATCGAAACTCTCAGCAGACTTGCCTGATTCACTAGGCATGAAATCTTGGTCTCATCCTTTGATCTTTCTTCAGATACTACTTCATATAAGAATAAGGCAGACTCCCTTGGCTTGCCTCCAGCAGGGAGAGGCTAAGAGTTCCTGTGCTTCTCTAGGCTAATTAGCCACTTGCAGGACCCCAAAGAGGTGTAATCCACAGTTTTCCTTCACTACATCCATTCCTGTAGAAGCCTGGATCCTGGTCTTTACTTCAACACTGTGAATTGCGGGGCTGACAGAGACTTCTAATCTCCAAATTAAAATAAACTTCCAGCAAGGCCCAGTTCTTGTAAAAGAGCCATATTATTGATATAGGTAGGCAGTGTCTGAGGAGGTTTGTAGATACCAAGGTATTAGATGCTTTGGAGGTACAAAGCATTAACTTCTTTTTTCCTCTCTTAATTGCACAGTCACTCCACAGGCTGCATATCGATGTTTCAGGAATGGAAGAGGGGAAAGCAGAGCAACTGTCTGTGGGAAAAGCTGCATTCCATACCCTGAACCTCCTCAATGCAAAGTTTTCCCTGCCTCCCTTTAAGTTATTTTGCTTTCCGGCTGTATATCCAACTGCCAAGGAAAAGACCTGCTGAGTCAGCCTGAATCCTTTTCTGTTGAGTCACCTTCTTCAGCTTCCAAATTAAAGGCCAATAATTGCCCGTATATGAAGATTTAGACAATTGCTGCCTTACAACCTCAGCATGAGTTGTATGTGGAATTTCTCCTCTTATATGTGAAAAGACAGGCTTAAGTAAGATTGTAGTTAGAGATGAAGCTGTTGGATGAGCTGTCCTGCCCTTCCCACATGGAACCAGGGCTCCAGACATCCAGGTCCCCCAGTGCAAGATAAACCCAGCTGGAATGCTGCATTCTGAACCAAAGAGTGCTCAGGAAAGCCAAGATCGGATGCTAGGTCCCAGCTGCAGTTAAGAGCAGGAATGTATCTAACATCAGGCAAAGGATAACCTGGCCCTCTCTGCTGTGAGCTCTTTGCATCTCACATCCTCCATTCAGTGGGTACTTAACCTCTTTGCCGTAGCTCCAAGTGCTAGAGCTACCCTAGTGCTATGTTGTAGCCCAACACAAATCTGCTCCCCGCTAGCAGTGTATGCATCTTCCAGTTGCCCTACTGGGTAATCTAAGAGCACTTCCCCTTCCTAGGTCTCTGCCTTTCCTTCCCATGGTCTTAAGCCCTCTGCTGTGATCACTTCCTCCTGCTAAAGCCTAATTCCTCTTGCTTCTACTTTTGTCAGCCAAGATTGATTATTCTCAAGGGACACTGATGCAGAGCATGAGCCTCTTTGTATAACCCCTTGAACGTCTTTTGCTGCTACCTTACATTGGGGCAGGCAGTACTGCCATGTCCAGTATGAAGCAGGAGGAAGGACATGCCTAAGACAGTGAACAAAGAAGAGTTGCAGTCTGAGTTTGTACCTTAATTACTTTCTGCCTGTGTTCCCCGGTCATATCAAAATACATGTGGCGTTTCTCTTCTTGGCCTTGGTGCCATGGAAGCAAGTAAGGGAGGCAGGGTGGTCTGCTAGGATAATGTCAGGATGTAGCAAGCACCAGCTGCTCCCAAAGAGATGGGGAACTGAAGGGGATAATGTGGCTGCAAGGTCAGGGTCCTCACCAGCCAGGGGTGAGGCAAGTAAGCCCAGTGAGGCAAGCAAGCAGGGCAGGCCTGGGAGTGGTAGCCAGCTTCAACCAAGAGTTCAGATCATCAGACAATTTTGTGGTGACAAGGCAGGTCTGACCTCAAGCCAAGAAGTCAATCCACAGGTCAGGATCAGGTCTAATAAGGCTAACCAGGGTCAGACACAGCCCAGTGACCACCAGGCATGTCTGCAGTAATGAGGTAGGTCTGAGGTCAAGCTAGGAAATTAGTCAATGGGTCAAGATCAACAAAGTGCATGGTCAGACCCAGGCATGGCTGTGCATGAGCTGGAGACAGGCACTTTTAACGGCTCTGCTCATATGGTGACTGAAGACCCAGGGCTGAGCTTAAGTGGCACTCCTGGGCCCACAGGCAGAGGATGAAGACTTCAGGTGGGACTGACTAGTGCCATTAAGACTTATTAGTGCTCTCAGGGCCCTTATAGACAGATACTATTTCTGGTTCTGCCACTGGCTTCCAGGTGATCTTGAACAAATCCCCTCCCCTGTGTTTCTCCATCTTACTTGAGGTTCAGTTGGAAGGAAGACCAATGCTGTCTTCTTCTCTGAAGCTTCAAATTAGAAGAAAGGAACAGTAGAGATAGCATTATTTTTCAGCATGCTTGTAATTGCAAGATGTGTACCTATTACAAGGATGGGAGTTACAGTAGCTCCTCCGCACAAGAACCTTTTGTTGTTCACGTGAGTAGATTCTCATATTTTCCTCTAACAAGCTTCTGAGTATTTCCGGCAGAATTCCTGTGAGATTAAACATCATGTAAAATGTATTTGTCTCACACAAGATATGACTTGCTTTTGAACCATCAGCAATCATCCCAGCAATTGCTGGAATACAACTATATTTTTTTATTGTTATTACCATTTTTCTGCTTTCTGTCCTGGATCTTGTAATATACCAGTCCTATCACTAATTATGCTAACAAGGTCCTGAGGTTGATTTAGAGGCTCTGTTATAATGCCAGCCTCTCAGTTTACATCTCAAGTATCGGCACGTTTGTTGTAGATGTCTGTTAAGAGAAGCTACTTTTTCCATGCTTGTATGAAGAGTGAGAGCAGAGCCAGAGGTGGAGGGCAGTAGCACAAAATAAGATGCAGAAATGAGAAAAGGCAAATATCTGCTGTATCTGCATCTTTCTGACAAAAGGACTGACATTTCTGTGGGGCACAGAGGTAGCATCTGATGGACTCATAACGTTTGGTTTCGTTACAGTCTTTCCCCAAATACAAACCAAATGGACTCACGAAAGAATAGTTCATTCCTGAGGGCCAGCACCTTGTTTGGTGTCTTGATAACTTTCCAGAGCTGATGTGTGTATTAGTCACCCTTGCTGGTTCATTGCTGATCTGAAAGACAGAGGTTAAATAATTGCGAAAGCAAGGCTGATGTCATCATGGTGCCTGACTGAAGCTGGTACTTGGGAACTGTTGAGAGAGATGTATTTGCTTTGCTTTTCCCCAGGAAAGGGGTCACACAGAGCAGTGGTTCTCAACCTTTTCTCAGACCTACAGTCCGATGCACAATGTCTGTGTGGCTGAGTCACTCTCACCTTCGTGAACCACTCACCAACGAGCATCATGAAGAGGTGAACTGCAGACAGCGTCTCCCCTCTGCAGTCCTCTTTTTCTCTGCTTCTCCTGGTTCCTCCCAGTCTGATGGGATCCTGGAGACTTTTAAAGATCAGATGCATGCAGGTACATTTACAAGGGCTTCCTTTATACACTGTATCATGTGCGTCTGCCCCAGCACACAAGTCAGGATCTGTTTAGTTGCGTGTATAAGTAAAGAGGTTTCTTGTACAGGCCTGTTTTACTGACCATATCATGTGTATATCATACATAAGCTAGGCATATATCATATAACACTGTATATGTGTATGGACCTTTTCTACTTAGTGTTTAACAATAAGAATATGACTTGGCTTTGTACGAGACATAAAAAATAAAGACAGACCCTGCCCTGAAGAGTTTGTACTCTAAATGTCAGACAGAAAAAAGACAGGATGCACTGCGGTGAGGAAGATTTCTGATGTGTTTGTAATTTAAATAGGAAAAAACCGAAACTTGCTTAACAGGAAAAGAGTGTGTGCCTGTTTGTTTTTAAGAGGCCTTCAGAAAAGAAAAAGTAACAGTTTTATGACAGTTTGCTGGGGGAGAGGTTTCTCTTAACACCTGCTCAGAGGCTTGGGAGAGGGAAATGGATGTACATGCGTGTGTGGTCTAGAGTGCCTATGCCCATTGTTCCTCTGTTCTCTGCGTCAAATTCAGTTCTGGCTTCTGAGGGCGCAACTTGTAGCTGACACCAGGACCGTCTTTATTGGCACATGTGCCAACCCTTTTACTCCTTGAGCTTTTCCCTGTGGCTCGGTTGCGTTTGCCTGCCTCTGTGTCTAATCCCTATCGTACGTTGTGTTTTATGCCTTTAATGAGGAGGGATAGACAGCAAAGCAAAACTTCCATGCTGTGATCATAGAAGAGGAGCTATTTATTTCTGTTTCATGTGATGCCATGAAAACAGTCAGCAGTCTTACAACAGAGCTCTGCAGTATCCACAGCACCTTTGCTGATGCCAGCTGACATTATGTGGCACGTGTCCCTTGCAGTGTTGTTCTGCATCACCACGGTGATGGGCAGGCTGTAGAATCAGTAATTAGTGCAAGGGGCACATTTTATCCTTTTTTGGGTGCAAAATTTTTCAGGTCTAAAACTTCTTAAACTCTGACTAGGACTTGTCAAGGTTTTTATTATACATATACACATTTGTATTTTAAGAAATTGAAGTACTGGGTGTGGGTATGTGCTAATACTAAAAAGGAAACATAACCATATGAAGTTTCCTAAAGCCTTATATTAAAATACCAGAAGCGTTTGACTCCAAAGCATTGGGTTGAAGAGGTATGTGAAAAAGCCTTGGTCCACCTTGCTGCCAAAGACAGAAACTTCTCATAGGTTTATTTGAAAGTGGTCAAGCCCGTGGATGTAAGCAGGAAAGTTCTATGGGTCACACCATCTTAATGAGAGACTGTCACAGCTGGAGAGCCCCTTGTGATGTTGAGGGGATGTAATGCCACTCAGGGAGCTGTTTCAAGGTACTGGAGCCTGTTAGATGTTTGAATTCCCTTAGTGGTCTACCTTGTCAGCTCAAAACTTCAGGAGACAGTTAAGCCCCAGATCCCAGCTTGTCCAAACTGTCTTCACACTGGCATTTTTCTCTGGTTTTACTGCAGACACTCAGTTTCCCTGGCTTAAATATATACCACATCTCTAGAGGAAGTGTGAACACAACTAGGTCAGTTGCTGGGGCTCTGTGAACTCAGAATTCAGCACAGCATCCTGAAGTGATGTGTGTATATTAGGACTCCAGACAAATCATACTGCAAATTTAATAGTAATTACAGCAACAACACCCTTATCACCTGGATGGAAGTAAAAAATAATGCAGTGATAAAGCCAGAACAAGGCAGGTCTCCTGACCTTTTGGTACTGGCCATTTCCAGCTGCCTATAGCAAGCATGCCGATTTGGTGTGGTAATAGCAGAGAACACACAGCAGCTGGTGGGAACAGTCTGAACTGCCTAAGGGAAGCTTATGGTTACAGTCCCTCTTCCAGCTGAGCTGTGATCTGCCCAGGACAGAGCAGTGGTTACAGAGGTGGAACTAAACCGTCCTTGCCTGTCTCCAGTTTTAACCTGGCAGTCGTACCTACTTTTTCACTCTCTGCTGAATACTGAGTAGCCAAAGTAGGCTTTGCAGCTAAGAATACAGTGCTGGTTTGACCACTGCCTCTCTTCTGCATCCAAAGCAGGATGGTTACCTGACTTGGAAGTAACGACGTGATTAAGGGAAGAATGCCCTTTTTGAAGGGGCAATTTAATGAAATGTCATTTCCCTTAGCAAATCCTGTATTTTTTCTCCTTACGTTCACATCTACTACCCTTGAATATATAATTCAGTCCTGTAAACTTCAATCTGTTACTGAAAATAGTACTTATGACCAGTTTTGATACTTTTTTGATGCATCTTTAAAGCAAGCCATAAGACTCTTTACATGAATAAATGAAATTAACCTTCATTTGTGCCTTAATTTGAAGTTCAAACTTAACATAATCAATATTTTGCGGTCTTCTACAATCGGTTCAAGTCTGTTTATCCAAGGAAATTATTTGTTCTTCTTCTGCATTTGAAGTAGAAATGGACATAATTAATTCCACAAACTATAAGAAATTGGAAGAATTAGGACTCTGAAGATAATGAAATATACCATGTGCAAATTCACCACTTGTGAAGTACATGCACACTCCACTTAATTTTTTAGTGTATAATATATACACTGTTTCTCAGCAAACTATCCCTATCCAGCTTTTTGTAAAATTTTAGCTCTTCAACAAAGCCTGCTTTCTGCCCCCCCACCCCCCCCCAGTGAAAGCAACTGTATAAGCTGAAAAGTTGAACTTGCTGAAATCAGATATGAGAGCAGACATATACTACCAAATAAAATGCATTGTTTTTGCCATGATGTGTTTTTGGATGAGCTACATTTATAACCAAGTAATTTGCTATCAATGTTTCATTGTAATTTACTCTCTAAAGTATTCATCATGTCATAAACTTCACTAGGTACAAGATCAGTTCATTCTAATTTTAAGATTGTATCGTAAGAAACACTTAGCACATTGTGAAATAAATTCAAGAAGCATTTAATCACTGCAAGTCTGTCATGCTCATCTTTGTCATCCTTAACAAACTTTAAAACTGCAACTGGGCAATTCTCAGCTAACGTAAAAAGTAACATCTAATAGCTTCCAACTGCAAGTCAGACAGATAATCATCTTGTGGGGACATGCCTAAACATTTCTGTGCATTGAAGGTTGACAAAATGATATAGCTTCCGTAATTCTGAAACTCTTGGCAGCTAAGGAGAAGTGATTGAAAACTTTGGTCATACAACCCTCAAGATCAAATGATTATTTGATCAAACACTTATTTATAAAATAATTTGCTGTTTTACAGAAGATGAGGATGCTTATTTTGCTTCCAGCTAATTGCCCAGCTCATTTTCCTGTAATTTATAGACAGTGATGCCTCCAAAGGTTAACATTAGTCTTATTAGCCCAATGTGAATAACAAAGCTCAGACTATTTGACTTTATTAATACTTCTTACATTTTCAGCTATTCTCATACAGTTTCACTGATGCCTTGCAATAACAATAAAACAGATTTGTTCATTACTGTATGGCTGAGAGGAAAATGACTGTCAAGAACACTTCATTATTTCCATGATTTGAAAGTTTCTGTTTGCAGAGTAATGCTAGTGCAAATCACCTAGAGTTGTTCAAACTTATTTTTGCATGCTTAGTTGCTATTTTCTGTTTAAAATTAGTAATTAATTTTTTTAGAAAACAGAAGTTCTTGTTTATGAGTGAGTGGAATTTGATCTCATACAAAGTGGGCAGAAGATATAAAACAGTCTGCTTCAAATATAGTTCCAGTTAAGTCAGTCAGCAGCAGCCCTGTGGGAGTGAATACCCACATTAAGTCTCCAGGTTGTTCTCGGTTCTCTGCCTCACTGTGGCAGAATCTCCAAGCAGTAAGATCAGTGTAGGAGTTTACTCCATTCTCCCTCAGTTCTCCTGTGAAATTATAATTAGGTTTTTGTGCTAAACTCAAATGCAACCATTTCCCTTTTGGTTTCCACCATATAGTTCTGATTCTACCTTCTGTAATGCTTTTAGAGACTCAGAGCACACCAGCAATACAATATAGAAAATCTCTTTATTGTGTAACAGAGCAGCTGCTCTGCTCTAGAGCAAACTCTGTTTATATACTGCTTGGACAAAAATTTCTAAAAAGCTCTAGGTAAACGTTATCCCAGAAATTTCTCCACATCTGCTGACCTCTCTTTCAAGGTCTTGAGCTATACGTAGCACTGTAACTTAGCTTTTCTTTGAGCAGGAATTTGAACAAGGGATCTCAGAGGTCCCTCCTAACCCAAGGGCTGTGATTCTTTTCACTGATGTTCTGCAATAAAAGTCATTAGTACCTGTACATGGCTTAATGGAACTTTCTATCTCTGTAGTGGCTTATAAGGGCTCGAGCTCAACAGAAAGTTGAGTCCTCAGTTAAGATTCCTCATTTAGCCTCTTACTTCCCAAGGGCTGAAGATAAAATTCAAGCTGGGTATGCAAGACTTCTACCACAGCAGTGAGTTGGCCCAACAGCATCCCCTCTGGTTACCTGTGAAGAAGCTGAAAACAGGACCCAGAAGTACCTTCATTTATTCTTTGTCTATTGGATTCAGGTTGCTGGACTGGCTTGATTTTTTGCTCATACTTCTGATCTCTTGGGAAAACTGAATCTGGGTAAACTCAGATGTACATTCTGGTGTAGTGTTATGTGTCATGCACATCTAATCAGATGCACGGTTTTGTGTATTTTTTCTCTTGCAGCTGGTAAAAATCAAAGGATAGTAAAAAGAAACTGCAAGCAGGCAGCTGTGTGAACCTGAAGTGTTTGAAACAGGGCAAACCGAATATGGGGAAAGATGTAAAATAGGGGCAAATGTGACAATTTTCAGAGCTGTGCAAGAGAGTCAGAGAAACCCCTTGAGGGCAGGGGTAAAGTCATCATTGCATTGAGTAGTCTGTTGTGATTGTTCTCTGATGTGAAATAGAGTGAAAAATGATGGGATTTTTCCCCTTTAATTTATTGGAAATGTGAATGACTCAGTCGTGCTTTAACTTATTTTGTATCTGCTTTATTTGGAGTGTGCTCTGAATAAGCAGGGCTTTCTGTTTCCATACTCTTGTAGAATTTGCTTCTTGCCTCACCTTTTTTTTTCCTTCTTTTCTTTTCCCGAAAGTAGAGGTTTGAATAAAAAGTAGCCATAACATTTGTGCTATCAGAAACATACTAAATTCATTCCTTTTAAGCCAGGGATAATGAAACTCCAAAACTTTTCAGAGTCACTTTGAGTGACTGCTCATGAGAATTGTATCCAAGCTTTTCTTTCCAGCCCCCTCCTGAATGTTACCAGAAGACCAAGCCTTGAACCCAAGAGCTCTTCCAGCAGCAAACCCACCACTCCTCCTTGCCAGCATTCTGTCCTATTGCCCACCAAAGGACATGGCTGTTTGCAAACTAACATCTGAAATGGCTTGATTTGTGAATAAGCAGTACATTGTGGTCAGCTGTGAGCCAGACTACAGCATTCATGAAAGATGAGGAAGGTGGGTGACTCACGTGGTTCAAACAGATGGAAGGCGACCTCCGGGCCAGCCCTTGCTGTCCAGTTAAATGTGATCTCAGAGCTGAACACGCTGAGCAACTCTAGCAAGTCTGTGTCCAGTTCTGATTTTTCGGGTAGAAATCAGATGACATGGAGCTTAAGGCTGAGTTTGTGTTTAATTAGGGGATTATCTCAAATCTGAAATGGAGCCGCTTTGAAGCGTGTGAACCAAAGCTAGATAAAGACTCCCACAAACCCCTGCACACTGGAAATGTGTAGGTTTCACCCTGTATTTATTTGCTGTGGCTCAGTTTGAGGTAAAAGGTACAGCTCAGCTGTCACAGCTGGACTTTTTTCCTGGTCCACATTTCTTTCTGTAGGCTGCTTTAATTTGTTTGTTGAGCAGATCATCTGAAATCAGATTGGCTGGAACTGGAATCGCTCTGCTCAGCTCCCTTAGCAAATACACAAGGTCTGAGAGGTGTCTGGCTGCATGTAATGAAATGAGCTGACTGGCAGTTTAGCATTCCCCTGTGTAGGAGCATCTTAGGAGTAAGACACTTAATTATTATTAACATTCTAATTGGCTTGTGCGAGCGCGGATGTGTGTGCGTGGCTGCGCCGCCTGGCTCGCCGTTGGTAGAGAAGCCACATCACATACTTTCCTAACTGGCTCCCTCTGGATCAAGCAGAGCCTGTATCTTTTAAAATTCATATCTCGACCTTCAGCTGTTTCCAGTAGCAAAACCCTAAACAGACTAAATGTGAGGGGGGGCCGACAAAAAAGTAACTATGTTAAGGAAACATTAACAGGAAAAGAACATCTTGGTAAGGTCTGCAGATAAGAATGGTAAGAATTGTTCTCTCCAGGCGATGCCTGCAGTACAACTTGTTCTGTATGCTTTAGCCGCTGCTCTATGCCGGCATATAGGGAGGACATTAGCTCTTAATGGGAAACATTAGGTGTTTAAATCAAGAACATTTTTCCACAACGTGAAATTCTGTCAGGTGACTGCTGAAAGCCTCGGTTGAGGCTCTGCTCCCCGAAGTTACTTCTTGTTAGAGGCTTGCCACCTAGTGCTGTCATTCGGTACTGCTTCGCTGTCTTTTGCCCGACTTAGTGCTGGAAAAGCCGATTTTAAAAAAATTGTTTATGTAACATAAGCAGCAGCTTCTACATGCATTGACTGGCTCTTAGCTTTTGCAAAGAACAATATTTGCTCTGAGACAGCAGCAATACTTGTTGTTCCAGTGAAACATGCTGCTTACGCTGACAAACTAAATCAGAACGGGGGGTTTATTGTAATAATATCCTTTCACCCTGCTTTGGCGGAGTGAGGCAGCCTAAAAATGTATGACTATAGTTTATAGCCGGGTGCTTGCTTAGTGTATAACTGCAAATGACAATCAGTTCTGCAGCGTACAAAGATTTTTTTGATGCATCCATGATTGTCTGGCAGAGAACAAACACTGTTCTTATAAACTCACACTTTGGAAAAACATAAAAGAAACTGGCAATTTAAAATAGCTTCCTTTGTGTTGAGACCATCTCTCTGAAATACATAATCTGACCATTCAACTGTATTTACAGCTCTCTCCTTCTACTGAGTTATAATAAAAACAGAAGCAAGATCCTTAGCTTCCTGTATCTGCACTTAATTTAACACTAGCACTGAAATCATCTTACCCTTTCATACTAGAGGAATGATTTCTACTACCTTTACCCTTGTTGAGAACAGCATCTCACACTGAGGTGTTTTTACAGAAATCTGTGAGACTTAACTACCCTTATAATCAAGTTTAGGCTGCCAGAGTCTGGCCTAAGGTTATCTTGCTTATGGAGTTATCTCTGCTTTGGCAGCGCCAGTTTTCTCCTTACATATTGCAAAAAACCCACTTGAACTCAGACTGTGGAAGGTGCTGAGCAGCTGCAGTTGCCACCAAAGCCAGTGAATGTTGAATATACTCCGCATCAGTCCAGGCTCTGCTCATCATGTTTATTTGACAGGCAATAACCTTTTTATTGAACCCAGCACGTTACACTGATGAGCCACCCTTCAGCAAATATGATTGTAATAATCACTTGGTATTTATTTAACAGCCAATTGCTGTCTTTTGGGAAAGAGTCAATTTACATAGTTTCAAATTAAGATGAATATATTTTGTAATGGTTGTTTAATAAAGGCCAATGTAGGGGAGTTGCCTACTGGTGAGAGGTGAGGATGGCAGACCAGGCATCTGTGTGTAATGCTCGATTCTGCCACTGACTTGCTTGATGACCTTGGGCAAATCTCTTAGCCGCTACATCCTTGTATTTATTCCCTTGTAAAACTGGTATAATAGTACCCTGGTGCCATGAAGCTTAATTACTGTTTGTAAAGGATTTTGACCTCTCCATCAAGGAACTGCATGAATTATACTATAGCTAGCCTGTTGACCCTGAACGAAGGAAATGTTTGCAGCTGTTTGTCTAGAAGAATGTCTAGTTAGAAATACATTTCAGGCCAGTGAATTATCTTTCATTTAAGATAAAAGAACACCTTCTTCCTCCTACGCTCTCCACCAAATTTCAGAGCTTCCTATTGCTTTTAAGTGCAAAGTCTAATTTTCTCTGAATATATGTATTCAGGAGCCTGGCCAACTCCCCTTGATATTGATTTAATTGGCCAATTGATGAGGCATGTAGGATTTTTTTTCTAGTGCCTAGCTTGGGCTTTCCTCATGTTATAGTATCAGACTCTGACTCCTTGTCCTGTTTCTTTCCTCTCCCTCTCCCACTCCTCCTTAGGAATATAAAGCACTTCAGAAATCGGTCTAGGTTTGTAATAAGTTACTTTAATTGGATTTTTTTTTATTGGTATGCACAGGTTATCTTTAAATGACTTACTGATGTTCTGCCAAGCACTGCTCATTTAACCTCCTTCCTGCTCTCTTTGTATATGGATTCCTCTAATGATACTGGCAAACAATCTTTTAGAGAGCGTGCAACACATTTCTGCAATGAAAATCCCAAATGGAAAGCTAGAAGACACTGCCATTTCAGAGATGTCATGTCCCAGTCTCGTAGCTTTTGGCACTCAGTTTCCAGTGGTCTTCATGGGCACCCAGCACCTTGCAGGGTGGGGTGCTTACCCACCTCCAACCCCAGGAAGGTAAAGGAGAGAGGGGAGCCTTTTTTTTTTCTGCTTCTTTTTTTTTTTTTGCTTCTTTTTTTTTTCTTCTCTTTCTTTCTTTTCACTTTTTTTTTCCCCTCCCTGTGATCGTTGAGCCACTCCGACGTGAATTTATGTGTGTAATCATCTGTGTTGTAATTGGCAGCCTGGCATATGAGTCACTAACCAAATTAACTGAAGTTTCCTTTGGGGAAAAATGTAATCAGTTACTACACTCAGATACATTGCAACAAATTAACTCTTACTGTTTGTATGGGTTTAGACTTAGCTGGCTGATGGTTTCCTTCCCCAAAACAAATGGGGGAGGGAGCCAATAACAGAGAGGGTTGAAAGCCCTAGGGATGGAGGTATCCTGAAGTGTCTTTCTCAATAGCTCCTGGAAAGCCATCTGCAATATTCTGTACCCTAAGAGTTCAAACATCATAAATAATATCCATCCTGTATTAGGAGATTGACTTTAAAATCAGTAAGATGGAAAAATACATGTTTTGCTTGTTTGGGGCATTTAAACCTTTAGTGCTCCATCATGCCAGATTTTGTTTGCAACCCAAATTATCAGACCTCCACTTTCTGTAGGAAAGAAAGGTGAGATTTTCATATGATCCCATGATTCAAGAAGCTGGGACTTTAAGAAAAAATCCGCTGTTGCAGAACTAAGAATTAATTGGTCAGTTAGCAACACAGCACTTGATTGTTTTTCTTCTGTAGTGAAATCTGTTCAGAGCCCAAATCTAAGCAGCACTGTGGAAATAAATGTTAATAATTTTTTGGGTTTGCTGGCTGAATCAAAAAACTACTAAAAACTTTGTTTTAAGTCAAATGAAATATCTTATTTGACCTGAAGTGAAACATTTATTTTCAAATTTTTTTAACTTTAAAAAATATATTCAGGTGCTTTATTTCAAAATGTTTTCATCTCCATACGTGTTTCTTCCCCAAGTCTGGTAGATAGTTCCAGTTGAGCTTGATCTGCAATTGTCAGAAAATAAAATATTCTACTAAACAGGTCACAATGGCTGATCTGAGAGGACCTAGTCTAGTGGGTGACTGCAACATCAGAAGACTCAAGGCTTTTAAGTGGTAATTGCTGCTTAATAGTCTCAGGGGGGCAAATATAAAAAGATGTAGGTGTCAGTCTCTTTAATATCTGAAGCTTTGGTATCTGGTGGTTTTTACCTTTTTACTGCCTGAGGAGCATAGGACTCCTTGCTGAAATGTTGGTAGGAGGTAGATACGTTAACCAGTATGAAGTGATACGCAGTAATGCAACAAGAAAGGAGGTAAATGGTGTCTGAGGGTCTAAGACAGCTTTCAGGAGGACCTTGCCACCTGTGTCCTGGGAAGTCCACTGGAGCCTCCTGGACAATTAAGATTTTGTAATGTCTTCTGTGTAGAACTGAACTTGGTCAGTTAGAGAAAAATGATGTATGGTGCCTAGTAGAAGAGAGAAGAGGAAGGCTGTTTGAAGATAACCATGGTGGACAAATGTGGAGACATGGTTAGTTGAGAAAGGGCATGGATTGGTCCCTCTGAGCAATCCAGGCTTGTGACGTAGGGGAAGGC
>JAVJGI010000001.1:105162459-105264255 GCA_035590275.1 Ibycter americanus | reverse complement strand
CTTCCCCCATCCACCTTGCCCCCATCTGTGTGTGGGGTCCATCCACACCCCCCCCAGTATTTTGAAGATGGATTTTATGTTGGTGAAAGTTTCTGTACTGACAGAAAAGACAATGGAATCCTCTACATCAGTAGGGGACTGTTTTGGTATGTACTGGTAAAAAAGATAATTCATATGCAATTGAAATCTGTTGGGATTTTCTATAGTCAATCAAATAATTAAAATTATCTGAATATTTGCTATAACATATCATAACCTCCAAAATACTATCACTATTCAGATGTGGTACAATATTGCCCAATGTAGGACTCTGCATTTCTCAAGTCTTCAGGGTAGAAATGAGAGTTAATCCCGATACAGGTTTACTGGTAGGATACTCCAATGTGACATGCATACTCGGGTCATCTGAGACTCCCATGGGCTTTTCTAGCTTGGTAAGAGATGCTCCTATGTAAGAACTCTTGTGATTTAAGACAAAGAAATTATATGCTCAGTCTTTACCTCAGATAATATTTCAGTCTTGAGATTCACTCTTGGAAATTGTATCCTTTTTGTCACAGGGCTCTGTCCTGCTCTCTGACTGGATGACAAGACTTTGTAATGAATGAGACTTCAAAGAGGTGGACACCTGATTATTATTTTTTTTCCCCAAGAAATCAGCATTCCAGTTCATGAGCTTGAAACAGGCACTTGAGGGTGAAACTTTGAAGTATAAAGGTTTTACATAGGCAACTAGACAGGAGCAGAGATGGCTGAAGATCTTCCATGATGAAGTTCAGTCCTGAAAAACCCACCCTGAATTCAAGAACTTGCAAATCTGTTTGAACTGATTCAAGTCATCTCAATAATTTAAATAATAATAATTTATTTTTTTTGTCCAGTTCTGACTCCTACAGGCTGCAAAGAGACAGCACCTGCACAGACCCATGAAAAGCTGCCTTTGTAATGCTTACTGCAGTTTCCTGCTCTGGTGGCCTGTGAATGGATGAATTTCTTTTTTTGCTTAATAAACAGCCCTCATGTATCTGTCTGGAACTCACACCATTAAAGCCTTAACTCAGGAATTTAAAATGATGTATCTTTTTCCCTTACCTACATGTCAAATCACAAACATCAGCTTTAGTAATAAATATTTCTATTTTATATGTATATTTTTATGCCTTTATCCCAGTTGTGTTTTCAAGGCTAAGGGCTTCAGTGTTAGATTCTTGCTGCATGTTTAACAAACAAATAGTGAAAAATAAAATATGCTGATGTGGAGATTATTATACATAAATCATTGAAAAATGCTCTTTTTTAGAGAAGGGAATCACAAAAGGAGTCATTGACCTGAATAAAAGAAGCTCAGCTGTACTCCAGAGAATTTGCCATTTTCGATACATGTTAGTGCTTGCTAACAATTGTAATTTATTAATCCTGTTCTGTCTTCTTTTCCTCTCTACTTGCACATTCGCTTTTTATTGTAAGCAAGAATTGCATTTATTTTCCAAGATGTAAATTGATCTTTTGGTCACTGATAACCACTAAAAGCTACTTGATAGTCAAAACAATCTCTCAAAAGACCCATAACAAAAGTAGGTAAAAAAGGCCTCCTCGGTAGATCATTCAATTTTAATATTTCCAAGAGAAAAAGCAGTATTTGCATCCTGAAACAGAGCCAAGGATATTCTGGCCCGATTTGCAGGTCGTAACTCTCCTCATGGTCTGTTTGGAAACAGAAGCTCCCTGCCTACTGCAAATTGATGTAGCTCTGCTGCTCCAAATGAAATACAGTTAGCTATGTTGATAGACTCAAGGATATAGAGTGGTGATAGGATTTTTCATAATCTCTGGAAAACCAGGATGTCTGTTTTGCTATTTAAGTGGGAGCTGAACTCTTGGAAATTGTGCTTCTCACGTAGAGAAACTAGAAACAGAGTTTAGAGAGCACAGGTACATTACTATATGCTATCTTTTTTTTTTTTTTTTTCATCTTGAGTGTATCTGTTGTATAGAGGCTTTACTTGTTAAAGAGCTGTCAGGCCCCTGCTTCCACCCTTGGCATCCCAAAGCTTCCATCTACATCCAGTGTTTGCCAAACACATATTCATATCCATGTACAGATATATGTACATGCCCACCTGCACTAACAGATGCGATCGTTTTTTTCCTCTTGTCTCTGTTTTCCAAATGAAGATGCAAAGTTCAGTATTTATACTCCCAGCAATCAGAACTAAATTCTGCAAAGGAAGAGGCAAGAAATTAAACATCATCCAGGGTCAGGTAATCTTACCTCAGTAAATATCCAGTTCTAATTTGTAATCACCAGGTATCTGTCTGAAGCATGAGTTTTCTCTCTCCCAATACTTCTTCCATTTAACTGTAAAATTGCCTAGCTTCACTTTGAATTGAGCTGTAGTCTCAGCACCATGTCTTTTTTTATTTAACAAATGTTGACTTTTTTTATAGGATCTCTTTTCTTCCTTTGTCAATGCACTCAGAATTTGTCCAAGGAGGTTTTTTTGTGTGTCTTCCCAGTGGTATGTTGTAAACTTACTGACAGAAGCAATTGAGTACTTAACCAATCATTAGTGCTTGAGTTTCCCCCTCAGCTGCAGCCATTCTAATTCTGAAGGTAGACTGTGATGTGCCTGCTGTCTGTATTCAAGTTCTAAATCTTACTCAGATTCAGTAGGTGCTGTGCATAGCTTAGCTCTTGTCAAGTCTGGAAATAATTTTTTTTCTATCCTTGTTATGTTGGTAAGATGAGGTGCTTGCTGGCTAGAATGCTTGTTTTCCTCCCCCTCCTCTTCAGTGTCTTTAAAAAATATTGGGGAAAAAAAAGATATGAAATAAACCAGCATGCAAAGAGAAATAACCAAGAAATATGTGGTATATTTGTGCCATACATTTTAGTGAATTCTTAATGTGGTCATGAGAGTGTCTGACTTTGTAGATAAATTTCTGTATTCTCTGCATTTATTGAATCAGCAGTGTACCCATCCATTATGTAATACTAGCAGCTGGTCAGCCTTTCATGTGATGTACAGTTTCCTTTTCTTCTTGTAGTAATGATAGAATAATAGTATTATTCTTCAGCACCTTTCAGCTAATGTTCCTTTAGATTATCATCCAGCTACCAGTTACTTATATGTAGATGCAGATCCTAATTTAGAAGAAGAATTAGCTTTGAGTAAAGCATTAGTTTATACTGATAGGGTTGGAAAAGAGCTTCTTTACAAATGGAAACTGTTGGACAGGTTAAAGAAACAATTGTCAGTATCATTGCTTCTACATGCCTGAGCCGTTTCGGAAAGAGGGTTCTAATTATTGGCCTCAGCCAAAGAGAGGGATATAAAAGTCTGTATTTCACAATCCTTCCCTACATCATAGGTATCTCTTGGGCCCTCTGAGAAAAACTGTCACTGCCTCCCTCAATACTAGGAGGTCACAGTATTCTTTAGCACATTTGCAGATTCCTCCTTTTTCTCCCTTCTTTCACTTCTTCCTGAATTTATTTACTATCTGTGTTGGGGAGCATTTGACACTGTCAAAAACTGGGTGTCGGTGATTTGAAACCTTTCTTGATGACACCTCACTCATTTTCACTCACCTGATACATCCCACATTATTTTGCAATTAAGACCATAGTGAGGAACAGTCAGTAGCTGAAAGGAGTGGAAACCAGTTCTCCAGTAGCTACAGAGCTGTAGCAAAGAGATCATCTAATTCTAGCTATGCAAGGATCTTGCACAACTCCTGCCAGTTTCTCTCTGAGACTAGGAACAGAAAAATAAGATGTTAAGAAACAATAATGTACGGAAGGCAAAACAGCAGACCACTGACCTTTCCTGTGCGGTCTCCTGCCATGCTTCTCTAAATGATGTTTTATTCTAAAGAACATATCTTTTTATTTTGTCTTAAACAAACAACCAAACCCAACAGCACACTTTGGGGAATTGTCAAAGAATTTGGGATCTGATTCACAGCCTATTGAGGTCATAGAAAATGCTTCTCATTATGTGTATATTGGTTGCTTTTTTAGAAATGGTTGCAGTGGAAAACATTAAGTTGGGCAGATGTTAAACGTCTGGTATCAGACCAAGTGCTCCCTTCTACAAAATGCTGAGTAAAGCTGGCTAGAAAGCAAAATATCTGTTTCAGAAAAAATGTGGATATTTTAGAACTTTTATCTCATCAAAATAAAAATAAGACCACTTGTTAAAGAGAGAGCAAGTGAGCAGAATAGAGGTTTAGCTCACAGTATGCCAAAGCCTGGTTTTGAGGGTATTCCTATAAGATGCAGGAGACCAGGGTTCATGTTTATGGTCTACAATACCTTCTTGACTAAGATCAATGTGTTAAGCAGAATTGCTTCTGTTGGATTGGTTCTGACCCATTCCCTGGGGCAGAGGAGAGATGACAACCCAGAGGTTGGGGCATTTGCAATGACTGTAGAAAGACTATGTCAAATCCTTCCTCTGCTTTATTTGGAGCCAACTCCGTCTTTCCTTTATCACATGGTATAAATCCACATTACCAGGGACCGTGCTAACCACTGGACTGCTGGTTATGCTGGGATCCTTTCCCAGTCAGGTTTTGTTCATCAAGCTGGGCTGGAAGATTCTTCCCAGCAAGTGTTTTGTTGAAACTGATGTGTTTCCCACAAAAAGCTTTGGTTCTGAGAGATCAGCGTTTTCTGTACCCCCCTCAAAAAAAAAAAGAAAAGTCTTGTTGGAAAATTCCTGACTAGCATGAGCGCTGATGAGGTCAATTGACCTCTTGCACCCTCCCAACGTTTATGTCTTTTTATTTCAAAACAGCTAGAGAGCAGCTTTTCTGGGCAGGAAATTGCAAAAAGCTAAGACTGCATTTAAATAGTGCATTCAACTGCAGCTTGCACTGAGTACAATTTTGAAATAATCTTTATTTAGATGTTGTCTCAACTACCTATTGAACACATTGAACCTCCCACGCGCCTAATCTTCCTGCTTTGCACAAAACATAAAATTTGTCTTTTAAATATCAGAGCCAATATCATAAGAAAGAAGCCTGGAAAAAGAAACTTTAGTAATATAACCCATAAGTCCATCCCAAAAGAAGCTTTCACTGTTGGATGAAAACGAGCTGGGAATGTGTATGTTGAGAAGGGAGAGGAAGAAGAGATAAGGGGGTCAGAGAGGTCTAAACAGCTCTTGCATGAGTTTATCCCTAGCAGGAGGACAGAGAATGCTAAACAAAGATTTTATTGGCATTAGAAATGTGACCATTATATGCAGCATGGGCGTGGGGCAGCTTTCCTAGTTAGCAGATTACTGTTTGTATTCCTACCTCTGCTGTTGGTCTATCAAAGGGTTCTTAGACAAATAACTTTCCCCTTTGTGCTCCTGTTTCCCTAGCTGTAAAGTGGTGTCAATGACATTTGTTGCCTTCATAAAGCACTTCGAGATCTGTGGGCAGAAGGGATGTGTTAGGATTGGTATTAGTTCAGAAAGAGAAAAAGCTGTAAAACAGAAGTTTGAAGTCATCCTTATCTTCCTATGTCTCTTTCCTTATAGTTTTTTTTTTTTTTTTTCTGTTGGGAAGAGACTAGTGAACTTAGAAGTGGCCAACAGTCTTGATCTCTGAGCCAAGAATTAAACCTTTCTGTAGCTTAGTTGTAGGATGCAGATTATGTGCACCAAAGGTATATGCAGTCTTTGGAAAGTAATTTACAGATGACAGGCGGTGACAATTCTCTGGGTGTCTCATTGCAAAATGCATTGAGCTAAACGGAAAGCTGGGTCAGAGGCAAGCCAGTCACGCTGACCTCAGTGTAAACATCTTTATCCAGCTGGAACTCAGATGGGTCAGCAGCCCTGCACCAGAATTGTCCTACTGCTGGTCACACAATGTATCGTGGCATGAAGGCTGTCTTGAGCTACAACTCAACTCCATGTACTTCAGAGCCCCAGGCAGGCCAACCATGGGCACGTACTCACACTACTCCCTCCTTCAGGTTATTATTGCTTGTGCTTGTTTACATGGTCATAACACTCAACTGTCCCAGTATGCAGTGACTGTCCTCAGAAGCTTCCAGTATGCATAGATGCAGCAGGCACAAACAACTCATGTGTTTTGCTCATGAGTAAAACAAGGCTGAAGCAAAGATAATATGCATTAAATAGGAATCATATAATAGTTAAAAAAACCCCACATTGCAATGTTGACATTTTCTGTACATGAATTGTCTGCATTTAGGTCAAAATAAAAAAAAATGTTTTAATGCCTTTGAGCCCGGATCACCTATTGCCATGGGCCTCACAAGCAATCAATAATACAGCAAAGCAGCTGTATTTAGAGACTTTGTTCTGCCATTTGATTCCTGAACAGATTTTTCATGACCAAGACAGAGAATGAAACAAGTAACTATTCAAGAAAGCTCATTTCAGACTGAGATCACATACTCCAGTCCCACAGCTTATTGTCCACACGGAAACCCAGCTGAGAAATCCAGCATTGCTTTATCAGCAAAGTTACAAATATTTACTAAGGAACAGAAGTCAAATGGGAAGGACTGTC
The DNA here is from genome assembly GCA_035590275.1 of Ibycter americanus. Classification (NCBI taxonomy): domain Eukaryota; kingdom Metazoa; phylum Chordata; class Aves; order Falconiformes; family Falconidae; genus Ibycter; species Ibycter americanus. The sequence continues at coordinate 105,257,715 of JAVJGI010000001.1, read as the reverse complement.
TAATCCAAGCTATCCATGCTTATAACTGCCCTAAGCATGAAAACAACTGTTTTTTCTCAATTTTTCTTGCTGTATGGGTGGTCTCTAGTATTATCCATAATTTTTTTTTTTTTTTTTTTACTTTGTACAGGATAAAGAGGATAATAACCATACCAGCTTCACCAGCCCATGGAGAGAACAGCTGAAGAGAGCATGTGAAATTGCTGTGATGAATAGCAGAAGAGGGGAAAGCTTCTTGCAGTGAGGGAGATCTAAGCAGCACTTCAGGCCAGGAGGCGAACTGAGAAAAAAATTTTTTGGATGTAACCAGGTAGGTTGCTAGTATTGTATTAAGAGTGGTGTATGGTATTATAGAACAGAAAGCCAACAGGTTCTCCATGCCAAAGAAAACCAAAGAAAAATGAATGCAGTAAAATATGCAGTTCAAACCTTATTTAAATTAAGGAAGGAAAACAAGGGCTATTCCAAAGAAAGAGTTCAAACTCAATCAAAGAAAAGAGATTCTAAAAAAGTAATCTGTAGCTTAACATGGGCAATGAGAAGTTTACCTTGAAAAATCAATTGCAGTTGCTGGAATAGTTTCTCTCTAGGTATATCATAGTATCTAGGATTCCAACCAGTATTATAGTCTGGTATGCTAAGCACTGTCCAGTATGCCAGCACTGCTTGCTGTCACCATTTCCAGATTCAGTCTACTCAAAGACTAATGAAAAAAACAGCTCAAAAGAGGTCAGTCTTCTGACCGTCACACAGCAGAGATCTGCAGTGCTGCAGATCTAATGCATGGCCATTTTTCCTAAGTTCCTAGTGGCTCTGAATCACCTTTTCTTCTGGAGACAGTATGAGGATAGCTTCATTAAGGTCACAGGAGCTAGGCTGTTGTGAAACCGTCTCAAGAGAGAAGAGAGCCTTCTTCCTATTTAGAGACACTGAAAGAGAAAATAGTGTGTACTGTTCTGTTTAAAATGTGTCTTGCCAAGGAGGAGCAAGGCTTGAAACCAGCGTTTCAAAGATACTAGCCCCACTGTGCTCACAGTTAACTGTTCCAGCTTAGTGTGCAGTGACGGGCAGCAATGGTGGTGGCAGAGTGCTTCTTGGGAGCTTGCAAAGCTGTGACCTAGAAGCCTCTATTCCAGAGGCAAGATCAAGCTGTTCTGTCAAAGACACTGACCAAATTCATAATGTATATGTAGGCTATATGCAAACCACATTTATAACATCCCAGCCTCCCCACTGCCTTCCGTAGCTGCTAAAGAATCCAGATAGCTCAAACCAAGGAGGTGTAAATTGATTGACCCCTTTAGCTCCAGATGCCTTTGAACTCTTGGTAGGAGGACTTGCTAAGCTTTAATCTGACTCTGGCTAGTCAACACACTTACCTTGTGAAGGCCTCAGGCTGGTTTGACTATTTGCTACTAGCAGCAATCCAAATGTTAAAGATCAGCACATTCGCTAAATATTAACAGAATTTCAGGCCAACAGTTCAGCAGTAAAATGCTGCCATGTGTTAGATTTTTTCTCCTGATCTATAGCTGTCGCTGGTGTGAGTTTATGTTAGTGGTCCTCTTCTTCATTTCACTAATGACAGCTGTAAGCCTCCTCTATCAACAAGCTGGCTTAAGCTTTACTGGTTTCTCTGTATACTTAGCAATCTCTTCCTTCTTCTTAAAGTGTTTTAGAAGCTCATATACATCATGGTGGGACCCTGAATCTATTGTTGGCTTAGTGATGAACAGATGTCAGGAAAAAAATGGTAACAGGAGAAGGTTTGAGAAAAGTATTTTTCCACGAGGGCCTTCCACCTAGCAGGGACATTACTAAAATGCGGGAGAGTCTTTCTTCAGGTTGTTCAATGGCAATCAGTCTGATAGTTTTTAGGACATTCTTGAACTGAGTTTTCATCAGGCAATAAATGTGGGAAGTTACTTTTCCACCGGAGTGTTGGTGGAGCTTGTTTAAATGAGAATGTGACCAGTCTTGGGCTAGCATTTAGGTACATTGAACGCACCATGTTGTAAACCTCTGGGTAAGTATATGTTACCAGAAGAGGTACCATTCACAAACACAGTCATGCATTTCAGAAGACACTTGATTTTTTTTTTTAAAGTAGTTCTTAAATTCCCAAGTGCCTAAATATCTTCTGAAAGTAAAATACTGACTGTTTAATCAAAAGCTTTTGAAAGTATTATCCTCTCTGGTTTTGACTTATGTTCCTCTTTAGGCACTTCAGTGATTTTTACAGGCACTGATCACCCATCGATTGCTTTTAAGTTACTGACAGTTCTGAGTAGTCAGTATCTCTGGAGAAGTTGAGAAGTTTGGTGTCTCAGTTCATTTGCCTGTATTTTAAAACTATGGCCTCTGCTTTTAATTGACTTTTGAGACAGGTGAAGTTGATAAAGTGAGCGAATACAAAAAACTTAAGTGCAGCAGAGGATTAAAAAGTGGGGAAGATGATGAGAAGAGAGATTGTGGCTGAGATTAAAAGGCAGGATTTCACTGGGATGTTTTCCTTATGTCAAGACCTCCTTTTTATTGCCTTTTTTTTTCTTTATATGGAATTGCACTGAAAAAGCTGCATCCTGACTCTCCCACATCCCTGTATTTTATCATAGTCAATGATACACATCCTTGTAAAAGCAGGTTAAATATTTTTGTGGTTAAATGTCACCTGGCTTGGTGGAAGCAGAAACCTCACATACAGGGCTGGTAGGAATGAGTCATTTTATAAGTTACAGTCTGTGCTGCTCCCCCTCGTCTGGACCTGTTCTCATCCTACATCTAGCAAGGTCCTGTCACTGAAGACACTTAAAACCTGGAATGGAGAATTCATGCTACAGCATACTGTACTTGTACCTTGCAAGTAGCAGTTCTGAGCTGGGACTGTGTTCCCTGGCGGCAGTTCCCTGTTCTTGGACTCCTCTGAGTCTTTGTGGTACGTTTCGTATTTAATTTTGGAGGTCTGGGCAATTCTGCTGCTTGGATCTCGTAAGTTAAACAGGGTCAGACCTGGTTAGTTCTTGGATGGGGTGACCTCCAAGGAAAACACAGGTGTTAGCCTGTAGGAAGTGTGATGGTGATTCAGTAGGTGGCTCAGTTCCCTTAGAGTCAGGATTGAATTGGTAAGTCTCTCCAGGACCAGAGAGTGCAGTACTGGCAGAGATGACATCTTCCAAAGGTCAGGGCAGGATGGAAAACTGATGTCTGTTTGTTTTGTTTGCAAGGGCATGAGGAAAAGTTCCTGCCCTAGAAATGAGACACCTCTGATGTGACTGAAGAAGTCAACAAAGCTCCGCTTCTTTAAAACTGGGAAATGACCCTTTCAAAAGATCACACCTGTGGTATTCTAGGAGGCCACAAAACACCATTCCTTAGTCTACAAAAGCCCAATTAATTCTTTTATAGCCCTGCTGCTAGTGGAAAGCCAGCTCTGCTGTCTATGTGAAGAATGTCTTCCTTTACCTGCCAAAGACACCAGCCTGATTACCATGATAGGTCAGTATAGGTTATGCACAGAGTAGATTTACAGGTGAAATACATCCAAGACAGTTAAAGTGTGCTAGCTACTAACAGCACCTCCATTTGTGCTCCTTTCTCCTTCAACAACAGCATGAGCTAAAGAAGTCTTTATAATATTATGGCTCAGAGTTAGCCCAAGACTTCCATGAATGGGCCTGTGGTTTCTGTCGGCACAGTGTGAAAGCCTCTTCAGGGCAGAGCAGAGAAACATTGTTTCTCTGGAGAAAACTTGCCTCAGGTCTCCTAATTTCTCTCCTCTACTATGGCCATGTTGTTGTAGCCCCTGCCCACATGATCAGGCTGTACAGTGCTAAAACTGAGAAAGTACGAGAGGCTTCAAAATGGGTGGGAGAATTGCTGCCTACTTTCCTCACTCTCCGTATCTAGATACTGTTCTCTGCAAGAAGAACAATTACTGAAAGGTTTTTCATCCCAGCCAGGATTAAAGCAAATAGTACATGTGTGTAGACAGTTGTGTCCAAGTGACTCTTAAAGATGTCAAATTAAATAGGAAAGTCCTTTGTAGACTTGGTACATTCTGTGGCTTGTCTCAGATTTTCACATAGTAGGTTAGCTTAGAATGAAGTTCTTATTCATGTTTTATTAAGATCAGTTTGTACTTTAATAATTTTGCATCAAACTTCCTTTGTGCTTAGCACTTTTCCTGAGTTTCCGGGTAGTAGTGAATAAGAGTTCTTCCTGTAACACAAATCATTCTACCTCTTTGGACACAGTCGTGTGTATTACACCTGGCTCGAAACTTCAACTCTCTATAATGAGAAATGGTGCTGTGGTTCATCCCACTAAAACTGGACAATGATCTTACTAACATCAAATTCACTCATGTGAAATACCTTTCTCAAATTAGTGTGAATGAACTTGTTGCAATACAGTGCCTTAAGATGAAATCTTAGATATTTTCCTCACGAAGAGAGAACTTTTTCAGGACAATTATTGTTATTCCTTGCTTGTATTGTTAGTCTACTGAGTTTATTGCATCTTTATTTGGGACGGTGTTGAATGCATTCTTAGTTATAAAGTATTGACTCACTATTCATTACTGATTTATTGAAGCCTGTAGTGGGAACAGAAGGAACACTGCTAAGCATTTTTGAAAGTAAAGTCAAGTGAATGTAAAGCATATGCTTAATGTTAAATGTCTGCTTAAATGCTGTCCTAAAAGAAAGATGGATTTCTCATCCTTAAGCATTTTGCATTAAATCACAGGGGTCGAAATTCAGGATTTGTTTCACTGAATCAGTCAACTCAGTATAAATGAGCTATTTTCAGACCATGCTTTTGGATGCTCTGCCTCATCTGCTGCTTGGTTTGGTTAGTCCTGGAGTCCTTTACATACATTTTTGCCAATTGCAGCTGGACTTGCCACTTACTATTTGAGAGAAAAAGGGGGAGAAAGTACAATTTCTAGATTTTTGTGGGTTTAGGCATCTTCATGACAGGTTTACTGAGCTTGCTCATATTATGCTCTTCTTGGCATTTCCTCCTTTTGAAGTCATTAAAAGCAATTTCATATTTATAAATAAAATGTCCTAATGCATCTAATATTTGACAAGGTCTGGCTGCTGCCTGCTTTTCTTTTTAATGTTTACACCAGGTGCCTCTTGCTATCAAGGAACCAAGCAATGAATAAATTTAACAGATATTTCTCTTAATTAGTCCCTAAAGATCTAGCAATGAAAAACACTATCAGAAACATTTTACTGCTTTAGAAAATATGAGACTTCTTCACAAAGCCACTACACAGAATTACAGAACAGCAATAAAATCATCACTTGCATGCAGAAATAGGTTGTTTACACAGGGATCTTGTATGAGCTGTGCATTTATTAGTATTAACTTCTAATCATGCAAACACTTCCACACATGCATCTGAGTAGAGCCATTGAAGTCAGTGGGACAACCATGCTGCCTCACATTAGGTACATGCATTAAAGTTTGCAGGATTAGATCTCCATTTGTGTATATCCCTAAGAGCTTTGCCTTCTCTCAGAAGGGGCGAGGAAAATTTATATTCCAGATTGGTGTAATTACTGTAGCACATACAATATTGGCAAACTAGATTCTCTGAATGTCTGCAACGTTTCAAAGCAGTTTAAGATACAGGCTAAAGGCTGACAGTTTCTTATTCTGACTTATATTCTGCCCCCTCTGCTTTTGATTCTGCATTCAGAGCTGCCACAAGAATGTCAGCACTGCAATAAATATGCATTTATGTAGCACCTTTTTTTGAAGTTTTCTAAACACTTTACAGACAGCCCTTTATATTCACAGAACTCAAAGTATTTTAGAAATCTCTGTTAGTATTGTTATCCCTCTTTTATTGAGGGAGAAATGGGTATGTTTCAAGGGAAGTGACTGATCCAGGAACCGTTGCTTTCAAATCAGATAAATCAGAATTCTCCTATGAAAATTTTCTCCAAAAGATCTCAAGTGGCTCTGAGGGAAAACATAAAGTTTTTATTTCTGTGTTGCAGTTAGCTGATATAGGCAGGATTACACAAGGCTAATAAACCTCATGTGTGATGATAGTCAGCCTAGAAAACTCCTATCAACCAGACACACAGTAATTATCTCTACTCTGTGGCTGGGATATTGTAAAGAAAATCCAAGAATCCTGGCTCCAGAGTTGTTTGTTGTAGGTAGATAATGGGGGTGTGGTAATTCTGCACTGAGTCTCTCCCACACGTCAGTTTTACATGGGGCTTCAAGGGAGACAGAAATTACATCCTGGAGTCTATTTTTTGTGTATGGTTTATCTGGCTTGCATTTGAATGGTCCCCTAGATGTACAGACAATATGGGTGACTATGTGCCCATGCAGCCCTGCACTTGAAATATACCCAAAACCTGGAGCAACGGGCAGTGGGAAGCAAACACATCCACAGAGATCTGCAGAAACCAGCCTGACCTGACGCAGCCAGAGTTAGCATATCCTTTTGGTAGCTGATGCACGGCTATCAGGTGTGTCTGTGCCACAGTCTCTGGCACATCCCATAGGATCCATAATGTTTCATTGAGGAGTCACAATCCCTGGGCAATGGAGTGCACAGGGTCATTCCATTGTATTCAATCCCTGAAACAGCTAGTTGACAGAAAAAAAAATACACTCTTCTCACCCCCAGCTATATAGAAGTTCCTTAATTAGAGAGCACTACAGAGCTACAGAAACATTCTCTGCCAGCAAAATATTTCCCATAATGTTGTTATGGGAAATGTCTTAAAAGTGGCAATCAATTCTTCTTTGAAGTTATTAACAACCAAAATGAATGCAAGAATTGGTGTGAGAGGGATAGAAATATAAGATTTGAAGTGTATCTGTTACATGTGCTCCAGCAGAGAAAAGCTCCAGCTTTTTTACCCTTGGAATTTCTCTGTTGGTTTTAATAGCGTGATGCCCTAATGACAAACACCACACAGACTCTGGGGTATGTTCTCAACTTAATCCATGGGGATACATGTCTGTAATACTCATTAATGTCAAGGAGCATTAGGACGAACATAAATCTTTGCTCACTAAGATGTGAATCTAGACTGATGTACACCATGCAACATCAGCTGCTGACTGAAGAAAAAGAGCAATTCCAGCACCTAGAAAGTCTACTTGAGAGCTCCTAGACTAAACAATCGATCCAGCCAAAAAAATCACGGATGAAATTTCTACTCCACACTTTGGTTCAAAAACACCAGCTGTGATAGAGAAAGATGCATACCCAATGGGCAGTCTCTGTATCACACAGGAAGTCCATAAAATCCCTATGAATCCCCAGTCAGCTAGACAAACTCTAGTTCCACCAGAAACCTTGAAAAATAGATAAGTAATGCATTTCTCAGTAAATCTTCAGTGCCATACAGCTAGGGAAAACATCACACTATGCATATACATAAAGAGAAATTTTGATGCCAAGAAATTGGAACTACTCTATAACAGACTTCTGATTTGTGATTTCTTTGGCACTGAGCCTAACAAAAAATCACCGTGATTTCCAACTACAAATATTTTTGGAACCACCAGACTTGCTCCCATGTGCATGTTAAATGAAATGAATGTTCAAAACCCGTAATAAAACTCCAGAGGGAAGACTCCGATCAGAATATGAACATTAATCTTAGGAAGTCACTAGGAACCATTCAAGGTATAATAATAAATTGCAATAAAGAAGGAATATAAGGGCTTTTTTTCTGTCTGTCCAGTAAGCAGGTGTTACTGTAAACACTCTAATCTGCACACAGCACAGAAGTGAAGTGGTTGCCCTTAAATTTTCCAGTTGCGTAAAATAAATAAATGACATTACCATAATATGTACAACAATCCCTCTTACACTGGCTTAAGTGTAGTTTAGGGAATAGTGCAGATACTGAGATAACGTAATGCAGCTATCCAAGACAAGGCTGGAAAGTTTTCAAAAGCAATCCTTCTATCAACAGCTTCAGAGTCAAAAGCAGGAGTCTGAGTTCACTCCAGATTTATGTCAAGAGCCATTGCGAGGCCACTTGCTTGTGACTGGGTCCCTGGTCATTCAGCCTGGGAAGTCAAAGATGTCAGGACGTGATGCTATTGTGTCATTCCTGTACTAGAGCAAGCGGCTGAGCTGCACTGTTCTGACCTCCACCTATACTGAACTTTGCTTTTTATTTTATTTGGATCCAGACTTAGGTATCTAAAATGGTAGCAATCAACACCATCAACAGTGGCTTGATTTTCAAAACTAATGATCATTTCCAAAAGCAACTTCCTTTGACTAGCAGCAGTGAATCAGAACAGCTCAGCACTGTCAGCTAGACAATACAGATATATATGTTCAGTCTTAAATCACTGAGTTTAAATGCTTTGACCACAGTCTCTAACACTGGAATAAAACTGCATACAATATTTGCTTGTAAAATTTAGTAAGAAGGATGATCAGGAGGTGAATCAAATCAAACCAAACTTGCCCTTTTATTTTGATTGGATTTTTTTTAAAATCTGGTGTTCTGAAATTTAAGTGGTACAGAAGAAGTTTCTCATCATTAGAAAGATAGACTGGATGACAACTATCACACAATTCTACTAGCAATGTCATAGTGTTTTCACAAATAGGGGGGAAATAAGGTGTACAGGAATTTCTTAATTGAGTAAAAGGTCACTTTCCAGTTCAGGCACTGACTCCCAATGGTGAATATATTTCTGTTGTCATGGAGAAGTCATTTTTCACACCTGGCTATTTTGTGATGTTCACTGTATTTTTGATACAGCTCAGATTCCAGGAAGGCTGGGAACTCACACAGCAAAGCCTGTTCTGCAGAGATCTGTAGCTCAGTGGCAACAATAAGGAGTTGGAAGCTAATCCGTGTTGAACAGTATCATTGAATCATTTGGGATTCACTCAGAGCTTGCTAGGAAACCGAGAGGTTATATCTCAGATCCTGAAATGTAAAGCATCAAGACACCTCAAGGAAATCTTTTGATGACATGTACAATGCAATTCACAAAGAACTGCCTAAAACATGTAGTGGCTGTAGTGTGTTTAGTGTGTCCCTATGATGAGTTTTCTGCGCGCAGCCTCACAGAATAGCAAAACTGTCCTTCCAGGTATGAAGAGTGTTCTATTAATAGTCTATTAAGTACTAGGAGCAAATGAAAAACACTTCAGATGACTCTTGAAAAATGAATCAGTATCTGCTCTGAAATTGGACCCCAAGTATGGAAACATAAAATGGGATGTGTCTGTGAGAGATTATTTTGGGGCCATATGGTTTCTTACTCTGTTCCACCCTCCTTTTCAGGAAACCAGTATGTCCCAGCACCCTGTATTCATTATTCATTTGAGATTAATATGGACATGTTTTGTGAGAACACTTTGTTGGGCTACTAGGAATTTTGTTCTCTCATAACAGACAACTGCTCTGGTAATGTCTCCAGACCTATCTTTGTGGAAAACACTTATGCAGGGAGAAGCTCTTATGCACCAATTCTTGTCTTCATCCTGCAAATAAGTTGCTGGTTTTTCTCTTCACCACTCTCCTGTTATCTCTCATCTATCCTAGTTGACACATCTCTCCTGCTGACTTCTGGTGGGGCAAGCCTGTGATTTGTTCCCAGCAAACACATGTGCAGTTTCCACCATTGTGTGGTCTCATGTTATGAACTTACCTATGGGTGTTTACTTTGGTGGCATGACCTGGTGTTTTCTAGCACTGTATCTTTTTTCTCCTTCCTTGGTATTTTTTTCCCCTCAGCCACAATAACTCTTCATCAGAAACTGCTGCATTTGTGCTTTGATCATATAGAACGTACCGTATAGCCTCGGGTAACACAGTGCTGCTTAATACAGATGAAATAGCTACAAACCCTCTTAGAAGTAGGGTTTAAAAAGGGATACCAGTGAAATCAGATCCCTCTAGCTGGACAGCAGTCTGATAGGAGAACAGGGGCTGTTGTAGTATTTGGCAGCCAGACAGTCTTTATTGTTATTAGATGAAACAAAGCTTGTGATCTTTAGTCCTTGACCTTAACCGCAGCAGCACACTCTTAATCAGACCTTAATTTAACACCTAACATGGTCACAGAAAGGATCGGACATGGGCTGCTGATTTAATTACATATAGCTGATATCATCCAAACCAATTTAACCTCATTGCTGTGTGTTGGGCGCTGAATGGGGATCGCCCTTTAGACACAGAACAAAACAACTTCCAAGAGAAAAAAACAGCAACATACCATGCAAAGTTTTGTGCATTCATTTTTAAAAAAGAAATGACTACTCTCTTGGATACTTTGCAGGTGATGTTACAACCTTTTCAGGAAGTACTGGAATCAGCATGGTTTGCTCAATCTGTTTGCCCTTTATGCTTTCATTCTGACATTTTTAAGTATTTCTAATTTTTAGAGATTAAGCATCTTGCTGGTGGGATTCTCCCATCCACATTCATTGAATTTGTTGCTGTGTTGTGGCATCTGATGACTGAGCTGTGTAACTGGGTAAAAAGTAATATTTATGTGTTTCATGATAAGGTTTTCACATTTTGCTGCTGTTTACTTTGTGCTCAGTTCCCCACAAACCGACACAATATTTATTTTTGACATTTAAATTTGAACAGTCATATTTTTACATGTTTTGACACAAAATTTGCTCTCTTTCTGAATTAGTCTGGAAATCTGAAAACATCCAAAATCTTCCTTCAGAAACAGGATTGTTTTGATTAATCACATTTCACTCAGTTTTTTTCACCAAAACCACCATCAGCAACCCAAATCCCCAACAAGCATTGTAAATATTCTGCATTTTTTTAGTGAAATCACAACTTTTCCATGAAATCCCAGTTAAATACAAAGAGATTGTTGTGAACATCATAGGTTTACTTGAAAGAGATTGCCTCGAGTTTGCTAGAGGTAGATGTCTCTAACAGAGCACTTAAGCAAAAATACTAATGAATAAAAGTAACATAAAATATTAACAAGCAGCAAGAGCTTGGTCTCTGGGACTTAGAAGACAGATTCTACTGTCAGTGTTTGTCACTGGCTTGCTGAGACCTTGGGCAGGTCACGTTGCCTCTGCAGATGAACTCTGATTGCTCTAACTAAAGTGGTTTGAGACATTAATATTCTGCATTGTCTGCCCTACCTGTCTGCAAGAGGTTATATGCCTCGCGGCAGGGATGGCAGAACAGGACACATGCCAGCACATTAGCCAGTCATGTTCACAGTATGGCATACTAACCCGCATTACTGATGAAGGTGGATTTGCACTGAGACACTGGGCAGTAACATGCAGGCACTGGGATATACACTTTGTATAACCATTGTGCACCTGTAAAGGTGAATACGGATTACCTGCCACTCTCAGTAGGAAGCTTCTTCCACTCTGCACAGACGTAAATGACTTCACAAGCTGTAAGAATCAAGCCTGAAGGTTTTAGGCTGAAACAAATTTAAAAGCAAAATGAATCCAAACCCACCATGTGAAGTTCTGAATAAAATCTGTATTTTCTTCTGTTGCAGACGAAAGACAGACCGTGCCCATGTAAATGCTTTTGCACTTTAAAGGCCAGATGACTGAAAATCTCCTCTGCTGCTTTCAGTGCAGAGGCTGTTTGAATGTGAATTGAAACTGGACTGGCTAGTACGCATTGTTTCCCAAAGTGCAAACTTTGGAAGTCGAGTAGGCTATTGTATGTTTAGTCCTCATTTTGAGTTTCTACATGATGACTGCTGTGTATTTACATCTGGCTTACTTTGTACAAACTTTCTGTCGTGGACTTCTTATACTGACTGAGATTTGAGTGAGACAAAAGGAAGACTTGTAGTGTTACAGCTATGGTGGTGCAAGGTTTAATCTCTAGCTGACACTGTATTTATACAAAATCAATATGAACAGCAGGGTGTCACTGGAACTGGAAAGAGAATTTCTATGACAGGCTTATGCTTTTTTTTAGGATTTCAGTTTATTTTGTGCTGTTCTTTTGTATAGGTAATTCTTTCTGTTAGAAGGTCTGCTGAAATTTTCCCAGGCCTGGCTAGAGGATCGGTATTGCTTTAAAACCTGAATAAACAGTTACACGCCTTGGTAGCTTCATATTCAGTAGCCAGAATAAATGACATTTTGCATTAATGCTTCCAAATGAATGGCTCTGTGACCACTGTAGAATCATGATAGTAGAATACTGTTAAGGCTTTTCTTGAAGAACTCTGAAATGCCCTTCTTTCACTACCCCTGATTGTTTTCAAAGTTAATGCAGTTAGCTCAAAGCCCAGTATGATTTCACATACTCCTGTGAGTTATGTTTTGACTTGGGGTTTGGACTTTCTTGTGATTGAATGTTTTTACACAGCTCTTTTTGACCTCATGCTAGGGCAATCACTCTGTTGATTTGAAGGAATGTAGATGGGTCTGCAGAAATGTCAGGGTCTCCCATTAAGATGTTTCTTTCACCTCAGCAGGAGTACTCAGCATTACTGTGAGTGTTGTTACTGAGATGCCCTGTAGTAAGTAATACAGCACTAGAGCACAATTGCTCTGATGTATTCCAGCAATATGGTGTTAATGTGCCATTGCTTCTCTGTATTTCAGCACCAAGGCATCACTTCTTTGGATTACAATAACACAGGCAAGTGGACTTCTGCTTTAAGAAAACAGAGTAAATCAGTCTATGTAGTAGTGTTCTGCACTGGGACAGTGGGATACAATCAGCACTTTTCACATTGTGCCTGAATGCAAGACATGCTCTCAAAAGGCTTCTGAGTCCTGCAAAGCCTTTTTCATATGCTTACCTTTACTTGATCCAAGGTTCAGTGGAAGTCAGTGGCATACTGTTTTGTTGCTCCTGGATAGCTTTGGATCAAGCTGGTTCAGTACCCCATTGGAAAGGGGCCCCTCTTTCACAATGTCTAAATGTAAGTGTTTACAGTACCAGAGTACAGTGTACATGGTAACTCATATAATATGTTTTGACTAAAGTTTTCTCTTTGTTATGCTGGTATTTGTCTGTACCATCTAATGAGTATTTGCTCTACAAAGGCATTCAGCACCTGAAAGTGCAATTATAATTTTCAGAAAGCTCTTGTCTTAGAGATTCTCTTTATGAGTAGGTATTTGTTATGCTGAGGATTGAACTCTTGCAAAGAAAGCAGAGTTTGAGCTTTCTTGATAAAGGAAAACATCACACCTTATTCATAGTTCTCCTGCTTCTTTTGTGATTCTTATCATGCTTGGTGTTCTTCCTAAGTCTAGAGTCCCTGAAGCTAGATGATTAGAGAATCTTAGTTTGTGTGAAAATCAAAATAGGAATTTTTGAGCTTTCATTACTGTAGAGAAAAGCTTGGAAATAAATGCATATGGAAAGCAAATACCAGAATGCTAAAAACAGGAACCCAAAGTCATAAGTTAAATTGGTGCAATATTGTGGCATAGGGAATAATTTAATCCCAGGTTCTCGCTGGAAATTGCTGATTATTAAGCAAAATAAAAATCATTTTAATTTTATGGCCTTAATGATACTTAAATGAAGATCAAAAGTTTTTTGTTTATAAGATTTATTTTGATGTCACAAATATCACATTCTATATGAAAACATAATAGAGTAAGTTTACATCAGGAGTGAATTTGATACAAAATTAAACATTAGCCTTATTCAGAGGTACCTATATATCCATGTGGGTGTATAAGTGTGAGTTTGTGTCTATGTCTTCTTATTTTAAGTTAGTATTGGTATTTTCATGCCTGATTCATGATTTTTGAATGCCTAAGCTTGGCAGCACTGAACATCTGCCTTAGTTGTGGGTACTAAGGTTCTTTGAAATTCTAACTTAAATTTAAAATTTATGCCGTTAAAACAAAAATAATCCTAGACCAGACAAGCCACTTGCCAGTTGCTGGGCTATAAATTACAGCCATTTCTTTTTATTACACTGTTATACACTAAAAACATAAACCCAAAACACCTAAACCCACAAATCTAATTACACCAAATGTGCTCTTCATCCAAAGCTGAGCTGCTGAGCTTAGCCTCAACTCCAAGTAGACTGCATGGTTTAGCTGCAAACTAAACTTTTGGAAAAACAGAAGCTGAAATAGTAACACAACAGTAACTCTGTATTAGCCCTTTAGGGAAACGTCTAAATAAGCAATAAAATTAATGAAATACTGTTTATAGACATTGTGTCATAAAGGTATTATTTATAAATAAAAGCAAAGCAGGTTAGCCATGGTAAGATGACACAGCTCTACTCCAAGCTCTGCAAGGTCCTGCACCTGGGTTGGGACAAGCCCCGGTATCAGTACAGGCTGGGGATGAAGGCACTGAGGGCAGCCCCATGGAGAGGAACCTGTGGGTACTGGTAGATGAAAAGCTGGGCATGAGCCGGCAATGTGCGCTCACTGCCCAGAAAGCCAGCCGTATGCTGGGCTGCATCAAAAGCAGCGTGGCCAGCAGGGTGAGGGAGGGGATTCTCCCCCTCTGCTCTGGTGAGACTCCACCTGTAGAACTGTGTCCAGCTCTGGGGTCCTCAGCACGGGAGAGACATGGACCTGTTGGAGCAGCTCCAGAGGAGGCCACAAAAATGATCAGAAGCTGAAACACCTCTCCTGTGAGGAAGGGCTGAGAGTTGGGATTGTTCAGCCTGGAGAAGAGAAGGCTCCAGGGAGACCTTATTGAAGCCTGTCAGTACTTAAAGGGGGCTTATGAGAAAGACAGGGACAATCTTTTAGCAGGGCCTGTTGTGACAGGCCAAAGGGTAATGGTTTTAAACTAAAAGAGGGTAGATTTAGACTAGATATAAGGAAGACAATTTTTACAATGAGGATGGTAAAATACTGGCACAGGTTGCCCAGAGAGGTGGGAGATGCCCCATCCCTGGTAACATTCAAGGCCAGGCTGGATGGGGCTCTGAGCAGTCTGACCTACTTGCAGATGTCCCTGCTCTTTGCAGGCGGGTTGGACTGGATGACCTGTAAAGATCTCTTCCAACCCAAACCATTCTTTGATTCTATGATTCTACTGATTGTAAAGGTGATTTACAGTAACAATGGATCTGGCCCAGCCTTTTCCAGTATGGCTGTCACTGCTGTGTTGGAGGTAAGTATGAGGAAAAGACATGCCTGTGAAGTATTGCAGGGGTTGTCTCACTTTCAGCCTGGAACATCCTCTCACCTCTGAGGCCTCAGGCTTTGTGTTGTGGTTTAACCCTGGCCAGCAACTAAGCCCCATGCAGCTGCTTGCTCACGCCCCCCACAGTGGGATGGGAGAGAGGATCAGAAGAGTAAAAGTGAGAAAACTCATGGATTGAGATAAATACAGTTTAATGGGTAAAGCAAAAGCGCGCATGCAAGCGAAGCAAACCAAGGAATTAACTCACCACCTCCCATCAGTAGGCAGAGGTTCAGCCATCTCCAGGAAAGCAAGGCTCCATCACATGTAACGGTGACTTGGGAAGACAAATGCCATAATGCCAAAAGTGCCCCACCTCCTTCTTCTTCCCCCAGCTTATATATACACATCATGACGTTATATGGTATGGAATATCCCTCTTGACTAGTTGGGGTCAGCTGTCCTGGCTGTGTCCCTGCCCAATTTCTTGTGCCCCTCCAGCCTTCTCACTGGCAGGGCCTGAGAAGCTGAGAAGTCCTTGGCTTAGTATAAACATTACTTAGCAACAACTGAAAACATCAGTGTGTTATCAACATTCTTCTGACACCAAATCCAAAACACAGCACTGCACCAGCTACTAAAAACAAAATTGACTCTGTCCCAGGTGAAACCAGGACACTCGGCCAGCAATACCTGGGTATGAGCATCATTACAACCAAAGCAGAATCAGACTAGCTAATGTTTAGCAAAACCGTTCAAATTCCATATCTTCTCTGGACAACCTTCTGCTTGTTTATCTTTCCAGACAGAAATTCTTCCTAGTACATAACTTACAATCTCCCGGGTTGCAATTTGAGCCTATTACTTCTTATCTGTCATTAATAATCCCCATGGTATAAGAGATAACCATCTGTTCTGTATGTCAAAGCATTGTTACAGAGTTTTGTCCCAATTTCTTTTAATGTTTTCTTGCTGGTTATGCTTCTAGACTAGCTCCCTTCAGGGACCTTACCCATTCCCAGTAGAACTGCAGATTGACTTTATAGCTAACAAAGACACTCTTCCCATTTATACCTTCTGAAATAGTCTTACACTGCTTGGGTATCATTGGTGCAAATAAGTGACATTGGCCAGGACCAGTGACTTGGACGTACATTTAAGAACATAGAAAGGAAACGTCCCTATTCACACCAAGAGCTCCCACAAACCTCGCAGTAGGGTTGTTCTATCAGATCCGTGTCAGATTTTGAATAAAGCTGAACAGGATTATTTCTACAGAACACTTCCTGATATCAAAACACCTTTTGACATTGTTGCTAATAGAGACTTCTGAGAAGACAGCTCGTGACATCAGATGGTAGGTGGTCTCGGATCTTTACAGGTGATCTCCTGTATATACTTAGCCTGGTTAAAGAGGAAAAACATTGTCAGAGCAGTGGTCTAGAGCAGGTTTTCTGAAATGTTGAGTAGAGAGTCTGTGTAAATATTTGATGCCTTCTAAGTAATGTTGACCATTTCTGTTCAGAAGTACACCTGAAAACATGCTTTCCCCAGAACACACACAAGGGCCCTGCAAAAGCCACGGATCAGCTACAAGACATGTATCATGTAAGACAATGAGTTCTTTGCCTTTATCACTGCTTGAGGACAGGGAGAAGAGAATTTCACTTTTGTAGTGCAGGAAGATGAAGCTGTGCATACTTTCATGCATTTTTGCATTTTCCTGTGAAGTGTCCCTACATTTTGAAAAGCTTGGCCCAGGAAGTTACCTAAGAAAATCAATTGCTATTGAATTTATACTTAATGTGTGAATCCTATTACAGGAGGCTTTTTAGAGATGGTCATTTCAATGCATTTGCTTGTTTTGGTTCATAGCATTAGGCAGGAGTTGTGTCTTGTCTACTGACTATTGACCTGGTGTAGCCACAGGGTTAGTTTGCAAGACAGAAAAAAAAGGTGGAGGCATTAATTGTTCATTACAAAGCGCGAAAAATTGTAACTAATTACAGCACAGTGCTGCTGCTAATGCATTTGAAACCTCCCTCTACCTCACCAAACCATATGGGGGTTTAAAATGTAAATACAATTTGTAATTGAGAGCAGCATTTTATTACTTGCTTTTAAGAGGCACAGGACGCCTGTAACCCTCAATATGAAATTTCCGTTGGCTAGAAATAAATTCAGCTCCATGTTTTGTTTTTATTCCCGCTGCGACACCCGCATAAGAAAGGTAACGGCTAGTCTGCAAGCTTTCACTCTCTCACTCAACACTGAGGGGAGAAGTGGCTGGGAGCTGCGGTTTTCAGTCACACTACTGGCTTCCTCACATTGCACACTGGAGGCAAAAGCAAACATGCTGCAGAATAAATCCTCAGAGATGCTGTGAGCTGCTGAGCTACCACAGCCTGGGCTGGAGTCAATGAGAACTGCAGGCTCTCAGCCCTTTCCTGAATTTTGCTCTCATTTTCAATAGTATGCTGCCTAAAAGCAGCTTTTACTGTTGATTGTAGTTATTTATTTATCAGCCTTGCAATAGCACCTAGGAAGTGTGGTTGTGGGCTCAGATTCCATTGTATTAGGTGCTGTACAACTACAGAAAAAGTAGCAGTTGCTGCCACAGCAAGCTGCAAATGTATGTGTAGGACAAGGGGCAAGAAAAATATACAGAAAAAGGAGTGTGGGACATTTTTGCTGCTTCTGTGACAAGGGAGATGTAACAAGGATATATGATTTATAGTTTGATCCTTTAGGGAACCAAATACTCAGGCTGTATTTGAATTAAAGAGTAACTCCTGAATGTAACCGTAACTGGGTTCCACTTTAAATTTTCAGGATTCTAGCTGGTCTGGGAATGCAAAGTTCCTATATGGAGATGGAGGTCTTAGAGTGCCACCACCAAAGAAGTGACTCATGGGTACCTCTGTCAGCATGAAAATAATCCCCTCACCCTTCCTGTCTTCCTTCTCTTCCTTTTCTGTCAGCTCTTGATCTGGGAAGCAGTGTTAGAAGAGATCCTCATAAACAGCACAATAATCCTGCCTTGCAGTCCTTGCAGGACATCAGTAGGGAAAGAAGGAAGTTACTCACATTTTGGCTGGAAGGACTAGTGACCTCCACCTGTCTAGAAGTTAGGAATGTCTAGAAAATTCAAGAATAGTGAAGAGGCAGGGATTTAAAGAACGACAGAGGAATACCTCCAGATTTTAAGGTAAACCATTACACCAACTCACGTGCTGGTCACTCACCAGCAAAATGGGACAGTTCAGGTCAAAGTGGACAGCTCCAGGAGAACTGTAGGGGAAGGGTTATGAAACTATCCAACCCTAGGTGTTCCTGGACTGAAGAGTTCATACCTCTGCTAGAATTATTAGAGCTTATTTTTCAAGAAGATAAATCCTGTCCCACAATTCTAGTAAAAATAGAGAAAATAATCAAAATAAAACTGAAGGTGAAATAAGTACTCCTTTGAATGGACTAGACCGGGGTATTTGCCTTCAGTGCAAGTTTTGAGACATTGTTAGGTGCCCAGTGCCTCACAGGGTTTAGCTCATCGTATACTTCCTCACTGAGGAATCAATAAAGAATTAACTGAGGACTTGAAATAAAGGCAACCATGCCAGTGCCTGCCACTTTAGTGAATAGAAACTCATTCTGCTACTTCAAGACTTCTCGGCTGAATTAACGTGTAGGACATAATAATAGCCATGCTGAGAGTGAAATATTCCCTCTCTCATTAGAAACCACTTCTGTTCTTGTTGAGCTGTATCCTCCTACCTTCATCTGCTCTGGGTTCTATCCAACATTATTTACAATAATTGTATCCACCTTCGCTGTTGGATTTCTCAAAGGAATTGTGGCTAAGAGGGATAAAAGACGTCTACACACTCAGTGGCTTTTTCATCAAACAAATCAGGAAGTCAAGCATGATTTACCATGAGAAAGAGATACTTGAAGAGCTCTGGGGTGGGGTTTTTTAGCCTCTTAACATTGCAGGACACCTAGACATCCTATCTTATACATGAGAAACTTAAATTGTACATTCTGTCAAGTAGGTAGGTGAGTTAATTTTAAAAAACCCTGAATATCCAAGAGGTCCTACTGAAATCTGAGGATACATAACACATTCCTTGACCTAAAGGCTGGAAGAGGGTAACAGAGGAGTAATCTACCCATAATTTGTCTTCAGGGAGTCCTTATCTTCCAAGGTCTGGCAGCTTACTGGTAAGAAGCAGGCAAACTGTCCAGGAATAAGCCTAAGCGTGGAGCGATGACTGGATTTGATAAAGTTGCTTCTCTCTGCACCTCTATTAGCCTTGAATTTTTGTGTTTCCTTATACAAAAAAATTATAAATACTAAAAGTGAAATACAGAATGACATGCAGCTGATGCCTCCTTGCACATTAACTGTTTTCATGTCACACTGACAAATACCAAAATGCAAATGACCTCTCTTCACCAACTCACATTATATCTACATGAGTTTCTGCACAGTGCACAACTACAATGGCTAAACGAATGAAGAGGACTTGGTCATATATAAACACATTAAACAACAGGTGAAAATAGGGTCTAAACAGACTGTACATTTACCTGCCTCACTTAAGTATGCACTCAGTAGGCAAAAGAGTGATTTAATGAGGTTAATGAAAATTGTATTTTCTTCTGCCTGGCGTATGTGAGAAAAAACTTAGGCTAGGAGTTCACAGCAGAATCTTTGCTGAGAGACCCTTTTCTTCTGTGCTTTATATGACTGATACATACATGTGATCTATGAGCTCTGAACGGCATCCTTAGGTCTGAAAGCGAACACAGAATTTCCTGGGTTATTATGCATTTTTCCTTCTTAATACAGCAGGAGTTCAATGTCTGCCAGTGGTGAGGGAGCATTACTCACTCTCTATAAGACAATTAAAAATAGAAAAAAGTGGCTATTCCTTAATTCCATCTTCTAAGGAGCTTGCTCAGTTTTTGGCTTGCTGTAGAAGGTCATGGTAGCCCAACCTCTGCAATCACTACAATTACCTATATGCCATTTGTCGAAGTTAGGCTGATGTTGACTGGCAGCCACAGTGATTAATGATAAGCATCCTCCAGTTTAGATTCCCGATGTTTTTCCTTTCCCAATGGACTTTTTCCTCCCTGCATTGCTCTGTACGTTTTCAATGAGGTGGTGCATGATGTCCACCCACAATTACACTGAGCAGTGTCACAGAAGTGCCTGACCCAAGTTCATTTTGAGGATAGATTGTATGCTTAGTTTCACCCCTTTGTGGGAAGCTGTCTTGAACTGACACTACAGCTGCCCGAGTTTCAGTGGAAGAGATGAGCCAAGAGCAGTTCTCTCCAGTGTTTGTTTCCTTCAGCAGGGAGCAGCTTTCATGCCTGCAGAGGGTACAACCCTCAGCCTGTAGAGCAGTATCACCGCATGCATACTATGACCTGCAACTAACTAGCAAAGGAGGTACCATGAGCAGTTTGCTGGTTTTCCTTTCAGGAGAGATTTTGGCTTCTAGAGGCCTTTGTCTTGACTTCTACTGAAAGGTGCGATGTGGGTCAAATTTGTTTCTTATACAAGTTCAACTCCCTCTGCATCCAGAGCATTTCAGGTTTCTCTCTTCTCATGGTTTGATATCTGACTTTGTGCTTTAGGGAGTCTCTCTGTATGGCCAGGATGTTGGGTTCATAGTCCAGATCTCTTTCATATCTTTTTAAACCAGAAAGCTCAGGTTAAAGATATTTCCTTCACAGACAAGGGAGGAAGACTAGTATCTTACAGAGTGATTCAGCCCACCTGAGATGCAATGCTTACTATTTATTATTATTTTTCAAACCTTGTGTCCTCTAAAACATTACCTTTGTGGTGTTGACTCATGATTTTGGGGTACTTGTATTGAGTATGTTGAAATATGACAATACCTCTGAACGTGGCATTTGCATTTCCTGCTGTTTGAGTGACTGTACTGTCTGTTTTCAAACTACCATGGGATTTTGTGTTGCATTTCTGAGTACATCGAGGTTGGCTTGCATGCATACATAACTAATGTCTGTGTTTTGAAGTGCCAGGAATGTAAAATGGGTTAGCTAGCTAACTGTGTCGAACAGCAGGTCGAGACCTGTCACAACAGTATAATTCATCCAACAGAATGAGGATAGCTTGGGGGGTCCTAAATTAAAAGAACTTGGATTAGTCTCAGCTGAGAGTAAAGATTACCACAGACTGGCAACAACAGGAGCAAAGATACTCAGACATGGCTTAGGGTCCTGGTTCTGTAAGGTTCTATCCACAATCACCAAAATATTTAGGAACTAAGTCCCAAGTGCATCAGTCTGAGGATTCAAGTTGCTTAACCATCATTGTGAATGTGTCTGCTTGCTTTCAAAAGATTGATACGTGAGGTGCTCAGCTTGTCTCACAGGTGCTCACTGTCTGGCCAGCCTGGGTCCTACCCTGACTTCCTATGCTGGCAGGATGCTCTGTCACCCACTATCATACCGAGCCTCCCCTGTCAGTACAATCCACGCTCCTGCACATTTCACTTACAGCTCCTGGACTTCCAGCATTATGGACTAAATGATCTTCAAAGGTGCCTTCCAACCCAAACCATTTTATGATTCTATGAATCTACAAAGAAAAATTATATTGGGCCAGATCCTGTCCTCAGCTACTTGATGGTCAATCCCAGATAATCCCACTCATTCTAAGAGGTGACAATGGATTTATGGTATTGTTTGTGAGGTCAGAATATGGCATCTTTCTTATGTGCTGTGCTCCTTTTCATACTTTCAAGCCAAGTTTATGAGCATGGGTTGTTTCTTTGGTACAAACAAGAGGGTTTGTTACTACGCCATGTGATGATTCTCTCATAATGATTTTTTAGGAAAGTGCCAAAGAATTTAATTAGGAACTTGTGACATTTACAAAGAGTTGCTAAATGCCTTTGTGGTTTCCAGCTTTTACAGCTACTGTGCTGGTGGAATACGGCCCTATTACCGTGTCCGACGTTCAACATCTGCAAAGCAATGCCAAGCTACTATACTTATAATTTTCACAGTGACTATTTCAGCTGGTCCTTTTCACTGCACTTAAATTCTGGAATTATCCCTCACTTAGCAGTCCTTTTGCTAGTGCTGTTATGGACAGTATAGCCTAAAATCTGTACTGTACTCTGAGGTAGCATTGCTGCCTATCTTCTATTCTCTTGTGTGTGCGTTGTAACCTGCAATGGAACATAAGTGCCTCCAAACCTCAGTATGATGTGATCCAACATACTCTGGGATTCAGCTGCAATTAAACCACAAATACTTGGCATGAATTTAGCCACTGGGTCAATATTCAGATATTCTTTTCTGTAAAAAAATATTGGCTTCTTTCTATGCTGGATTCTTGACAGAGGAGACAGAACCTTATGTTTTAGCACATCCTGCTATAGTTAGATTTTAGGTGAGTAATTCCAGTTGTTTATCCTGAAATTTTAGGAGGCTCCATGCCATACATATTCCTAACATTTTCAGAAACTATGCATGTATGTGTGTTCAAACAGAAATTAGAAATGCATCAGATTAATTTAGAAAATCTTTTTTATCCTAACAGAAAAAGGCGTAATAGACCTCATCAAAAGCTAAATAAAAGACAGAAACATTCAGACAAAATTTCTGACAGGGAGAACCATCTCTCAAGTGGTGGGCTTGTTCCTCCGTTCTTTGAAAGT
Source organism: Ibycter americanus (assembly GCA_035590275.1). Taxonomy (NCBI): domain Eukaryota; kingdom Metazoa; phylum Chordata; class Aves; order Falconiformes; family Falconidae; genus Ibycter; species Ibycter americanus. The sequence goes on along the minus strand of JAVJGI010000001.1, from coordinate 105,234,905 downwards.
TTTAAGTGAATATAGCCTCTCTTTCTGTGAAGATACTTGGCCAAAAGGTTAGCAAATGTCTAAACCTCACCTGCTTTCCTAGAGCTCTTCAGCTTTGCTTCAGCCTCTCTCAGTTCCTGGCTTCAGCTTTGTTAAACCCTAACTTCTCAACAGGGTATCTTGCTGCCAGAAAGAACAGGCATTGTCAGTAGAATCCAATTACTTCCTCATCAAACCCTATCTTGCAGCAAAAATGTTGTGGTCTGTCCCACTGCTTCCAGTGCCTTCAAATCATTCATGGACAGATGACACCTCTTGTGTGTCCAGCAGTCCAAGGTGGGTGTGGAGGATATGCTAAACTGCAGACGTGACAAAGTGTGGAACAAGGCGACCAAGTCTACTAATCAGCCTGGCTCTAAGTCAATGGGGGCTGAATTTTGTCACTGAGCATGCCATGGCTTGAATTGGCTTGGCCAACAACTATCAGCATAAGATAACAACAACAATAAAAACATGTTCTAGCTCAACCAGAAGACATGGGCTTGATACAGCAACTGATGTATAAAATGCTATGGGCCTGTGTTAGACAGAAGTGGCTAGAGATGGTTTTTTGTTTCGTCTGTAAAACTAGTGAAAATTACAGTAGTTTCATTGTAATCCATCAGCTCAATTATTTTGGTTACTGCTGGGTCTTCTGTATTGGTTCTGCTGGATGGAGAACAAGGCAGAGCTGCTGCATAGGGATTCATAACATCACCAGAACATTCCATCTTCATTTATTATTATTGTTTGAGGTTTTCACAAATAAGGCTCATGTCTGCTTTTTCCACTGGGGAGCCGGGCAGTATAAAGTAGCCAGAGAAGAAAAAATAAAGAATTAATGCAAAAGGCTGGGGTTTTGCTGCCTTGCATTCTAGCCTTGCCTATGACGGACTTCCCATTGGGTCTGTAGTAAGATCCAGTTTTGTGCTTCTACTCTCTGTCTATGGAACAAGGAAGGAGTAACAGTGTGTTTCAACCTTGCGGGTATGCTGGGAAGACAGATTCAGCCTTGGTTTTGAAATACACATATACTGTGGTAATTAGAACAGTACAAAAGCAAATCAAAACAGGAAGAAGAAAAGTACCTAACCCACAGAAGGATTTGGTTGATGTGCAGCAAATGAGATATGGGACCACAGACTACGTGATGAAGTTAAGAGAAATACTGAACAGCTGCTTTGCTACACAATTCTACAAAATGAAATGACATCCTGCAGGAAAAATAGTACAGGCTCATTTACTACCCAAGAGGGCAGAGCTAAGGTTACAGGGACTATAACAGTGTTGTTATTTCCTTACTCCCAGGAGCTGCATTTTCCAACTTGATGGCTTTCCTAATGTAATTGCGTTTTATGTGATGATTTTTTAGAGCCTGATCCTTGCTAGAGTAAATCAGGAGGAACCCTGGCAAAGCCAATGAAGTGATCTCAGTGCAAAAATGGTGGGAGCCACAGCAGAATCAGGCATGCTCAGTCCATAACCTTCTCCAAATTCTGCGACAAATGCCCCACGCTGGAATAGTAAGTAGGTATCAGATGAAAACACAAAACAATGACAACAGTGCATTTTTCAGTAGCCACATCATATTATGTCATTGATGTCAGGTTGAGTTATATTAGTCTGCTTTTCATTATGTTGTGTTATGCATTTTGACATAATGCAACACACTGTAAGTAACATAAAGTGACCTCCAAGTATAAAAGAGAACACAGTTTTTGTCAGATTAGATAGTGACTATGAATTCTCAGGGAGGGAGGGGTAAGTCAGAGAAGGAGAGAAGGAGGTTTGGATTCAGTGTCCTGAACAACAAATGCACAGAACTTAATTAACAGTTACAGCAGCGCTGGCTGTTACCAAGTAGGTGTATCTGTCTGTGCTCAGCAGAGAGAGAAGATTCTCAGTGGCATTTGCACTGTTTAATTTATTTAGAATTCTGCAGAGGTATCTGTAATAGCTCTTTCTTTTCTATACCTGAACTGTAGGAGCTCCATATACAGTGAACATAAGACTAACTTTCCTGAGACTTGCCTAGTTGCCAGGCTCCAAAATATGGTAGTCACCAAGCTTAGCGAATGGGCTTTCTGAGCAGCACTGTGTAACCTGTCCTCTGTGTCAAGAATTTAATCAGCTGCTAAGAAAACTACTGTAGGGAGAAAGGAAAAGGGAATCATCATGACTCTGAAGAGAAGGGGAGCTCCTCATTGATCTAAGGTGATTAAGGAAAAGTGGGTGGTTCAAGGGAAGTTGCTGATTTTCTCTCGAGGGCTTGAAATCCACCTCAGCGTGGTCGTTCTTGCTAGTGGCTTTGCTGGAATAAGCTGCTGTTCTCACTTCAGTGCCTACTTGAGAGGTGCTTGGTCTATACTCCTGATACACGGTTTGCACACCTGCCAGGACTTGCAAGACAATTCCTCAGTCTGCTGCTTTGCTTTTAATTTCTATTTACATTTGGATAAATTACTGAGTATATCTGTTCCCCACCTGTAGAATAAATGAACATCTGTGACTTAGAGGATGTTAGGAGCACATAGCAATGAAAAAACAGATGAGATGGCCAGAGAACAGTAGTAGTTGGCAATTCCACAAGGTACATTTTACCAGAGTGCAGAGTGCCAGGATGGGGCTCATATGAATCCTATTTTTAGATGAGGACTGGCCTTGTCTTTACCCTCATCACCAGATTAGATATCAGACAGAGAGGTCAAGCCTGGTCAGTGCATAGAAAGTAGAGTCCTTTGGTATGAAGGCTGGGATACATCTTTTCTAAAGGTTTGGGGACTGTCCCTACCTATTGGCAGGATATGGAATGTTTCATTTCCCAAATATGATTAACTGTCACATGTCTTCTTTGGAAGGCATGCCACTCAAAGACGTGAAGGATAACTATCTGTGTGCAGAAGAAGTGTAATGTTGTGGTATGAAGTTGGTCTCAAAAGTCAGTCTGCAATAGCTGGAATACTTACAAAGGTACTTACACATTTCCTGTGTTACATATTCAGTATTAGTGGCTTTTTTCTGTCCCCACTGAACTAGGAGAGGAGGCCACATTCCATTTGGCATCCCATCTCACTACAAGAATTGTCACTAAGTCCTGTCATGCAACTTTTTAGATAGTGAATGCCGTATGGATCAAACATTTTCATGATCATTCTCAAAGATGGAAGCTGCAAAGGCACCTGAATATATTTGATGTGGTCTTCCTGAGCAATAATAGATGTGGAAACTCACTTTAAAAGGTGTTTTAAGATAAAATTTAATATTGCTAACAGGAATAGAGTGTAGCATTTTGTGTGAAAAAGCCACACAGGTGAGCAGTTAGAACAGAGCATGATACCAGAATCTAATGTGTATCACATACATTTTCTTTATAATTTCTCCATCTATAAATGTAGTATAAATTAATAACTACTTAATTTCCAGGCATGCAACATTCCTTTAAGATGTGTATGAGATGCTGTCCTTGTTCATTAGGCTATTAAATATCAGAGAATTAGCAGTTACTTCTTCTGAAGAGTGTGCAATAAACCAGCTCGGCTCTCTATCCTGCGAAGAGATCTGTGCAATCAGACCCCTGTGACACTGATATCCACAGTGCTCTGCATGACTGTGGAGATCTACCTTTAAGTATCATTTTTTAGCAGCAGACAGGCCAGAATTAAGCATGAAACATTCTGGTAAGAATTGTTAAGTTCATAAACAACATAAACATTGATAAGCTCATAAAGAAAGCTGTTACCCTTGGTAGGGCATCAGACCTTCCTTATGGCCAGACAGACACAGAGACTCAACACTGGAAAACCTCACTGAGATTTGCAGCCAGGCTGGATCTCAGGAGACTTCCTATTATTATTTTCTTTGCTAATAAATCATTATGTTGTCTCCTTCACAGCACAGAGTTCAAATAAACCTGTCCCTGTGACAATCTGATTCTCTGAAGGAGTGTCCTGTTCTGTTGAGTCATGTGAGAGGAAAACACAAAGAAGTAGAAAGACAGATCAAAAAGGGGTAGCAGAAAGGGCCCTAGAGGCAGACTTAAGTTTGGTATTTAATATTTCAGGTAAAATATTCACTTAGCATCAATTATCTTGTTGGGTTCTCTTTTTTTTTTTTTTTTTTTCCCAAATGAAATTGCTTTCTGAATCAGCCAGCTCTCTAATTACCAGATTGAATGATTGAAATTTTTAGGGCAATTAAATTCAAGCCTTTCTTTTTCAGTCCTTACGTTATTCCCCCCTTCTCTCCCTCCCCTCTCCAGTCTGGAGCCTTTCTATAATTTGGAGGCAGTTGCAGAAGCAAGCAGACCTTTAAAGCCAAGATGTGTGTCTCCCTTAATTCCTCTGTGGATTTGTTTTATAGACTAGGCAGAGAGGGTTCTGGTCTCTCAGGACATGTGCATTGCAAACACGCAGTATTTTGTGGGTTTTATCCTAACATGTCATGTCATTTAAAAAGAGCTTGGAAGAATTCATTTAATATAGGAATTCTGTGAAAAGACAAAGATCAATGTAGAAAATACATGCACTATTGAAAAATGCCTGCAGATCAAGATAGAAAACTAAGGAGCAAATTGATGATAATAATGATGATTGATGATATACTAGATAAGAGAAAATAAAACTCCCAAAGAAACAGTACAAAGCATCTGTTAACATTGCTGTTAGGACAAACTCATGAAATGGCTGGATGAAGAGATAAGTATTCTTCCAAAAAAGGACGTGAAATTCACAGCATGGAGTCCTGGGCCCAGTGAATTCAGTGACAAAGCTGCTGCTCTTCTTAGGAGTAGAGCACTGATCCTGCAAAACAAGTAACCATATTCTTAATTGTATGTATGTGAGGTATTATGTTGATTTCAGTGGGACTATTCCTTCCTTAAAGTTAGCTTTGCTGAATCAGGATCTAACCCAGTGAATACGGTAAGTCTTTATCACAATGAACCTTTGAAATTATGTAAGATTTTTCTGAAAAAGTTACTTTGAGTTTTTCAGTTTACAAACTCAATCCAGTATACAGCCCTGGGTCTGCTATCCAGCAGGCGGTTGCAGGCAAATGGAGCGAGGGATTTATTTTTATGCTGCGTTACACTAGGTATTAGTATAATGTCACTGAAGTCAGAATGATGAACACTAGGCTAACTTCCAACTTGTATCCACGACAATTTTGCTAAAGCCAGATGAATTGTATTACGCTTATTTATTACTTAATTATCCCTGTAGGTGTTCAAGGTACTTCACAACAGCTAAAACAGTCCTTGCCCTGAAGAGCATGCAGTCAAATCTAAGATTAGAGATGACAGCACTGCAAGGGGCAGGACCTGGAGAAGGAACAAGGTCCTTGTTCAACTAGATACCCAAATGTATGTCTGTCTCAAAGTTCAGTTGATTTGTTGAGCACTTTCGTGACTCGGGGTTTGTGTGACTGATGTAGGCAAGTATTTCAGATGCTAGTGTATGTTCCTGAAAAACCTAGTTGCTGCTGTTTTTAGCGTACTGGTGTTCCTGTTTAACTGCTTTCACAGACACAGATTAGACCCTTGGGAAATATGATTTCATGTCTGTGGAGTTATGCCATTTTGTACTGGTTAACATTTTGGCCTGTTGTGATAATGCCAAACATGATTTATGAATCGGATGGAATGTGTATGCGTTAATGTCCATGAGCATTCCCTGGGAGACACAGCCCTTGTGGTTCCTATGCTGCCTTCTGCTCCCTCCTGCTCTCAGCACCATATTCATTACTACACATCTCTTTTTTCATACTTCGATGTCTATGACTCTCCATCAATTTGCAGTAGCTTGAGATCTGGCCCCTGAACTTCAGGCATGTGTGGTAGATTCAGGGAAAACAGACCTGGTTGGAGTAATTTGCTATCTGCAGAGCAGTGCTTTTGCAGCATACCTCCCAGTTACAGATGCACCTATGCAGAACCTCAGTCATTTCTCTGGAGCTCTAAATGCATGCACCAGACTCTAGAGCTACTAGACATCTCAGTGGCGCAGATTTATTGCTAGTTTCCTCTGCATTTTCTCAAGGATCGTGTTACTCTTGCTGCTTTTTCAGGATGCCACGTCCACTTAAATCTTTTCAGTGCGTGCCCTGTGTTCATTATTTAGAAGCACATGGGAAAGCCCCTTCAGCTCTACCTTATCGTGAGTGCTGTGCAATTGTGTCCCAACTGCCTACACTACTTATCTACTGCATTATTTCTGTGAAAGCAAAAGCCGTGCATGGAACAGATGCTTGGAATGGTATTGGGATCCAATTACTGCACTTTTCCAACCTTACATCTATTGTCTAAACTTGGAGCAGGCATATTTTTGTTCCTTAGTGACACTATATAAAGAGGCAGTTGGCATTGTGTTTGCTGGCTGACTGGTTGGCAGAGAAGGGGTGGAAGGAGCAGCAGCAGTATGGTAGGTTTTATTCTTTCCCATGTCTGTCTGTTTATCTCTGTATTTCTTCCTGACTCTAACAATTCAAACAGAGCAGTAATGATCACACTGGACCCCATGAAATCTCATACTTAGTATCACATCCAGAATGAAGATATATCCCATAGAGTGAGCTGTGAACTTCCAAGGACTTTTCTGCATGTGTTTAATGAATGAATAAGGTAGGGAACATCGATGCAGTTGCTGAAGGGAAGAGCTGGTGAATCTCTTTCCAAGACCAATACACTAGGGCAGCAATGACTGGCACGGCTGGTGTTAATTAGTGCTAAGGTCTGCTATGGTGTGACGGGGAGTGAGGGAAAGGGATATCTGTATAATTGTAACTGTATTGCTCTTGAGACTGCAGGGAGAAGTAGGAAGTACTGCAGAAATTTCTGTGTCGTGTCTCCGCCCTGCTCACTGTTAGCTTTTAGCTCTGGGACTCCAACAGCCACCTCTGCACCAAAGGTGCACTTGATGTGATTCCAAGGAGCAAAGAAGAACTCCTGCCTAAGAAGCAGTGGGCAAACTAGGCTCTATCTTTGTCTTCTGCAAATTCAGAGGAGTGACTACAACAATAATAAAATAAAAAAAAAAATCTGGTGATTTTCTCTTTCCTTATTTTTCTCCTTTTTGCAGGTCCGTTTCAGTCTGTCTTAAAGTAATGCTGCCCAATGGCTCCCTGGAGCTACAGAATATTTGATTCTGGAGAACACCGGAGAGGCAGTTGTATATGAAAAGCTTTCTCAAAGCTTAGTTCAAACCTGATCCCATTTAAGCATGTGATGAATGTGATCCAAGTGCTGTTCTGAGCAGGATAAAACCACATTCAAAGTAATTTCTAAAATTCACGCACAAAACTAGGTTCCAGCTTCAGTCAGTGCAAGCCCAGCATCAGTGGTTTCACACTGAGCATGCAAGCCACTAACCATGTTCTTCACCACTGTTTTAGAAGTGAGCAGTGCCTTGTGCTTCTTATGCCTCTGCAATTGTGGACTTACAGGTTTCCCTTTAATCTTTGCTAAATTCTAAGCCAGCCCTTTTGTGGGATGGGGGGCAAGTGCTGGGTCTTCGGTTCTCTTTTTTCCCCTCTTTTTAAAAATTTTATTTACCAGTTTTCTTCCCTCCTATTTAGTTCAATGACACACCACACTGCTTGATGTTTGAAGATATTTCAGGACATTCTGTGATGAAATTGCTTAAGTTAAGAGACATGAAAATAGAGTGACAGACTAGTCTGTCTCCTCACTCCCAATTCAACTGATGATTCTCTGTGGTGGTTCTTTTCGTTGTGCCTTTTGTTTTAGGAAAATAGCTTCTGAGATACCTTACTATACAGGGACACATGAAACAGATTTAAAATGGAAAGAAAAAAATAGCCTTAATGAAAGAAAGCTGAAGAATATCTTTACATAAGGAAGTGATCATTTTTTATTAATCAGAGGGAAATGTATATGTAATTATGCTAGATGAACTCTGTAGGGAGGTTTTTTTCTCTCTTTATGATGTCTTAAGGGATTTATAAATATTACAGAGGTTTTATAGCATCATAATATTTCAGATGTGCAGTAAAGCTACTTTCAAAGGATTAGTGCAGACAAAGCAGCATAGTAAAAAATAATTACAAGTCAGCCAGTGCTACTAGGCTCTGACATACAGGGCTGATGAGAGTGAGAGAGGCAAGGTTCAGGGAGATAATTTTTCTAACAAGAGCAGACCACACAAGTGCTGTGGAATGGAGTTCTGAGAGCTGTCTATGGCTCTCTGTTAATTCCAGGGAATTTCAGTGAAGTTGAGTCTGTGATGTGTCCCCGCATGCTCTGTGCTGATGGAGAGAAGGAAGGGAAGAGAGGCAGAAGGAAGGATAGAGAAGCCTTTTTCTCATTCCCAAAACATTCCTGTTGTTTATTCAGTTCGAGTGACACCTTGTAGCAAATGCTATATGCTGAAGGGAACTGTGTACCCAAAAATAGATTGCATTCTGATCCAACGTGTTTTGCAGCCTGCTTAACTGTCTGGAATGTACCACCTGTACTGAAACAAGGACTGACCTCGGTGGAGCAATGCCGATTTCACTAGCTGAAAATGCAGCCAGTTGTTTAACTGTTGAAGTGTGTGTGTGTGCATCTGCACATGCCTGTGTGCGTGCATATGTGTGTGTCTGTAAGCGTGGAGGACTGTGTATGTACAGAGGGACTGTTCATTTGTTTACGTGAAGGAGGAGGACATGTATGTATATGCCAGAGAAGAAAATTTGCTGGGTGGGGAAAGCAGCTGGCAGATTTTGGGTTGTAGAGAGAGGTTGAGGAGTCTGCGGTTGGAGAGGTTATCTGCTGTTCCAAGATAAGTTTGGGGAGATAATGCATTCTCTCTGTGTATCTGTGTGAGAGAAAAAAAGAAGACTATGATTGGGAAGGGATTTTATGTGGGGCAAAGGAGAATGCTTTAGTGTACAGGAGTGTGAAGCAGGGAGGATGCAGTCCAACAGATATTTGTACCTAGCAGGGATCAAAGGTGTGTGTGTGTCTACGTGGGTGTGTGGGAGGCTGGGACAACGTATAAAACGGAGCGAGGATGAGAAGGGAGGGATCTGTTTGTGAGTGCAGAGCAGGTAATAAAAAGATCTTCTGTTTCTCAGTTCTGATAACATGGGTTTTTATTTGAATGATCTGAGGCTGCTGCCTGTTTGAAATGCAAATTGTGCCCTTAGAGCAGTTTATGTGGCTTTCTCCTCTAGACTTCCCTCAAAGGCATGCACTTGGGTTGGCCTTATGCAGCTCACCTGCCATGAAAAGGACCTAAACCACACTAAAAAGGGTGGCTTGTCCATCTCTGAGATCTTTGGTGCAGATGCAGCATAAATTATCTCAGCAAAGCAAACTTGTGAGACAATCATCAACAAAAATCCTGTCCATTGCGGCAAGAATCCCTTGGATGGGGCTCAGATGTAACTTTTGATTCAGAAGCTGGATTCAATGATAACAAAAATTCAAAGACAGGAAATGTCAGCACTGAGATCCCAGAGTGGATGAAAAACAAGGAGAGAGTGTGATGGATGAAAAAGTAATAGTAACTCAGAGTTAACATTGTACTGTGGATCACAGTAGGGGACAGAATTTGAGTGAGATGATGGATGATTCTGTCGTTTCTGTAGTCATGGACATAGTTGCAGAGGAAGGAAATATAAAATGTGAAATGGTGCAATTTAAAGCTGGTAGTATCTTATGTCTAGTTTGCCCTGGGCTGAATGAACACATAAGGGTACAAGACAACAGAATCAGGCTCTTAATAATGTACGCTGCCCTTTTTCTCTGAAGGACCCCCTCCCAGGAGACCTGCTTATCCATTGGTGTCTTCTCCAGTATAAAAATTAAAAGAAGCCACAATAAAATGCTGACTGGGGAAGTGTTCCTGCTTGTGTTTTAACTTTGGCTGTCAGGAATATCAAACTGTGTCATCTTTACTTATTTAGAATATTTTCTGAGTGTTTTAAGGCATGGTGAATCGAACAGGGAACTGACCTCTGCAAACCAAAAATGTGGCTTCTGGCAGAGTGCTGCCCATCTTACCTGACAGCCAGTGGAGACATTCTGGCTCTGCAGAAAATGCTAAGTAGAGGTTGGTTACTTCGTACTTACTGAAGGGTAGAAGTGTGCACCTGAGCAGTCAGTGCAGAGTAGCGCCAGTTATGGAGCTATAAAGTTATAAACCTTTGTTTATCTTGCAGCAATTTGTCTGTTTTACCATACTTTTCTGGGTTGTCTGCCAAATTCATTGAGGGACTGAGATGATAAAGTTCTGCAATAATCCAGTGTCACTTCCTTTGTATCTCTGGTGTTATGAACCTGCTCTAGCACCAGCCTTTTATGAGTTTGTCAGGGTAAACAATGCCTCATGTTCTGAAGTAAGAACCAAGTGTTTTCAGCTCCTTCCTCCTTTGCGTATAGAGATATAAACTGATTCCCTGCCCTCTTTTCTTTTAGGTCACCCTGAAATCAGATACTTCTTCAGTCTGATTCACTTGAACATACACCCCCCTCTGCAACATATAAGAAATCCATATTCTTACATCCAGAGAGGCAAAGGCAGTGCACACTCATTGTTTCGGCCAGCCTGTGTCACTGCACTATCCTTGTTCTCTCCGGCTCCCTGACACTGCCAGACAGAAATATAAAGAACCTCAGTGAGGGAAACTCAGCTCAAAGCAAATGCCTGGTTCAGCACAGTTTTCTTGGGACCAGATTCTAGTATGGCTCCATTTTTTTCATTTAAAGGTTCTAAACCAAACCAAACCCAAACGAACCAAACAAAAAACAACAACAACAAAAAAACCCCAACCAAAACCAAAAAAGACCCTTTAAAATCCAGACTAATTGTAAGAGTGCTAAGACTAGTAACACAAATGAGTGATATGCAACAAGCCTGTGGTTTCTCTTCTAAAGTGAAGTGTTGTTTTCTTCACAATGGGATGATTAATACACTCAGGCAGGAATATTAATAGGCTTTTTCAGTTGTTGCAACATTCTTCCCACTGCTGTGCTATTGAGGCCTCGGAATCCCAGCCCAGGGGACCCTCAGCTCTTCAGTTTCTCATCTGGCACGTTTTGTATGTCAGTCTCAAAGCACATGTTGCAAAGATAGAGCAGCTATCTTTGCAAAGTGCAGCTCGGCACACTTTACATTTTACAAATGGGGAAATCAAGGCAGACAGAAGTGGTGTGTCAGTCACTCGCTGTAGGTCACCTACTAAATCCTTGACAGTTTAGAAACCACATGTTTTTTGAAGTATTGCTCTTTTTACTATGCCATTTTTTCAGAGAGATACTCCAGAGTCAGAATCCTGATTCTATTCATTAAAAAATTCTGGAGCATTTGGAGTTGTCAGACAGCAGCACAGACCTATTTCCATTGTAGACCTGCCATTTCATTTGAATGACCCACCAGAAACACAGTGACAACGTACTGTATTCGGTTCCTGCTCCATCTACTTATCTCTCAGCTTTCCTCTTCACAGCACCTGCCTACCCACCAGACGTGCAAAATCAAGGTGCAGTTTCTTTCTGTGATTATTAATTTCCTAGCCTTTCAGAGCAGAAAAATTATGTTCCAAATACAGTGTACACAAAAAACCAAGAGACTGATAATCCAAGATACTCTACAAGTTTGATACCAAAAGACTTGGCTTGAAACTGGTGATGGAAAGCCATTCCTATCCAACACCTGTTCATTGGCCCCTGTGAAATGTATTGGTGGTCTCAGCCTCATTCCACAAGTGAGCAGATCATAAATAGGATCCACACCCAGAGCTTTGGCAGAAACCCTAAAGATAGATTGAGCGACATGGGCACTGATCTCCTTTATCATCCCTGGGGATTACTAACCAGAGAGTAACACTGAACAAATATCATGCTAGGATGAATTTCTCCTAGTACAGTGATTGTTCTCTGGATAATTAGTCTTCCATCTTTTTTGCCTTGAATAGGACTTCACTGATGTAAAGAAAGTTTTGGGGGTTTTTTTTTTTGGTGTTGCCGGTCTGTTTCTAACAGATACTGAGCCACAGCTTTTGGATTTATCTGATCCTTTCTTATAGCTACAATCCTTGCTTAAAGCCCAGTAAGTTGAGGAATAATGAAGGTATTGCCAGTGTTTGACACTTAAAGTTAATAAAACCTGGAGCTGGACCCCACTGCCCTTCATGTGGTGCTAGCTTAGAAAGGTGCAGATTGTTTGCTAGCATGAGAAATGTTTATCATGCTGAATATGGATGCTGTATTTGGTCACAGCAGAGCGGAGCATGAGAATGGTAAAGCACGTTTCGTCTTCATACAGACCAGCTACACAAGCACGGAAGAACCAATTCTACTACCCCATCCAAAAATGCTGAGGCCAACCTTGTGTCCTGTGGTCGGTTCCCCCAGCCAGCCTGCAATACATTTAGCTGGGTAACATCTGCTTTCTTTTTACCTCGGGGAACAAATACATGTAAATACGTAGGATTGTTCTTAATATTTCCATTCGACCTGGAAGTGTTGCAAGCCTCCACCAAGCACCTCACGTTACATGGAAGATTGCGCACTACTGCTCAAAATAACACTTATTTAATGTGGAGGAGGAGGAGGGAATCTGTTTATTCCAAAATCAATATTTCTACATTCATTAAATATTCCACTTATTCACTTTTTATTCCCATGCTTGTGGTGGCATTCTATCCTTATTTTTATCCTCACTACAAATACATTTTTCTTTTAATTTCCATTCCTATTTCCAGTTTTTAGTGCTTTGCGGTAGCTGGTTGGAGTTTGACAGGTCTGGAGTGTGGATACGTGAGCGAGTGTCTACCATAGCCCTAATTTTCGACCTGGGATCTAAACCAGGGTGGCTGAGTGCAGAAATCTGCCTGGCAAATTAAATTGATCACAGACAATGTATACTTCAAACAGAGTCAAGTGGGAATATTTCCTTGAGCTGCTCTGCTCCTCAGGATATTTGAAATCAGTATTGAATTTGAACTTTCACAGGCTTTCTTCTTTTGATGAAAGGAGGCAGCAGAAGTTGCCTTCTGTTTCATGCAGAATAGCCCAAACTAAGTAAGACTAATTTTCCATGACATGAGAACCAGGTGGGACTATGATGATGAAGTTTAAAAGTAAAAATGATAAAGAAAAAATAAAAGAAGAAAAATGCTGTCTGGAAGGGAACGCAAAAGGTGATGTATCTCATCATCCCGCCCCAAGTAAGGATAATGTCGTGGTTAAAACATTTCTGTAATCCTTAGGAATCACAGATTTTATTCTTTACTGCAGAACAAGAACTGTATTGTCTTAGGCAAGCTGGTTGGGCCCTTATTCAAGGATATTTAATGAAGTCTAGTTCTGACTGGTTTTTAGCGAGCATTAGATTCTTAAATATCATTGTAACTCTTTCACCAATCTTTCTCTGTCTCAGTCTTCAGACTACAGAACAGTGATAAAAGCAGGTCCACTCTTTTATTTAAGATGGCTATCTTGAATATTAAAATTATATGGCCTACTAAGGCAACGTAGTGTAGTGTCAGAGGTTGGTGCAAGAATATAGACCGCCCTACAAGCGTAGAAGGTATTCAAACATAGGAGGAATCTATTCAGTGAGTGTTGGTCCAAACAGAGTAGACTCCTAAACGTTTCTATGTGAGTAGGAAGTGACAGAATTTCCCTTTCTAATTCCTGAACTGAGTCTTCATGCAGGGCCTCATTTTGCATTTGGCTGCCTGTCCCTGCATGGGAACTGGGAAGAAGGAGTACCTGTAGCCATTTAACTGAAGTGCTTGTATTTCCTGAGAACAGCACGTTGGAAGTTTTAGCTTACATCTCTAAGTGAGACTGTAAGCTTACATCACTCATCCTGCAGGACAGGGCTCTGAAAAGCCAGTGCAGAAGGGGGAACATTGTCCTGTGTCAAATGATCTGGCATAGGTGACTCTACTCAAGGAATATGCAGTTCCTTGAGGAAACAAGCAGCAGACCACCTGATATTCAGTGTCACTCCTTGGGTCCCTCACCATTTTTAAGGCAGCACAGTGACAAGCTGTCCTTGTTTATCTGAGCTGTCAGGTTCTAAGCCGGAGCAAGGGAATGGCAAAAGCCCTCAGTGAGAGATTCATCTGTTACTAAAGAAGCATTTTTAAATCCCATTTATATATATAAAATACATCTATTATAGTGGATTATTATATATATACTTATATATTATATAGAATCATGTATATTATAAAGATTTTATATATTTATGTAGTTGATTGAACCAAAAACCTTGCCATAACAAAACACAATCCTCTTGTATTATTTGACTGTATATGTTTTACCTTCTGTTAAAGATGGAGTTTATTTTCACGGGTGCCTAACAGACAAAGTAATTTATATTTGATCTTATTTGTCTTACAGGCTCCAAAAAAGGCCAAGAAGAAGATAGAAGGTGGTTCCAATGTATTCTCTATGTTTGAACAAACCCAGATCCAGGAGTTCAAAGAGGTTGGTCACTGTTCTGCTCTTCTCTATAGTCTCCTGTCATTGCTAATGGGTAACATAGGAGGGGTTTTTTGTAATCATTACTCAATCCTCCATCTGCTTTAATAGAACACACAGTTGTTTTCTGAATCATCTCTGTGGTTTTGGCTGGTATATCATTTTCCTTGTGTGTTTGTTTGTTCTTTCTTTCATTCTTTCTTTCATTCTTTCTTTCATTCTTTCTTTCATTCTTTTCTCCCTCTCTCACTGTCCTGTTTCAAGCTCTAGACTTATTTGAAAAGCCCATAAGCCCCCGTCCCAACAGAACGGAAAATTATTATCTCATCCATTTTAGCCCTAATTCAGGAAAACGCTTGAGCACATGTTTAAAGTTAAGTTTAAGTGGTGTTTTAAATAAGAATTGTCTGCTATGCTCAAGTATTATCCTGATTAGAGATGCCTTAGTGAACCAGGGCTTTAATTAGTGGACTGTTCCACAATAGCAATAGAAAATATTCTTCTGTGTCCTTCTAATACTGCCCACAAACTAGAAATGAAAATACCAAGAAGCTCTCAGCTGACTTGCTCCAAAAATGCCAATAAAGCAAAACAACATGTTGAAATCAACTATGTAAGCATCTTTTAGCTCCCAAAGAATTTGGTATTACCATGCATTGTAGATTCTTTGACCAGTTACCTGTGAGGAGGTAAATCTAATGGGCTGACAGATAATTTGTTTGATGAATTTATGATCTTTTGCTGAGCTTCCAGAACGTCTGTGAGGCCATCACCGATTTTTTGCTAACTCACATCTCCAAAGCCATTTCCAATGTGATAAATAGCTAGTTTCATTCTGTGCCTGTGGCTTTCAACTTTACTTTTCATGAGGATTCCCACCAGTAAAGCTCAGTGGTGAATGAGACTAAAAACCCATGCAAAGGATTGTGTCAGGCAAATGAATTGAAACTAGTAACCTTTTCCCCACTGTTAATGGGAACACGTTTAATGAACACCCTTCTCCCACTTCTTGTTCGTATCCTATGAACCTCCAGTATTATTTTCTCCAAGAACCACTGTTTGAAGATGTACCAACAAAATGAAGGACTAGTCAGAATGCTGTATTTGGTGTATTCTAAGTGAGGCAGTACTAGGAGCATTTCTGGAAGGATGGTGGCAGAATAATGGCAGAATAATGGCAAAAGCATGAGGCAGTGGAGTGGTCCAGTGAAAGCCAAGACCGTGTTGTGTCTGAAAATGGCATACATAGGACAAGTATTTCTGAAGAGCTGCTTTTGATCAGACCATTTTTGTCTAGAGATTTCAACCAGCTCACCAGAAAATATTTCAGCATTGCTGTTAAGTTCATCCTTTACAATACATAACCAATGCTTTTCCTGTCTTCTGTGAGCTTGCTGGACTCTGCTTTGCTCTTCATATTTTCTTCTGGTTTGCTTCCAAATTGTAGGGATCACCATTTAAAGCAAGACCCCCAGAAGGAGGGAAAGCAATTCTAAAGAGTTGGGCTTAGTTTTTTATATGGTGATGGTTTGGCAGGTAAACGAAGGGTTATGAACATGCATGCTGCAAGTAATCACATGGGCAAACTGGAATGTGAGCAGTGGGGCTTTGTAAGAAACTGGAGGTAAAACTACATGAAGATGTGTTGATATAATATGATCATGGAAAGACACGCTCCCTGTAGAGCAGTAGACTTTAAAACCCTGCAAGTTATAGTTGAATTGGACTAGCTGTATCCTCAGGAGAACATTGTCTTTCATTATAATACTGAAGTAAGAATAATTCCTGGTCATTGTAAAGATAGACTCTAATATTGATGTGCATGTCAGACAGATAACCAGCTTCAGAGACATCCATGGTTCTACTAATATTCCCCATAGTATGACCAAGGGAATTTCAGGTCATTAAAATCTTTCAAAATCAATGAAACATTAGAAGTGTGATGGCAGTGAATAGACAGACATACAAATAGGTAAACAGGCAGTTAGCTGGCTTGGTAAATAATGGTTAGAGTACATAAATTCTGTGTTGGCTGAAAATCGAAAAATAAGTGGGTTTCTTCTAACAGAAGTTAAATTTTGCCTGGCAATAAGTATTTAAGGTCAACACATCAAGGTCAGTCAGAGCACAGAACACAGTCTGAAGGATACAATTTATTTGAAAGGGAAACAAACTTTGAGTAAATAATATCATGAAGCCTACATTTCTCTGTACTTTTGAAAATTCAGCTATCTCTGTATGATGGATCATTTTAAGACCCAGCAGAAATTGACTTTAGCTTGATAACAGAGAGATATGTAGAGTAATTAAATGTTTTACAGAATATGATTGCTTCACGAAGGAACGAGGTACAGGAAAGGTACAAACCACATAGAGTAACCACTGACTAAATCCTCCCTAACTAAAGCCTCCCTAATTCAAACTTTTATGGGTTAAGGCCTGAACGGCTGGAGCTGCCAGCACTGGCTTCAGCCCAGCTACACGCTGCACTGAGCATTAATTTAGTAAGAGGAAGTTTGGGTGGGTTTAATTAAGCCCCTTGCCAAGATACAGTAATGTGTTGAAAGTGAGGAAAGTGCAATGATGTGGCATGATGTGGGTGAATCAAAGGAAGTTAAATATTCTTTTTTACAGCACGAATATAATACCCCCCTGGACTGGAATGTGTGATTGTAGCACTGTCCAGTGCAACAGGGCAATGGCAATAAACTTTCCTTTTTCTTCCAACAGGCTTTTACCATCATGGATCAGAACAGGGATGGCTTTATTGACAAAGCAGACTTGAGAGACACATTTGCTGCACTAGGTAAACTGGTAGTAATAATTAAATACTTAAAAGAAATGCAGTTTAAATTTCAAGCACATAAAAGAAGTTTGTAGTAGAATTACGGGGGGGAAATAATGAGATACACAGGAGGCAAAATGAAACTTGTTTGGTTTGATCTTCTTCCTTTATGGTAGTTGCTATCTTACTGTATAGCTCCAGCTGGAAAGTCTCCTGAGCAGCCTCTTTCAGAAGCGAAATGAAGGTCTCTCTGGGACTCACTGGTGGGTGCAACAGAGCTGTGCAGCTGGCAGCTCTCCAAAGGCACTGATCCCTCCCCTGCAACTATTTCATAAAAAGCCCACCCAAGCAGGGGTCCATGCCAGGCATTTCTGATTTGCCTCTGAATGCAGGCTTCACAGGCTGCACCTTTTTCATCTAGGAGCCATGCAATATCTACCAATTAACGTTGTTGTCATGGTCTAGCTGCCCCTCTGCCCACATAAAAGTAGGAGGGCTTCATGTGAGGTTCTGTGCTGTTGTGCACTTATGTGGGGTGGAATGTGCGTGTCATGAGATTAGGTATTGTCCGTTCCATGCACATCACAATCCTGATAATATCAAGCAGATTAAAGCAAAACTTCCCAAGGAAAGAAAAAATCAAAATGCTCATGATCCCAGACCTGGAGTTGTATCCTTGTTGCAACATTTGAGGCTGGAACGGTGATGTAGGCATTTGGGCTTTTGCCATCTGGATCTTGTTAAAAAGAGTTTGATAGGAATCTTTAGTGCTCCCTGGGGTGGAATCAGATGCCAGCAGAGTCGGTGCAAAGAGCAGAGCTCCTGAACTCTTTATTGTGACAAAGAGGTTTGCAAACTTTGGCCTGTAGCTACTGTTACCCTGGAATATTTATTTCTTAAGGCCAAGTTCTGGTATCTTTCCTGTTCAGTGAAGCCCTTCAATGCCTGTAAAGTACAGTCACAACAAATTACCATTCAATTTGAGTAGGGTTGCCAGGGTCTTAATTCTCATCAATAGGACTGCACAAGGATGGGAAAGGGATAGGACTGCACAAGAATGGGGAAGGGATAAGACTACTCAACTCATCCATCTGCTCTCTACTCAAAAAGGCATCTCAATATAAAGGAGGGCAAAGACTGAGACCTTGGATTCACTTCAGTCACTTTGAACTCTGCTGTATTAATATCAGTGGGGCCTGTATTTCACCTGAGGTAAAAAAACCCAGAAACCAAAACAGTTTATTTGGAAGTGCCCCTTCTTTCGTCCACTGCTGGCCACGTCCGTATTATTTATCCTTCTTACTCCTTCAGTCACCCTTTGATCTTAGAGCCAGCTCTGCCAATTTGTTTTACACTGGGGTATTCTGGAGTTGTGTTCTACCATGTTATTAGCAAAGTTGCACAGAGCCCTGAGCTCCCCAGTGGGAGGAGATGAATGGGAATCGTTTTTTGAAACACAATTTGTGATTTATTATGAAAAATGATCTCTGCTGCAGGTCGTCTGAATGTCAAGAATGAAGAGCTTGAAGACATGGTGAAGGAGGCGCCAGGTCCTATTAACTTCACTGTCTTCCTTACTATGTTTGGGGAAAAGCTGAAAGGTAAGTACCTTTGGGGGGTTGGAGAGGTATCTGTCAAAGATCCTCAGCACTGAAATATCTCAGCACCTTGCAAATTATAATAATGTATACACAGAACAATGCTTAAAGGCAAGGAGTGATCTCCATTTTTGCAGACAGAGCTGAAGTATGAAAAGGCTAAGGGACCGTCCAGAGGACAATTCAAAGGTGTGATTTCAGCTTACATAAGCTAACATAAAAGTGGTAAGTTGAGGTCCAGAAAGTAATGAAATCACAGCAGCCTGGAGCACAGTGCAGATGAGTTATTCACTGTCAGTAGGTTCCTAGGCTGAAGTCTGTTGCTCATGCTGTAGTGGTATCACTCCCAGTGTTAGCTGGTTTAAAAGTATTTTCAGTATTTCTACAAAAAAACTTTCTGTGCTCCTTTGGCTCATTATGCAAACATGACTTCTGCATCATCCCTGCAGTTACAGGGCCTGAAGGAGCAACATGGCCTTCCCGCATTTTCTGTGGAAGTTGTAGCCTAGTGGCCCAGCCTTGGTTTCACTTGAGGTCAATAGTGATTTTGCCAGTGGATGAAGGTTTCACTGAATAACTCTTAATGAAGTGGATAAATTGAAATAATTTATACTCAGTGGCTTTACAATCATGAGGGAGAGGGATTTTGTCCATTGCCACAGAATACATAGGGATCACTGTAGATTTCAGAAAATGTGGGTACTATATTTGTTGTGGGAGCTAGTAATCTAGTTGTATCTCCTATACCGTTACTGGCTAGAAAGTGCAAGAGAGGGAGTGTGAGGCCAATAGAAACCTCTAGTCATCTTCCTATATGCATTAAAGATAGGTGAAAGCCTTGACCTTCAAAGCAAGGTTGCTCTTAGCCAAGCACATTCCAGAAGTTTGTTAAAGTAACTAATGAACAGGAAAATGGAAAAAGCTGGTCCCATCTTCTTAAAAACATTTATTGTACTGCTACTGGACTCTGGCTTTATATTGCTGAGCACAATTTCAGTGAAGTGCTTTCTAGGCTTGGAATAGAAAACAGAGAGGTCTGAAAGAAAGAATTAATGTAGCTAGTCCTCAAAGAAATACGCTATTGCTAAGGAACACAGCATGTCTGGGAAGCATAGGAGGTGATGGAGAAGGCTGTAGACTAACACTGAGGAGGGGATTTTATTACCCAGACATCAATCTGTCCCAGTCACAGTGGTATCTCCACCTTTACATTCCAGATACTATCTTGCAGAGTAGGTAGTGCCCTCCTCCATAATCTTCCTTCTGGGAGATGTGACTATTTCCAGCGGGGTGCTCTGCTACCCATTCCTGTCTATTTGTGATGCTTATGATCACACAGAGCATGGAAATGAGCTCTTCTCCCTTTCCCCTCTTCCTTCTTGCCTCTTACGATTGCTGAAGCTGGCAAAGAATCTGTGGCCCTGCCAATTGTGTGGCCTAAAACCAGAGCCAGCACAGGAAGGTGAATGGTAAAGCATACCCCTCTTGTCTGCAGGTTTCCTGTTGGCTACTAGCAGAGGAGGAGGGGTTTTTTTAATTTCCATTTGGTGAAGGGAAAATCACAGCTGTGCTTGTCATGCCCTTCTGGTTGGGTTTGTCATGCAAAGGAAGCAGAGCCAAAAGACTGCACATTCCCAATCAAAACTAATTGGGATGAAGAGCCTTTGTAGTGCAATTAGAAAGGGAGAAAGGGCTAGAGGAAGTGGATATGGCAATTTTGCAACACTCTTTATTAGCTAAGTACCACTCAGAGAATTTGGTGAAAGGTGCTTTCTAAGTAAAATTTGTTGTGCTATAATTGATTTCTGTCATAAAGGGGAAGCTGGGATTTTCAGGATGAGCTTTAGCTTTGTATATTGAGATTATGATGCCAGATGAACAGCTAACAAAACTCAGTTTATGTTAATGCCAACCACATGGAGCTGTTTCTACAGGGAGTCAGAATAATACAATTTGTACAGAAAACAGAGATGCCGCACATCAAAGAAACCACTTTATTTACCAGCTAATCAATAAAGAATGCCTGCTGCATTGCTTCTCTTCAAAGCCAAAGTCCAAGGATATGACAGAGTAGAAAATGTAAAACACAGTAAGGAAAAAAAAAAATAAAATCCCCCACACAGTGGTGACTACTTAAAATGCAGTCCTTTCCTTGGAGCTGGAAGATATTTCTCTTCATGGGACAATCAAAACACTCATTAAATACCAATGCTTTTTGTATTGATCATATATTCATTGCAGTTCAAATACAGCGCCTACAGCTTGGCAAAATTATACGTGGCCAGCGTGTGACAAGGAGGAGGCCATATAGCCTTAGGTTTATTCACTGTTATATCCACTAAGATACTACTAATAATCCTTGTGAAATCTTTTAAACAAAGAAAACTAAGAGCATACCAGGAGTGTATGTAGTCATTACAGCAGGGAACCTTGACTGGGTTCTATTCTGGTTCTTTCTCTGCCAAACTTTGAAACGGCAGTTCTTTGTGTTAGTACCTTTTTTTTGATCATGCTTTCAACATTTCAGCATCCTAAGTAACTTAATTTGTCCACGGGTCAGCTTACCTTCTTGTAAATTTGGTTTCCTACAGTTACAAATAATGATTTATATTATATATACTACTGTAATATTTTGAAAATCTAGGGAATAGTCAGAACCACAGTATATAGAGTATCCTTTGGTGTGGGTTGAAACTGACTGTGAGTATACTCAGAATCTGCAGTATTAGAGAACATTCAGAAACCCCAGCCAAGTTTAAGGCATTGTGAAAGTTAGTCCTTGACCCAAATTTTTTTCTGTCTAAATAGATGGAACAGATAAAGGGTGGAAGAAAAGGAAGACTATTACTATCATTTTACTGCTGGGAACAGAGGAGCAGGGAAATTAAAGTCATACCAAAAGTTTGTGGCCCAGCTAAGTGCAGAAGCAAAATGTTGGAGCCATAGTCTAGTGCTTTAAACCATCCTGTTTCTGTAAGTAACACTTAATGAAGAGATGCTTTAGTGGCAGCGCCCTACAGAACATAAGTGCAGATCACCATTTTACCATTGATCATCCTGTTTCCATTGCGTTCCATTGACATTCTGATTTTATGATGAGCTCTATTTCCTTTGGTGAGGGAAATAACCTCTGTTCTATACACTGACGAACAAGTAACATCAAAAAGTGTTTTTACAAGGAACGTACAGAACAAGATTAAAGGAAGCCAGTGAGGGAAACAGTTTGTTATATTTTCATTTCTGAAAGCCACTAATCCTCTGGGTACTGATATTGGAGACCAGTTCCTGGAAGTTTTCTCTCCTGCAGACATAGAATAGATATGAGTTATTATTTTTAAGCTTCTGAGCATTGAACTATTCACCTCTATTGTTTATCTGACATGACAAATGCTGCCGACTTAAGGAACCTTTGTCTTCAAACCTACAACTGCAGAATTCTCCATTTTGCACTGTTTTCAAGTGAATGCAATTACTTAGCAAGTATTCAACTGCTATAGAAATACATCCAGGCTTCTAAATTATATTTCATTAATTTTAGGCACGGACCCAGAAGAAACCATTCTGAATGCTTTTAAGATTTTTGACCCAGAAGGAAAAGGCCACATAAAGGCAGACTAGTAAGTTTATTTCAAATCCCTTTAAAAGAATAATAATAATAATAATAATAATAATAATTGCACAAGTTTAAAGAACTGCTTAAAAGCTGTATTTTTCATGGTATTTTAAGAGACAGAGGAACCATCAGGCAGAAAAACATTTAGCTTTGTAAGCCAGAGTTAAAAGACTGGACTATTGTATGAATGTACTTGTATACCAAAAGGAGATGTTATTGTCTTCAGACATTGCAAGAGGCAACGGAAATATAATCACATGTAGGCCATTAGATAGCCTTTTTTGAAGGTCTGGATATAAATCAACACATGACTCTTTGTAGATTAACTCCATATGTAAATTAAAATGAACGTCTGGTGCCTAATTCTCAGAGTGCTTGACTAAAATGGGAAAGCTAGCCCCCTTTTAAAAAAAGTGATCAATTTAATTAACTCTGGGACATGGTTTTAGTGAGGCTATTTTCCTTGTTATGTGTTTACCATTTGAGCCTTTTGCATCTAGACAATCATTTGCTGTAAAATTCCACTAGATATAGTGGGAGCCAAACCAAGTAATACTGCTAATAATATAATATGGCAATTATTGTCAGTATGGCTATTTTTTAAATAAGGAGGCAGGACCTAATTTGTATTCATAACCTGTAACATCAACAAAGCAAGGTAAAAGGACTTTAAGTGCTAATTGCACAAATTTAAATCCTCATTGTACTGCCAAAACTGTGTAAGAAGGCCATCAGTTAAATGAGATAAATGATATCAAATCAGGGCAGTGGATAAGGAGGTCTGACCTATGGCTCTGGTGGAATGCTACATGTGCCTAGATTTATGCATATGCTTATATTCCTTGGTGAATTTGGGGTCTATACTTTTACTTCAGCAGCTATTTCAGGTAGATTTTACAAAGCATAGTATGTATAGGAAATTTATTAAGGAACCATGAGTTACAAAACTGTATTTGTATCAATTAATTCTGCTAATGTTGTGATAAAGTAAATGAAAACTAAACTTCTTACCAGAACCTCTAAGGTGGAGTTTTCCATGACATTATCTTAAATTACTGATGTCTCATGAAAGTTAGTTGAAAATACAAAATTTGTACAAAAAATACAGTGTTTCTTACCATTTCCAATATGCTTTTTGCTGATAGTACCCCAGTGGGTATGAGAGTCCTATTATGGTATGCAATATGCAAAATAAAAGCAAAGAGACAGTCTTTTCACTGAAGAACTTCCAAACTAATTAAAACACAGCAGGTGGATGTAGCAAACAATTCAAAGAAACAGAGGGTTAACAATCATCCTGATTGGTTTGGGGTTAGCATTATCCAAACAGCTTGGGAAGAACAGTCTGAGAAACACATCAGAAGTGACTCAAACAATCAGATTAAAATGTAGCCTGCTGCCAAATAGGCCAGATCACACGGTAGTGAAATCACGACCATGAAATACAACCTTCTGATAATACAAACCCCATGAAATGTTATATTTCCCACCACTATCTGTAACAATATACTGCATACAAAATCTGCAGCTTGCCACCCTGTGTCCAGTTCTACATTCCTTGGATGCTGGAAGCCAGTTGGAGTTTGGGGCAAATTAGGAATGCAGTATCACACTCCAAAATGAAGATGAGAGAGAAATACTTTAATTTTTCCTTGATGGAAAAGGTCAAGCTTGTCCCCACCCCCACTGCACTGCTAACATTAGACAATTGTTTTAGTTCATCACCACAACAGAGCATAATGTTTACTTATTAGACCCGAGGGTAATGTTGATCATTACAGAACAAACCATTAAATCAATTCTGTGAATGTCTTTGAGGTTTAACTTCTATTCATATGCTTCCAAAATTTAGGCATTTGAAGGCTTTGAAATAATTTTTATGTTGGCTTATACAGCCATTTCAATATGACAGTTAATGTTAATAAATAATATTTCTCCATATTAAAAAATCCTGGAATGTTTCTCTCCAAAACCAGCCATGTTGACCTTTTAATCAGAACTTCTTTTTATGTTCATGGAGTTAACGTCCTTCTGGGAATTTTTATGTTTCTTCCCTCTGTGTGTTTTCACCTCTAGTCTGGAAATGACTCACTTAGTCCATCTGATGGTAGCTGGGATGGAGTCTTCTAACCTTTCCAGAAGCTCCAGGAGTTTATAACTTACTTCCAAATTCAATGACAAACTTTGTTTGTCTGCATCGTTATACCACACATAAAATCCTTCCTATAGCATGATGTAAAAAAGAGAAAATGCTTTAGGTCACATTCTCAGCTGGTGTAAACAGGCATAGTGTTTGAAAAGGTTAGGTAATTCAGTCCTAAATGCCATTCATTGGACAAAGTGAGTCAGGCCAACATCAACTGTGCCTCATGCTGATGCCAACAAAACTTTTCAGATTTGTACCACATGGAAATGGACCCAGGGAGTTTACGTGCACTCCGGACCTTTGCAGATTAGTGTGGCTGAGCTAGTGATGTTTCTAATCATATTTGTAGAGCACTGCTCATTTCAACTCACCTGTTTTTCTCCAAGACAGCACTGTAGAAAGGGCAAACCCAGTGGAAAACCAAAATGTCCCAGAGATTTCACAGATAATTTTAAAACAGCTTTTGAAAATATAAGAATGTAATGTAGTATTTGTAACTTTAGAAGGAATTGATGTCATTCAGGACAAGAGATAAGTTAGACTCCCATGTCAAGGCAAACAGATATCCTTTTTTGCCCAGAAGACTTTGATATTTTTTTTGAGAAGCAAATAGTCTTTAAAAAAGAAAACAAGATACACGAAGAAAAGAGGGCATAATCTCTAGCTTTGGAAACTGTGAGTGTTTATTTCCCTATAAAATAAATAATGGAAAATGTTCATAGATGCTTAACTCAGTCCTCCTTCCTTATGAGTGTGCCAGAGCCTACTGGGCTGTGCATCAGAAGATTATAATTAGATATTTGATCTTTTCTTTTCCCCTAAATACTTTAAGCATGTGAGTAGAAGACACAGAGTGCCCGGATCTCTTTTTAATTCAGACCTGTTTGTGATGAAGTTTATTTGTGACTTCTGACAAAATTGCTCTAAGTGCTTCCTTCTATTCACCAAGCTCCTTCCTGTATCACACTTCCTATTTACATTTGCTAATGCTGTTTGCCCCAGTGCACATATATCCAATAATCAATTTATGCTCATGAGAATGATCTTTCTACTCTTGCACCCACTCATCATTTGAGAACTCCACTTCAAAAACCGCAGTTACATAACAAAAGGCCAGAATAACAAAACAGAAACAGCAATATGAGAGAAGAAGATGAAGAAAGACTTTGCTGAGTAAAGGGAATGGTAAAGTAAAGCAAGAAAAATATCTACAATAGCTTAAGCTCTGTCTGTGACTTCAGAGTATTTCCCAAACTTGCATGGATATTTTCACTCTTGTTCTTGTGGACGAGACCCTTCTTCGTTACCCAGAAACATCTTTTTTCAGTTTTCCCTTTCTGTCCTTCCAAATGAGCACTTAACATCAACAAGAAAGAGGTTCAGAAGTGTATATGCCTCTTATGCAAATTGGGATATGTCTTTGTTGTAGCTTTTTCGTGGAAAAAAATATGTGGGTCAGAGATATGAGGAAGTACAGTTGTAGCTTTGCCATCAAAACTACACTTTTATCTGCATGACTTTTTCACTGGAGATGCATGTGTATGGGAACAGAAAGAGAAGCTTCACTATTTTGCCCAAACATCTGCATCCACAGTGGCTGAATTTTGCTCACATGAAAGTGTTGCTGTGCAGGCATAATTTCTATTGTAAATAGTTAGTTTTAAATATTCACTTTAAAAAGCAGAAAGGGCTGTTTCCAGAAGACCTATTGCTCTCACCCCCCACCCAAACAAATTCTTCCAAAAAAGCAGCCTTTTTTCAAATCTACAAACTAAAAACAGATTTCTATACTTTTTTTCAGCTTTTGTTTTTGTGCAACAGGCTGCTAATCTGTTATCACAGGTTTATAGTCTGTTTTACCAATCCAGAAAAAAACTCAATAATGTATAAATACCTTTGGTAGTAGCAAAAGGAGACAACTCTGCCTCTTCAGTGTGAATGCAAACTCTTTGAGATTAATATAGGAATACTCCTACAGGAAGGGGAAATTATTAGCGTAAGTCAAAGGCATGTTTATGTGATATAACTGAGTTCATACTGGTGAATGTTCTAGCACATTGTGCATGTACTGCCCTCAGTACATGAGTAACTGGGTGAAATAGAAAGACATTTTAACTAAAAGGGGTTAGACTAGAAGCAGTAATCATTCTTCCTAGCTTTTCTATTCACCTATAAACTTAGGTAAAAAAATTACATGCCTGACTGACTTCCCACAATGGGTTTGAAAACAGAGAATAAATCAGCTGAGAGTCTATCCCAAAAATATGCTCTTTGATGTGATTGCATAGGATGCAGATTGTGTGTGGGATAAGCTCCGTGTTACAGTGCTGTAACTCCAGATCAAGACATTGTACCGTGAAATACAACAGGTCTCATGCAGTTTCACAGTCTCCTCTGGGAATGACTGCATGCAAATAAAGGGATTCTCAGATGATGATTTGGAATAGCTGTTGGAGTTCTCTTTCAAGTCCTCTTTCTCATTTCATGCTCTGTTCCTTTCATCCTCAGATTTTACAGAAAATATTCTCTCTTTTGGTTTTGTTAAGTGATCCAAACTTTAAACAGCAAGTGAGAAAACCTACCATTTTAGGTTAAGATAAGCATACAAAATTGCTGTATTTCAATTAGAGTAATAACCTTAAACAATTTTAAACCTTTATAAAATGTCACAAAAGCAAAATAAGTTGGCAGAGCGAAGCATTGGCACTGATGGCTGCCCACAGAAAATCTCTTACAATATCATGTAAGGATTAACAGCTCTAATTTATGCGGTCACACAGATTTTCTTTCGTGCAACTTCAGGACGGATCTTGCCATCTGAATTGTCATGTGCCATTATCACCCTTTAATCAGGTTATTTCATTTTATTTGAACAGCATCAAAGAAATGCTTATGACACAGGCAGACCGGTTCAGTCAAGAAGAGGTAAGGACCACCTTCTTCATTCAAAATAGGAATCTATCTCCAGCTACTATTCAGCCATAAGTATTTGCCCCTCTTTAAATGCATGAATTCAGCTGAAATCCAGACTGAAAGAAGGTTGATGCCAGTTCTAGCAATTAGGAACAATTCAAAGCATCTCTTCTGAACAGCTCCATGGCTAAATCAAAGTCAAACAGATTCTTTGGCCTTCCATCCAAGTGTAAGCATGGCCTATCTCTTGCTGTTCTTTCCTATGGTGAGCTGGGCAATGAATTTACTAGAGTTCAAGTGGGTTTGGGTGGGGACTGTGATCTGGTTTCCATTTCTGCGAGAGTTATTTTGTTTGAAATCTGAAATGAGGTACTGACTTTGTGGTTTGTGTGAGACTGAGCATGGATTCTGCCGGCTGGGAGGAATTTAGTGGGACTTTATTTTCAGACGAGGAGTTTGAGTGGAGTTGGTTTGTGGCAAGAACAGATTGGAGTGCAGACTGTAGTACGATATTTAGCCAGGGCTTACCTGGATTTCAGGGAGAGCTCTTTCCAACAGAGAACCTGCTGGGATTCTAGCAGGACTGTATTAACTAGTTGTGTCCTAATCCTAATTGCAATTTGACTAAAGCTAAGGAAGAAGTTTCCATAGTGGTTAACAGATCAAGACAGAAGGGAGCTGAACTGGGTTGAAAATGAAAAGCAGTATATGCTGCTGTCCCACGATCCTACGTTTGTAACACTTATCTCCTGTTTGCTTGGCAGATCAAGCAGATGTTTGCTGCTTTCCCTCCAGATGTCTCCGGTAATCTTGACTATAAGAACCTCTGTTACGTTATCACCCATGGTGAGGAAAAAGACTAAGAGGAAGGAGATGAGCTCCTCCTGTGATGATGCACCAAGTTACTTCATAATGCTTTTGCGTGCAAGACAAAGGGCTAAACATTCAGTATGTGAAGCCATGTGGTCATCAGAAGAGAACCAATAAAACAATTGAAATTAGATTAAAGTTATTTAATGCTCCTGTTTTTACAAAAGACGAAAATACCATTATTTTTTTCTGTCAGTGGTTTGAAATGGAATTTTCTTGATGAACTGGTGCTTTCATGATTTATTGACAATCCTAATGTTCACCAGATGGTCCACTGTGCGCTGCAGTGTTGCTTAACCTCTTTATACATAAGCTCCATGTATTAATTGAGAAATCCTCTAACTTATTGCACCAGGAAGAGTATTTGGTAAATAGAATTCTGTTCCATTTCACAGCCCCTAGCAATGAAAGTGTAAATAAAACAATCTTAAGCTCTTGTGAATATGCAATATGCCCTTTCTGTCTCAGTGATGTGGCCAGTATCATAAGCCACTTGACTCATTTGCTTTGGTGCAAAAGAACAGAAATAGTGGAACAGTGGCTATTTTCCTCATAGTAAAATTTACCCAGGTGCACTTAGAAACCAGCAATAACGAATTTCCCCCTTCAAGAGTACCGTTATTATGTGTAGGAGGTTGTCCATGAAATAACAATAACACCTAGTCTTTCACCTGTCGATAATTAGCATTGTTTTACAGGTGAGGCACACACTGGGAGGATGTTTTGTCAAAAATCATTGAAAGTCTAGGGACAAAGACAAGAAAACTCAGGAACTGTAGCCCAGGGTTACACATGAAAACAGACTACCTCTCACTTTTATAACCCAAGATCAGCCTAGTTTCTAAAATGGGCTACAGTTTCTTGTATTTGGACTTCTAGGAACTGGATATATTCTGCCTATGTGGAATATTGCATGAATACTTCCTGCGTGGGAGTCAGAAGGATCTTGCAGCCAAAGTAAAACAAGTTTCTGCTGTTTTAACAACTAATGAAAATGGTTTCCTTTTGCATCAGTGTTGTTGGCACCATAGTCCCACAGACACTGAGAGGAAGTGACAAGTCGCTTATTTTCTGTTTCCGTCTTGGTCTTTGTAGAAAGAGAACTTGAGGGCAAGGTGTCAAATTCTGCCCTCATCAGGAGGGGCAGAAATCACATGAAAAAGCTTTAGCATCTGCACGACCTGGGGATGTGACATTCATCATCACCTGCATTTTTTGTTGTTCCAGCAAAACCCTGCACTGGGAGTACTTCTGTAATGCAGAACAACTGAAATGAGAAGGCTCTTAGCAGACACAAAATCAATGTAATAAATCTCACTTCTTGTCCACATAGGTGGACACACCTATGTCCAGAAGCATTGTGCATATTCCTGTAACAGCAATGCTTTTTCTAGTATAAGTAGGTGATTCCCAATTGTGTCTACCAATAATTGTCTCACTTAAAAAATATTAGTGGACACAGCTAGAAGCAAAATTTTCTTGCTTTTCCTGCACAAATTTTACAGAAGATACAGAGGGGGCTTTAGCACTTCTTGCCATATGTTCCAGTAATGTTTGAAAAATTGTATTGTCACCCCCACCCATCCCTCCCCACAAGGTATGCAGCTTGACTGGGCTTTGGGAACTGGTAACACTTCACACAATTCAATAGTCTGCATGACCTGTTTTTCCACCTCATGGCTTATTCACCAGAGGCTGAGCTTTCTTTTCTCCCCAGAACGTTGTCATCTTCATAGGTGTATGACCACTGCTTATGGGATGGAGTTGTAGATAGGCAATGGGAGGTCACAGAGGTAGAGGATTTTTAGTGGCATAGTAGGAAAGATGATTTATGAGCTTCTGCTTTAGGCTGTTATGCAGACCCAAACAAGCAACAGCACTTCTCAGCAAAGAAAGGAGCTGCTTATGGGAGAGGGCTGCAAAATGGATGTTTCATTTGGAATTGCTCAAGTGGTGGGTCCAGAAAATGGTCTTGTGTGGTGGCGAACACACATACAGAGTCTGATACTACCTTGTACGAGCTCCACAAAAGCACATACCCAACCAAATAAGTACTGACTCTTCCACCAGCATGAGCTGAAGTCACTCAGGCATCAGATGTTGCTCACAGCTTTTGCACCATTTAAAGATTTCAGAATGAGACTGAAGACTAGATAAAATGGCGTACAGGCTTACCTTTGGCCTTCAATCTAGAGAGGTTTATTTTTCCTCACGCAAGCTAGTAGGCAAAAACTTTCAGGATAATGCTCTTGAAAGATGAGGTCACATTTTTCCATCAAAGCTTGCCCAGATTCCAGTGGGTCCTTTTTCAACTGTTACTGCCTGGTTACATGGCATCTTCAAGTACAGCTCTATAGCATCTTAGGCTGATGAAGGCCTGGTCTGAGCAGTTCCATATTCTGCCCTTCACCTGGCTCCCTAAACTTTCTTGCCTATCTGCAACCACCAGGGCCCTGAGTGCACTAATAAGCCTTAATGATGTTGACAAGTGTCACCTGGAAACTCCACCCACACCTGCTCTCTGTGGGCCCAAGGGCCCCATTCAAGCTCGGCCCATAGCCTTTAAACCTTTCTTGTGCTACGCTTTTGAACCTACACTACTTCTTGGGCTTTCCATATCACTGCGAACCTGCCTAGCAATCACTGAACAGTGTACGACTCTAGTAACTGTCCCTGGATGTAACCCTGACATGCAGCTTGACTTTTCAGCTTGATCTTGGACCTGCCTCACCATGATAGACTTGCCTGATGATCTGGACTCTTGAACCTGACTACATTCTTTGTGCTTTCCTTGCTGGGATATTAGTGAGGCTGTTTTCCTGCTGGCCACATTACCATACCCTGCTGCAGACTCCCTGTTCCTTAGGGAGCAGCTGCTCCCTAACAGCTGCAGATGGGGTAGAAGCATGGAGCTGTGGGGAGGGTGGAAAACAGGATCACTTTGATGCAGCCTAGGTTGAGCTAGGTTTGTCTAGATGAGCAATTTGTTTTGGAGCAGTGCAGTTTTGAAGCAAATCACTTGATTACCTCTACTTACCTTGAGCAACCTAGGTAGGTTTTTTTTGGAGGAAGCTGAACCAGAGGCTCTGCTTGAAATTCAGTCAAAATTCCCTCCAGTTCCTGATGAGGACCAAACAAGGGTGCAGGTTGTGAGATCCTCCTGTATTTACCAAACATTCGTGCACTACTAGAGTGCTCTCAACCACCCAGAGCTCTCATGACACTCTGAAGTGGCTCGTGGACTACATAAAGCCCCAGTTCCTGTGTGCCCCTACCTATTGGTTTTCAGGGGTTTTTTTTTTGCGGTTCTGCTGCTCTTTCCTCATTGGTGGATTTTTTCTCTGTTCAAAATAAATTTCTCACTTTTTTTCCTGCCTGTTTCCCTAGAATTACCGTATTTTAAGGGTAGTGCAGCAGATGTACCTATTATGGACTACTTGAAGAGATCTTTGGGTTGGGCTACACTACCAAGCTTGTTGCTCATTTGGACCTCTACACCGTGGGCTCTTGGAGCATCATGCAAGAGAATTTGGAGCTGTAATCCCCCCCTTCTAAAAGGAGGAAGGATAGATGTTCAGATAAATATCATGAAAATATTAAAGATTCTTAGAACAAGCCTGTATCAATCCCAATTTCATGTCAATCTCCATTTTCATTTCTGGACATAGGGCTGTTCTTGCAGGTTTGGGATGCAGATTCAAATAACTAAGGGGACAAAGAACTGAGATTAATTCCATAAAAAGAGATTCTTACCAAGCATCATTAAAATGATCAGATGGGAATTAAACTTGCATGAACCCTGGCAGTTGCTCTTTAGCATCAGCCTTTTCACAAACAATTACTATTTGGATGGGAAAAAACAAAGAAACAGTGTAGAATTGATAATGTCTTTTATTAACTCTTAAACATTTAATCCTGTAAACCTTTCTGAAACCTTGTGAATGGGTAGAGCAGCTTTTGAAATATACTGTCATAAAAGTCAGAGAAGGGTTCTTATGAGTTTTCCCTGGCTTGTTGTTCTGCTTGGAGGCAGGATTGTTGTTAGAAATGTTTGTCTGACCTGCCTAAACTTTCTAGGTAGCCTCAAGTCCAAAGCTAGCCTTATATTTATGCATTTTTTCTTTTCCCTACCATCTAACCTAAATCTTTCTGTCTGCAGATTAAGCCAATTTCATCCCTTGCATCCTCTTTGTAATGAACCTTAGCACAGTGGAAGGCTGTTTAGTTTTCTTTTTTCCAACATTCTTTTTCCAACTTTTCTTCTCAGTGATCTTTTCTATGCTTCTAATTCTTCTTGCTCTCTTTAGGATTACCTTAAATTTGTGCATATTTTTCTTAAAAAATGGAATGCCAACTTAGACACAAAATTCCAGCACCAGCCAGAATGGAATAATTATTTCAGGGGTTGGTTGTCTGTAAAAAACCAAACAACCTCCCCCTCCTCAGCCCCGAGCCCCGCCTTCCCTGTGATTCAGCAGCAGTGAAGGTTATGTATGTTTCTAGGCAATGTGGGTAAAAGTTCATTCCAGAACTCTCTTTATTAATAACTGCTTGCTTCTGATCCCCCTGTAGCCTGTTCTGTCTATTCCAGAAAGTTTCTTAGATCTGATTCCCCTCTGCCTCTGTTACAATGGTAATGTGCCAGCACGGGTTATCTAAGGACATACCTTGAATTTTCACTAATGTTAAAACGCTGCAGATTATCTGAAAATACAATGCCAATACTGTTTAACATTTTCATTAATGACCTGGATGATGGGACAGAGTACAACAAATCCATAATCTTCCTTGTGGTGTCCATTGACAGGATGAAATGCAATGGGCACAAATTGAAATGAAGGAAATTCCATTTAAACTTTTTCACTGTGATGGTGCTCAAATATTGGAACAGGTTGCCCAGACAGGTCGTGGAGTCGTGGAGTCTCCATCGCTGCAGATATCCCAAACCCAACTGGACATGGTCCTGGAAAATTTGCTTTAGCTGATGCTGCTGTGAGCAGGAGGTTCAGTCTAGACTATCTCCAGAGGTTCCTTCCAAATTCAATAAATCTGTGACGCTGTGATGTTACATGTGTCAGCATTGTTAATACAGCTCCAACGATACTTGCCTTTTACTGGGTTGGCATATGATCAGTCTGTGCTGCACTTTGAACCTCAAATCCTTTCCTGAGCAGCCTAACCAGTTATTCTCCAAATTTTACTGTTGCCGTTCTTCTAACGTGTAATGGTCTGTACTGATCTTTAATTCCTTCTTGTTGATTTTCTACCTGCCCTTCAATTTAAGGCTGTTCTGAATTCTATCCCTGTCCTCCAAACTCCACATAATTTGATTTAGCTTACTGTCCATCATCCACAAATTCTGTTTAAGTGTTCTCTGTTTTGCCCTCCAAATAGTTAATATTGAACAACATCTGACCCTAGGACAGTCTCCTGCTCTTCCTCCTCCCTTGTCATCCCTGAAATGCCTTCTGATCTTAGCAGTGCTAATCCATGTTGGACATGTTTTTTAACTGTACTCTAGGTCACTGGTCTTAATCTGCCTGTAGGCAGCAATAAAGAAAAAGTTTCTCACCTGTGGGCTTTGCCCCATCAGTCTGTTCTGTTTAAATTCCCGTGGTTATCAGCAAGATGTTATCCATGAACCACAGCCAGCCATATCTCTCTAAGTCATCCTATGGTAATGCTTATACCCAATGAGAACAGACTTCCCACAATGAATGGGGGAAAACCAACTTCAACAAAGCTGGTTTATATGGAAGAGCAAATCCACTTGGATTCCTGAAGGTGAGCCCATGGCTTGTACCAAAAAACCATTCCAACTCCCACAGTTCTGATTATATGGCTGGGGTTCACAGATTGCAAAGCAACACTTCTGGGCATGTCGATGCTGTGTAGAACATGTGTCCATACAGCTGCACCATCCAAGGTCCCTTGTCTTTCAATGTGTTGTTATGCCCTTTTCCAGATTCGAGACTTCAGAAGGCGTAAGAGGGGTTTCACATTGAAGTAGCCAGACTTTGGATCCTTGAAGCACATGTGGGCACAGTATTTGAAATATTAGTTTTCTGACATGCAAACCTGGAATTATTAGAGTTAGATAACTTGGGGGATTCTTGTGTATTGACTTATCTTTGGC
Source organism: Ibycter americanus (assembly GCA_035590275.1). Classification (NCBI taxonomy): domain Eukaryota; kingdom Metazoa; phylum Chordata; class Aves; order Falconiformes; family Falconidae; genus Ibycter; species Ibycter americanus. The sequence goes on along the minus strand of JAVJGI010000001.1, from coordinate 105,200,389 downwards.
CACTTAAATCTAGTGTATATTCAAGGAGGCTTATCTCTGCAGGACTCCTCTTCAGTGGTTGAAGGGAGAGAGGTCCTTGAATAGGCATTTCAGGGCACTTAAGTTCATCTCTCCTCTGATTCAGCCTCTGCAAACATCTGTCTGACTCTGCTTGATTTTAAAGCAGGGGCCTAGGAATGTTAGCTCAGGTATTTAAGGTCAAGCATGGCAATACTTCCTTGAGTCCTTATCTGGGGAAATGTTGCTATTTGTTACTGTCCCTTTCAGTTTAAATGGTTGTTTAATGTGCCTTTTGACCTGAGGAAGGTCTTTTTTTTTTTTTTTTTTTTTCCCAAAATATACTAGCAAGCTTGGTGTTTGGTCAGCTGCTTCAGCAGGAATACAGAGCTCAGATGCTAGGCCAGGCAGGAATTTTTCATTATAATGATTACAGCAGCTGCCCTTTCATGGGTTAAGAGAACTTATGTATGCAAGTGAAGGGAGATCCAAACAGCTGCAAGACCGATGGAAAAAAGTAAGGTACAAACCATCTTGGCTGAGGTCACATAGCAAATAGGTAGAGTCACGATCAGCCATGTCTTCTGTTGACCAGTATCCACAGGCTACGTTGGCTTTCCAGATGCTGATCCTGCAAAACTGTATGTGCAAGCTTACTCCCAACAAATCTCCTGATGAGGTTGCTCAGGTATTTGCTGCAGGTGTTACAGATTTTCTCTTTTTCATTACCAGAGAGCAGCGCAAAAAGCTGTCCCTGGAGAAGAAATGTGGTTATTTGGGTAGCTGTGAGTGCTAGCTCAAGCAGCTGATTTGTACGTACCTGTACAGCAGAGATAAACCATGTCCTGCTGCTCGCTCGGGAAGAGGGAAAGCTGGTTCTCCTTCAGCTGACTTGCACAGTGCTACTGAAAGCCTTTTGATCGCTGCTTTGTATGGGGTTTGCCCTCCTGCATGAACCTACCCACACCGCGCTGAACACTGGTGTTGCTCAGTGTGTCACGGGCTCGCATGATTCCAGAAGGAGCTGCTTTACGGAAAACTGAAGAGAATAGCAGGTAACTTCGCTTATCCTACCTCATCCCTCCAAGTTTCACAAGTGGCAAGGATGCCCACAGCAGTGGTGAGTAGAAAGTTAATTACCAGAGAGAGTGGCAGGGGCGGGGGGCTTCCTCTAACAGGCCAGAAAGAGATAAATCTCCATGAGTTACTGGTAAGCTAGTGCCTTTAAGCTATCACATGTAAAAGGGATGCAGTTTAAACAGCAGCCAGAAAGTTATTTGTAGAACAGGAATTAGCTGGTTTCAGCAAGGATCTCTGCCCTCCCCACCTGGGCCGCGAGTGTAAAGGCTGTGACAGAATTCAATGCTTGGAAAAGTAATACTGGTGTGAATCAAGTGCTGAAGCAGTACAAGCATCCATATTTTGTCTGGAATTGTGAAAAGCCTTTAGGAAATATCGGTGATTTCTTTTAAAATTGCTGTTACAGTTCACCCAAGTTTGTACAAACAGCAGCACGCAGGTAACGTTGAAATACCACGTGCTGCCCTGTTTCTCCTGGAAAAGATGGAAAAGTTTAGTTTTGTTCCTGGGTTAAATGCAGACGAGCAAGCGAGCCAGCTGGAGCAGGGCAAGGCACTGGGAGCCGAGCTCTCCCCCGGCCATGGGCCTGCCGTCCCATCTCAGGCCGAGCTCTGCCCTTCAGGGCCCTTCCCCGACATGGCGGCACCTGGGCCCTTCCCACAGCTGTGCGGGGCCGGCAGGGCAGCCGAGTGCTCCAGCCGCACAGGTGTGGGCATTAACGCTAATGGGCTCCTCCGCCCCCCCAGGACCACAGGTGAAGGACGTGAGGGGAGGCTGCCCAGCTCGGGCACCCGGGTTGTTCCGCGTCCACAGGCAGCCCTGGCTCTCCTGCCCAGCCAACATGGAGGCAAGGCCTCGGCGTGCCAAGGTAAACCCATATTTTTTTCCAAGCAGCGTGTTAATTAGGGCATTTGGGGCCTCGGATCGGCCCCAGGTCTGTGCCTGGGGAGCTGGTTCTTTGGAGGAGGTGGGTCGGGAAGGTTGTGAGGGTTTGGTTGTTGTGTCTTACCTTAGCTGTGACTGACTCTCAGTGCCCTGTTTAGTCAGCTGTGTCTGATTATATAAAGTAACCCCCTGGCTTTTCATATAACATATAAAGCTTATCACCTTTTTCCAGCCACTACAACGCAGTGTGCTCATTAAAGCACCCCTCAGTCACTGGAAAAACAACCGCCTGCTTTTAGTATTAAAGATCTCCTGTGTTTTGTGCCTGCGTGTGTCAGGCTGGTGTTGGTTAAGCCCTGGGGACTGAGGTGCTGGGCAGCATGCTCTCACCGGCTGGCTCTGGCAGGGTTGCCTGCCCACATACCTGCCTGATGGAGCAAAAAAAAAATCCTTTTTTTCCTTTTCTCCTCCCCCCCAGATGGCTCCCTCTAGTTGTGTTTTAATGGCAAGGTAAACACAGTGGAGAAAAACGGAGCAGAGTGCCTTGGAGCCCCTCTGTCATTGTTTCTCTGTGTTAGAATTGGGAGGAAAAATAAGAGGCCTTGGGCAGTTTAACTGCTGTGGGTATTCGTGGTGTCTTGTTGAAGTGCTGAAGTGAGGAATAGGGGGGTTGGTGCTTTCTTTAGGGTCAGTCTAGCAAGGGATGGCCCAGAGGACACTTCAGACCCCTGAAGTGAGGGACTGGGTCTGCACTGGCTCCTGAAGAAGACACCCCTCCTCTGGTGACTCTGTGTTAGCTGGTGCCTAGATTCACCAGCAGACTGGGTTACTTGAATGCATCCGGTCATTCAGAACTCTTCCAACCTAACTCGTTGCTCTTTGCAATTGCTGAGGTGTATTTCTTTTGCTTTGGATTAAAAATACAACCCCGGTGCTGTGGGGCAGCATGGGGCTCTCCGTGAGCGAGTGCCAGTCAGCCCCCCGTCCCCCTGCCCATCCCCCCCAGTGCGGGGTGGCCCCGTGACCGCCCTGGTGGGCTCCTTGTGGGCCAGAGCGGTGCAGATAGGGGTTTGGGAACAGCTAGTGGAGAAGCGGTTGAGGCTGAAGCAGAGAGCTTCAGCTGCCTTTTGCAAAGACAAGAGCAGATGTTCCCAGTAAAACTCTGACTCCTTAAATGTGGGTGCTTGGCTGATAACAAACAGCAGGAGCGGGCCGTGTGCTATTAGACGAGTAATGAAGACTGGTGTGGATTCTCTTATGTCTAATAAGCACTTCAGTGGGGCTCTTAAGTGCATCTTCATCCTTTACCCAGCTGCCTATACTGTGAAACCCACAGGAACTTCATATCTTTGAAACCTCTCCCACTGTCAGGTTTGGCTGAAGTTTGCATGTGGTTATTAGAGCAGAGGACAGGCAAGCGCATGTTTTATTATTCTGTATCCCCCCCCAGTGTGCTTTTTAATGTGTGTGCGTGCATACATACTGCCACTCCTGAATCAATTTCATGTTGAATCCTCAGTTTAGTTTAATTTAACTGGCAGAGATGGGAACTTGGAGGCTTTCTTTTCTTTTTCTTCTGAGTTGTTTCCGTCTACTGTTTTATGAATATTCCATTGCTCAATAATGGGAGGTGGAAAATGAAATCCCAAGATCATCTTTTAAAGGATGTTAATGACCATGAATGTAACCAATATAGTTAATAACAATCCAGGCAGAGATGGAAGACTGTTCTCTTCTTTTGAATAAAGGCCAACATAGCTTTCTGATTATCCCTTCTAGAGAGGGATCTGGATATTAAGGGATAAGTCATGCTAAGTATTTCCTTCTTAGACTCCTTATTAATTTATGCCTACTGTTTTTTGTCATCTTTAAAGGTGTTGTTTAGCCTGGTTTGAATTACTTTAAAACAAATGAGTCTTTTAAAAAGCAGCTCTTGAAGCCATGGAGGTGTTTACTAAATCCTTTTGATTAAAGGGATGAGGTTTTTCTTCTTTAAGAAACATTCAGTAACAAAAGTAAGAATTATTCTTAATTTAAAGTGTGAAAGGGAGGAATGAATACTCCAGACTTCAGAAGGCTCTACTGGGTGGAAGGAGTCGCGTGTATTCAGTTGTACTTTTCTGAGTTAAACTTGGAAATTTGAAGGCTCAACAATGAAGTACCATGTCACAGATCCCAGCGTGGAATTCCTAGGGGAAAAGAAATAAGTATTGTTTCCTTGCCATAAACCAAAAGCAACTAAAAAAAAAAAGGCATTTTAAGCCTGGAGCAATGAGAAGATAAGGAAGTACTAGGCAGAGAGAGAAACAAAGCCCTTCAGGCTAATCAGCCTGTTGCCTCTAGGTTTATCTCAGCTCCACCTCTCTCCTTTGCAACTGTATTCTTCAGTCTCCTCCTCCAGTCTAGCTGCCTCTTAACCTCATTAATACTTTGCTTTGATGGTCTTAAGTTCTTGACAATTTATTCCAGATGTTTGCTACTTTGAGTGAAATAGATTTCCCGAATTTCCTGTTTACTCTTAATGTCTTTTGTCTTTTTCTTCTTCTTTGAAAGTGTGACAATTTTTTTAACCTCTTCCCAGTCCAAACACGTTAGTTCACTGTTCCACCCACTCTTTCTCGTAGCATCCCCTAAAGTTTGGGGTGTTTTCGTTAGAATGGATGCTCCTTTTTGTTGTCGTCTTGCGAGGCAATCTTGACCTCTTTCAGCTTCCTTAATCTGCACATGTGAAATACTAAGCTCTGAAGTTTTTTAGGTACATGGTGGTGTCGTGGGGGTTTTTGGGTTTGATTTTTTTTTTTCTCTCCTGTAGGTGCACATGCACAGGATAGGAAGAAAATTAGGGGGGTGGGGTGGTGGTGGAAATCCTACTTTTTGACTTAACTCCAGACCAAATGTTTTTCAAACTTGGGTTTGCCCATGTTGCTTGTTCCATCAGGTGTTTTCCGTGGATGAATTACCTGGAGAGCTTTGAGTAGACATAGTGGGCTGGCATCTCCTTGTTGAGCTGCTCAAGGTTCAAAAGCTGGGGCTGCTCTTAACAGCATTGATGCAACTCCCTACAATGTGAGCGCAGTTCGAGCAGCGTAACTGACCTGGGAATGGCTGTGCTGTTGGAAGTTCCCGTTATAGTAATAAAAACGTGTCCATTCTAAAGTGGTTGTATGGCTTTAATTATTCTGTTGTTTTCTTTAAAAATAAAACCAAAAACAAAACAAACCTTTAAGTGAACCAGTTTTTCAAGTACAAAAGCTGTGCCTAGACTGGGCCTTAGGCCTCTATCTTGCAAACACTTTCACAGGTGCTTAACTTTACCACTATGAGTAATCCTATTGATTTTAAACAGCACTACTCAGGCAATAAAGAGTGGATTTGTATGATCTGAGGCTTACCATGAGCTATATCAGAAGTCACTCTTCTGAAATTAATGATTATATGGGTGTGAGAGGAGTGTCCAGCCCAGGATTTAGTTAAAATTAATAGTACTTTTGCTTGTAGGCTTCCTTTGAAGTATTTAGCTGTCTTGTCTGCTCTTTTGAGTCATCTATCTTGAAGGCCATTCATTTTTTGACTGGTGAATTTTGTTACAATGTCCTTCCAAATAAATATTCAGGTAGTACTTGGCATACTGCTGCTTTCTATCTCTTTGGCCAGTTGTAACCTTCCATTGAGGCTATTCCACATGTCAGTGCCTTGACAATGTCATTTTCTGGTGCCTGACACTAAGTGAACTCATGCTGCAGCTTTCCAGCCTCTGAATCTCTCTTTTCTACACAGTTGCCTGTTTTCATGAAACTTGCAGCAACGTGACAGCTCTGAAACTCCTGTGTCTCCATCAAATTGAGCTGAAAGCAACCAACTCATTCAAAACTTATTAGAGATGCGTGTTCATGCACACCATGATCATATATGCATTATTTTTGAAGGAAGTCAGGCAGAAAAAATAAAAAGTGATTTGATTAGAGATAGATGCGTTTTAATGCTTCATGAGCTTGAAAAAATGACTTAGATGTATGGCTGGTCTTACAAATATGCTTTACCCCAACTTATCTCCCCTCCCTTCACAAAAACGGGCATAGGGCTGCTATTTATACAAAATATAGATGGACAAACCTCTTTGGAAGTCACAGAAGGAAAATTCCCCTCTCAATATTTCAACAATATAAGTAGGCTTGACGCTAGGGCTGAGAGATCTGTGCCAGTTGCCGACGCAGTGGGTGAGTCATTTCTGCTCAGGTGTTTGCTGGAGAAGGAAATCTTTGAGTTCTGCTTAGTTAGAGAAATACTTAGGGGAAACAGCCCTGTTGTGTTAAAGCACCAGGAATCTGACATCATAGCCAACTTTGTCCCAGCTGGCTGTGCAGCAGATCATTAAAGGGAAAGGGTATTTTACCCATTCCAGCCTGTTTTCCCCTTTAAAAGGGCAAACACTTGCATTTTAACTCCAAGAATTTCAAAATAAGTAAAGAAAAAGGAAAAAAACCAAACCAAACCCTGGTGCTGAGATCAAGAAGAGAACATCCAACTTCAGCTAAAGTGTGTAGAGAAGGACTGTTCAATGTGAAAGAGTTTATTCCAGGCGGCTGGAGTACCTGCGTGTTGCACAGCATTATGTGTTACAACTCCAACTCTCAAACTGAGTGCTATTGATGCAGCAGTTGTGCTATGACACTTGTGTAGGAAATGTGACAGCTTTGGCTGGCAAGAACCTGAACTGTAAGTTTTGCAGAAACTGTGACGGAATTTCCATCGAGCTTTGCAGGAGCTGATCGGTACCGACTCTCAGCTGAATCATGCTGTCTGGCATTGTGCCACAGGATGCACTAAGGAATCAAAGGTGAGGAGGTAGGACACCAGGTGAAGATTAAGAAAGCCAAATTCTGTCACTGGTTTAATGAATTCTTGAACAAGCTGCTTTGCACTTGCCCATCTCCTTCATTTGCTTTGGATTAGTCCTGGCACTTTGTTAGGATTCTTAGCACTGTATGGGTGGGTGCTTTGCAGAAGGAGTCTTCAAGACCCACAGGAATTACAAGGTAGATGATGATAACTTGCGTATCCATTATTGTTTCTTGGGCTCTGTGCAGTCACCTCCTTCAAACCCAGTTTGCATAAGTTTACAAGACATATGAAAAATCCAAGCTTTGGGAATGAGTGTAGGAAAGCAGCATTTACACTGATGCTGTTTGTTTCCTGCTGTTAAATGGCATGTATTGCCAGTCTCATTTTCCTGCCTCTGTTTTCAGGACATCTGTGGTGCTTTGGAAAGGGATCAAGGTTACAGCTGATTTTCATCCCGGCTCCAGGTTGTAAGGCCAGATTTCTGGGTGCACCCAGAAATCCAAAAAACATTTTTTGGATCACAGTCTTAGATTAGGACTGAGTTGTGTGCCCACACGAGGCCAAACCAATGAATTTGGGTTTGAAGGCACTAACATCCTATGAAGACAGCTAGTGATACAGAAGCTCACGATAGAGAAATGTCTTTGTCAGGTTGTCAGAGCTATGCAGCTGTTCTAGATTTTTGCTGTTAGCCTGCAAATAGTCCATCCCTTTTCCATCTCCAGGATGTCCCTCAGGTTCTGCCTGCAAGGAATAGCATCAGCAAAAATCTTCCACGCAGGACTTTATTCTGTGTCGTCTGGCAAAACAACACAGTAGAATCTTTAATGAAGAAATGTTGGTTACAAAATACCCATAATGGGCATTTAAACACATTGAATTTGCTAATATTTTTCTTTATAACTCTTGTGTCTAGAAGCCCCAGCTGTGATCAGGGCCTTGTTATGCGAGATGTTATGCAAATGCATATTTTGTACAAACAGGATGATGCAATCACTTTGAAAACTTTATAATCAAAGCAGAAAAAGGGCAAGGGGGGAAAGAAAAACACATGGAGTGGCTTCTTCAGGGTCATGTGGTAGGTCACTGGCAAAGGCAGGAGTAGCAGTGGGTCTGCTGGTCCTTACCTGCCATGGCATCCTGCCTCTTCTAGAACACCCATCTGCTTTCCCAGTGCTCCCTAGCCTCTCTTAAACTCTGTTGCAGAGCTGGAGGGCTAAGTGGATTCAGCTAATTCAATTTAACTTTAGTTTGTCAGGCTGCTTTCATATCCAGAGCTGGGAACTGAGCTGGATTTGTTAGGTTTCCAGAGAGGAAATGGAGCACAGCAGAACTACCCTTAGAGCAGAGCTGGGATGCTGTACTGAACCATGATGATATGCCATCCCAAGAACAACTTGTGGTCACAAACCAGGCTACCCAGTTTTCAATAGTTTCCAACTTTGAGTCAGGCAACTAAATATTTCTGAAGCTTATTAAATTAACCAGTTAGACCAAGGCAATATACAAGGTATGAAGGCCAAAGAAAGCATTGTGGGTGCAATTTTCTGAAGGAGAATTATAGTTGCTGCTGATCATGCTGTTATAGTAAATGTTGTGTCAGTGTTTCCATTATTGGTCTCTTTTTGTTCCTTCTTTTTTTCCCCTGCCCGCCCTGCCCCCCCCACCCCCCACCCCCACCCCGTGAGTTGTTCTGGGGCTCTGTGAAAAGGTTTGCACCTCAAGGAAAGGTTTTTGTGTGCTGAGAAATGTAATGTGAAATCACTGAATCTGTTAACCAAAGAAGGAGCAACCTTCAAAACTGGGATCTGAACCTGACGCTGAGCACCAAAATTTCATGGGAATTCAGCTCACATTCGATTCTCCCTATTGTGAAAACTAGGCGCTTTGGTTCTTCTTTAGCACTGAAGGGATGACAAATCTTCAGGTCAGGTATGCTTCTGTGGTTCAACTCTGTTGCTACGAACAGCTTTGCTGTGTTTGTGATTTGTCTTGGTTTACAATTTGTCTTATGTTGCCGTGTAGGGACGCTGTGATTGAGGGTAAGGTGCTATACAAGATGCCAGCCTTACCGCAAAGATCTTCTGTTACTGAGTAAGCTCTGTGTTTCGGCCCACGCAAACATGCAAACATGCTGTACTTGATTAATCATGTTCATTATGGTCGTATTTTCAAGCAACCAAGAACAGGGCTCCCTTATGCTGGGCACTGTGCAGCTCCAGTGACCCAGCCTTGCCTTGTTCCCTGTGTAATGTGCCAACCTGCTTCTCCAGGCCAAACCTGCTTTCTAATTCAAGTGACAAAATTAGTGAAAAACTGGTTTGCGCCTTGCTCTTCCATCCGCCTGGGCATGTTTGGGAATCCCTTAGAATGGCTGAAATCAGTGATTTAAGCTTTTTTTTTTTTTTTCTATTGCGTACCTCCCACAATAGCTGAAGTAGCTTCACAATGGAAATGCTGACATGACACTATTGTCTCAGCCCCAGGAGTGTGTTCCACCTTCTATTGTTTGCCTTGGCCTCTGTATGTTGTATACTGCCTCAGTTTAATTGGTTAATTTAATAAACTTCTGAAGTGCTGTATCAGTTGCCTAGCTTAGCTTTTATCCACTAGTCTGATGAAGAAAGTATAAGTTTCAAAAGCTTTCCTGTATGAAGTTAATCAAATAAAAGGTATCTCCTACTGTACTTTGCATGTATGTCTTGGAAAGACTGCTTGAACTGACACATTTTTACAATTAAAGCATTTTAAAAAAAAAAAACTCTGAAAATCTTTGTGTAGCTAATGTTCCAGGCCTGACCTAACTTCAGTTTCAAAAAAAAAAAAAAAAAGAGGAAATTTTAAACTTTTTAAACTTAAGGTTGTGGTAGCCACATCTGAATTATATGTTAGGCCAAACTGTACTTTAGATGGACTCTTGAGGTTGGAGGGGGGGGGAAAGAAAGGTGGGGAGAACATAACAGGAATGATTTGAAGGTATTATGGAAGGGAAGTCTTGCAATTCAGCCATGTGTGAGACTTGGGTGATCTCCACCAACTTTCTGGTTCTCGCTGAAGCCCCGCATGACCGTGAGCATATCCTTTAACATGCCTCTGCTCCATTCCCCAATTGGAGGTCTTTTTCACATTTTGTGTGTCTCATTAATTCCAATTTTGAGAGTTGGGGATTGTATGCTACAATGGGGCTTTTTATTGCATGAGCTGTAATAATAACGAGTTGGAAAGATCTGTAGATCTGGCAGTACGCTTTCACTGCGGGTACAGTAAAGCCTCTTTCAGGCCAGTGCAGAGAGCACTTAAGAGAGGCCCCATGTGCCACGCGTGAGGGAGTATTTATCTGCATTCAGCAGAGCCAAGGAGTGCAATGCACGTGTAATATGAGTCCATCTTTATCTATTTTAATCCGCAGCTTGAGCATCCCAAGATTTAGGGGTATTCATCTATCAAGAGTGATTTAGATATACTTGATCATGCCTCAGGGCAGGGGAACAGCCCAGGTTACTTCTTGATATCCCTTCCAGCTGTGTTTTTTTATGACTCTATTAGATCTGACAACAACAGAATCGTATACTTTGTTCCAAAGGATTCGTCCATTAATTAGTACTTTGTGGTGCATCGCTCCTCTTCCCTTGAGGAGCTCTAAGAGGTTGACAAGTGCTAATTAAGTCCTACAAAAACTGGTGTGTTGGGTAATTATTATTTTACAGGTAGAGAAACTGAGGTGCAAGTGTAACCCACAGGAAGTTTTGGGACAGAATCTCACTTCGATGTTTAGCATTTCAGCTACTTAAAATTCTCACCGAGCTGTGCCTCTGGGCTGTTGTTGCCAATGGAGAATAACGCTGGTGTTTCCCTCCTCCTGCCCACATCTGAGCTAGTCAAGGCTCTAACGGGCTCATCAGCTGCATTTGGGCTGCATCAGCATCAGAGGGGGACTGCTAGCAAAATGAATCTGGCCTGTGTGCCAAAAAAAAGTTTATTTTTTCTCTATTACCGTGCTTCCTGGACTTGCAAAATTATATTGACTTTAAAGGGGAGCTGCCCCAGAGTCCTGAATCAGGCCTTTTGTATTGGGAGGAAGGTAACCTCTTGCAGTCTACGTTGTTTGAGTGTAATTTTCAATCAAACATTTGCCAGTGTAAGTAGTCTGCTTCAGAGTTCTCTGGTGTGGAGTGACATGGCCAAGTGGCATTTGAGAACACTTTAAAAGGAAATGGGCTAATTAGTTTAGCTCTGGGTCAACAGTACATCAGGAGCCACTGAGCCAGACTGGCCTCTGTCTGGATCGCTGGTGTTTAAACTTCTCTGTTTAGTCAGCAATACCTCGCTGAGGGAGGGTTGGTCTAGTGTGAATGATGAGGTATGGCCGGAATAATTTCTTTTGCCCTGTAGTAGGGTTATTATCCACCTGTGTATTTCTGGGTATGGTGGTGTATCTGTATGTGGAGATCACATGCTAGTTTTTCCATGCTGCTTTTCCTGTGTCTTCTGTGTCCTGTAACACCTGTTTGCAAGGTTAGACTTTGTGTAGAATTCCAGGAAAAGTGCTGCTTCCAGAACTAATAATATTTATCATCCTCAATCAAATTCCATCCCAAATACTCAGTGATTCCACTGGCTGACTTGGGTCCATGCAGACTGCGCATAGGGATATGAATTTGATCAGCTGTGGATTCTGATAAACTGAACATCATTCCACCATGCCAGTCCTCAAACCTCCCATTTGCAAATTACCCAGGTGAATTACCACCTTAGGTCTATGCATGCAAGCCAAGATCAATAGTATGAGAGCTTTTCCCGGCTCCACCAGAGACAGATACTAAATGCTGGCAACCCAGGCACGCAGACCTGAGAGCACAAATTCCAGGGTGGTAGTAGATTTGTCCTTGATGTGATGTAGAGGGGCTGGTTAGACAAGTTAAGCTCTGATTTGCAGCTTTCGTGCGATGGAAATTGTTGTCTTGTTGCCACTCTGGCTCTGTCACGCTGCTGCACATCAAATCCCTTCACTCCTCCGGGGTGTGGTCTCGATTAATGTTTGCACACTGTAATTTGTGATGTTGCTCAGTTTAACAGGACAAAATTTGCCAGTCCAAACTATGTCTTGGTGAGAGGGTGAGGTGCTTATTAAGATTGGGAGGGTTTTTTTTTCACGTTCACACGTGATCTCTGGTAATCCCACAAGCCAGGGTGTAATGTGGCTTTGCGTGGCAGCAGTGCCTGTGAGATAATGGGGTGGTTATAAGGAGGACCGGAGGAAGTGGTAAAAATGAGCCCCAGAGATATTTCTTGTATAAGAATTTCTCTCTGTCTTGTTTTTTCTCCCTGGTGAAGAGGCTTTCTTGAGCAGGGCTACACAGGTGAGATTTGCAAGTAATCTTGTCCCAAACTGTGCTGGACATGCGAGCATTCCTCTGCTCTGTTATCCTCCTGCCAGGGTGTTTACCCCATGGCTGGTCTGATCATAAGTGCCGTGCTGCAAAGTCTGTGTTGGTAGTGTCTCTTTCTGGGGGGGAAATACTCCCACAGGGTTGCAAACCTTAAAGAAACCATTCATGTAGTTCTGGAGATCTTTACATCTGTCCCTGTATTTAATGTTTCAGAAATGGGGCTTGTTTTCTTTCAAATGTGGTCACTGCAGTATGCAGGAAGGGGATGTGCATCTCCCAGCTCTTTCCAAGAAAGCAATCCCAACCTGTTCTGCTGGAGAGGCAGTAGTCAGGTGGAGACGTATGGAGAAGCATTGGAAGCAAACAGTGCTCTGTGTTTTTCTCATGGGTTACGAGCTGAAAAGGCTTGTGAATGGACATTAGCAGTCTGTCCTCCCCCTCCTTGACTCACTGTGGGCCAGACCTCCTCAAACACACGTCCTGCTCTGTTGTGTATCCAAGTCTGGAGTCTGGGCCAACCAGGAAAGGCTGTGCAGGAGCAATGGGGCTGCTAAGGGAAGGTTCAGCACCCAAGGGCAGCAGTTGTGAGGGGGCCCTGATTAAGCCAGAGAGCCCGGCTGAGCAGACTGACCAGTCCCTTGCTGCTAAAAGAGCAAATCACTGAGCAGAAATGTCCCTGAGCTTTGCTGAAATGGCTGATGGATCCGTATCACAGCCTAGCTGAGAGCTGGGCATCTTCAGCTTGACCATTCACGTGAAATCAAAGGTGAAGTACTGGCAGGGGACAGCAACTACCTGGTGCAGGGTACCTGAGGAGGGTGTGTTAAACACCCCCTCTCAAGGCAACAAGTCCCTCTGAGCATGTTAGCATCCATCTGGCAGGTAATGAGCTAGACCTCTAGTTGAAGAATAGGTGAAGGGATCCCTCTTCCCACATCTTGTGACGTGCCTACTCTTAATTTTTGTGACTTCCAGCTGGAGGGTTGCTCTATCTGTCATTACAGACCGTTAAACTCCTTCAGATCCATCTATGTATTTCAAGTAGTTTCTGACCCTTGAGTGAGAGTGGCTGAGGGGGACCTGACTTTATTTTTTTTAAGTTAAGGATCATTTGCTTGGGTGGAATGAGTCAAAAAGTTCCTGGCTAAGGAGGGTGTGTGTTCACAGGCTCCTGTCCCGGCAGGCTGGGCATGGGCAAAATCCACCTTCCACAGCAGTGTTGTATTACCCAGACTTACAACCTGTTGGATTGTCCCTGATCTTACCAGCAAATGGGAGAGTTTTCTTTCCAGCCAGAATCCTTCTGGTTTCTAAATAACAGTAGTCTTGATATTGGTAGGCACAAATTGTCCTGGAAGAAGCAGGAAAGAGTTGAAATGCTGCAGGGAACAAAAGAAGCTGAACAGTCTGCTTCAAAAAGCCGCAAGGAAAATGTTTCTTAAAAAAGCCCCCTAGATTCAGGAGAGGATGATGATATTAGCAAAAGGACCAAATAAGAGAATTGGTTCAGATTGAATAAAATATGTTGTTTGACTCAATGCATAATGCCTCCTTTCATTAAAGTGCCTGAAATCTTTTCTTGTTAATTGAAATTAATTTTATAATTTCAGTTTGAAAACGTGTAAGCACTTTCAGGCTGATGACTCTTATTTTTTCAGCTGAAGTGACAAATCCAACATAAATTTGCAATGTTTTTGTTGACCCAAATATGCCTGTTTTCTTTGGGCAGGGATAAAAGTTTCAGCTGAGAAACTCTGCCTGCTTCTAACAGGACACCACCTTCTGCCTAAGGATACTTTCATTCATAAATAAAAAGACAAATAACTGGATGGAAACAAAACCCAGGAAGTCAGTAGGTGCGCTTGTAAGGGTTGAGGATTTCACACAAACCAACAAAAAGTGAAACTGAAAGAAACTGGGCAGTATGGTGCTGCTTAAAACCCTTTGGCGAGCCAGATGTACAGGGTTATTTTCATAGAAATCGTTAGTGATTGCCTGTGTTCAATGATGTTAGCTGTTTTGCTTAGCCTGTCACTATGTAAGGTGTTATCATGACTTCTGTGAGGGTAGCACGTCTCTGAAGTGTCCATGAGAGTGGTGAACTTGTCCTAAGTTACCTGAGCTAGAGATGTGCATAAATCGTGCGTATTTAGAAATGCACTCAGCAGCAGTAGGAAACCTGACATCTCAAAGCCACCATTTCCAGGCTGTCTTCGTCCTTCATCTTCTAAGCAGCAGTGGGAATGATGTCTCAGTTGCCCTGTAACCAGTCTTCAGACTCAAAACAGGAGAGTTGAGCCCACTTCCCCCCCCCCCTCCCCCGAAATAAAGGGTCCTTCGAATAACCAGGGATTAAAAGGTGGAGTTTTCTTTAGTTGTCAATAACAACAATATCTTGTTTTTGCAGAAGGGCAATAGGAAAAGTTTACAACACTAATTGTCAGTGGAAGCAATTTTCTAAAAGTGGGACCTGGTCTCGGCTGTTTAAATGTTGACTTACTGGTGCTTGATTAATAGCTAATTAGAGAAATATGATTTTACATAGTTTCTATATCTGTGAAATATCACTCAAGGATTGAGCCTGTGGTTATTTACCGTGTTGGGAAAAGTCCTATTGACAGTCCCCATTGATGTCCAAAGAAATAGCTGACATGAGTGTAAACATGGGACTCATTGGAAAGGATAACTTACTGGGGGACTATAGAATTTTTCTCTAATATATACTATACTCATTTTATAAATTTTAATATATTAATATACAATACTTGAATGTAACTATATAAATATGTATATAAATAATATATATTGGTTTCATCTCATAAAGGAAACCAATGAACTGAAACTTGCGTTTCTGTTTCTTGAACTACTTTTTCTTAGAAAGCTGGAGGGTTGGGGTCTCTTCTGAGAGGGGTGTAGAATTTTTTTTTTTTTTTTTTTATTGGAAGGTGTTCAGAACTCAATTTAGATAGCTAAGCAAAAGCTGGATTATCAAAAGCATGCAGCATGTGCAGCAGCATTTAATAATGTTGAGACTTTTTTTGAAAGCTGCACTAGTGAGGTATCTGACTGCAAAACTTCTGAGCCACCAGCTCTGGTGCCATCATGAGTACATGAGGGGAAGCGCCTTTCCCAAGGGCTCTCGGTGGAAGCCATATTTTTGAGCTTCTCTCTGCTGAAACAAATTGTGTTATAAAGCTTCAGTAATGAGTATGTGCGCTTCTGTTACCCTTTAAGACACTTTCTCGTGTTTGGAAATCTTCCATTAAGCCCCTTAAGGCACAGAATTAAAAAAGGTAAAAATCAGTTTACACGGAAGGGAAAGGGAAGGGCAGAGGAAATATTCTGTAGGGAATCAAAGTACCCCCCTTCTACAAATTCAGAGGAGATAAACTGTTTACCAGTGACTACCTAGTTTAGGAGAGTGATGGTATAATCACCGAAAACATTTTGAAATACATTTCTAAATAAAATAGCATTTTGTGCAGTTGCAGTAATTAATGGTTGCTCTCTTGCAATAGCCTGCAGAAAACTAACTCATGCGTTTGACAGCGAACATGAATATGCTTGTAAAACTGAAGGCAATCGTTAGGCTTGTGTGAGCTTGATCACTTAAAAACAAACCAAGAAGCTGAACGTGGAAGCATGTTACGACTTAGGGGCTTGATTGAAGACAAGGGGAGTATGTCAGTGTTAAATCCTATGGAAAGCAGGAAGGCCCAGCTCATTTGCCACCTCACCAGCTGTCGCGTGGGGGTTATGTACACGTTAAAGTGGCACACCTGAGGCCCCGCACTGCCCAAGCAATGTAAATCATAGAATGGTTTGGGTTGGAAGGGTCATCTGAAGGGTCATCTAGTTCCAACCCCTCTGCCGTGGGCTGGCACGCCTTCCCCTAGACCAGATTGCTCAAACGTGGATGTTTTGAAAGAGAAGGGCAATTGTAACACCATTATACATGTGGTTGCTTTGGAAAACAGGACCTCGCTGTAGGCAGATGTGAGAACAGTGATGTTTTGAGATTGTTGTGCATACTTGTGTTTCCTTTCTGCCTCTGACTTGCATGAGGGCAACTTCTGTCACATCCATGGAGTTCCTGTAGGAGGAAATGTGATTTATTTATGAGAGTAAAGAAGGGAAGGATTGTAACAAATTGCACAAATACTAAACATTTTTTAAAAAGCAAACAAAAATGTGATTGAGTTTGCTTCTCAGTTTGCGTCTGCTTACCGTGATTATTCCATCCAGTGAATTTGAAGGCATGAATTTTCAGGAGCATTCACTGGAAAAGCTTAAAAGAAAACATGGCAAAGCTTGCATGGAGGGTGAATTTCAAAAATCTGTGCTGTGTTGCTGCAGCTGATTCAATGTTATATGTCTGAGCAAGGGACAGAGGCACCTCATGAGATCACTCGAAGTTTCTTCTTAGGCCACTTGAATACTTTAGGTTTGGTGTGTATGTTTGGAAGTTACAAATGGCAAGCATCAGTTTATAAACCATTCTGAACTGGAAAAATTCATGAAATGAAAAATAGGGGAAAATCCCTGCTTATTTGCTGTAAGTCCGTTCACCCAAGTGTAAGATGATGTAGCAACTTGTTGAAGATGAGTTGCATAAAGTCTACTGAGAATTATAATTCATACTATAGAAATTAAATGTCTAATCTCTATCCGTTCCTTGTTTGCATCGTGGAGTGCAAAATGTGGGAATCTTTACAGCTCAGATACATCCAAGTATCCAAAACTTAGTAATTCCTGGTAAATTTCAAATTTTCTATTTAAAGGGATGAGAGTTTCACTCCAGTTCTGGAGGATCAAGCAAGTTTTGATCTTTTGCTTATGGAGAGGATAATCAGGAAGACCTCTGCTGTCTGTCAGATCTATCCATTTGGATAGAGAAGAGACCGCATGAGCTGTAAATGAATGCATTTCTCCATAGCAGGGCTTAACAGAAGCTGTTTGGAACAGGAGTCATCTTCATTGTCTTTATGCTCTCTGATGTTATTTTGAGCTGCCTCTTGGACTGTGTAGGATTGCTTAGTCCCTGGCATTACCTCAGTTACGAATTTGACAGTTTCCTGATAGTTTGTTTATCAAAGAAAATATTATGTCAATAATGTCTAAAAGCTGTAGCAATACTGCTCCCAGCCCAGAGATGTAAATACTGTGTTATCTCATGGCACAACCTTAAATGACGCCACACATCTTGAAATAACATGTCCAAATGTGTCAGAGGAAGAGATTGTTAAAGCGTTTGCCTTATATTACCTGCCTGCTAGCAAATGGGTGGTGAGAGACCTAGAGTTTAATTTTTTTCTTTTCTTTTCTTTTTTCTTTTTTTTTTTTTTTATGTCTATTAGGCAGATCGTGCAACTATCTAAACACAGTTCTGGAAAACCTGTTTGCTAGCTTACTCACAGCCCCAAATGGCTCTGAGTTGCAGTAGTGTGGTGCCTAACCCTTCAGGGGGAAAAGAAAAACATAGCAAACCCAACCCATTGCACCTTCTAGAACAACATCTTCCGAATTTGTGAAGATGGGGGGAGGAGGGGAAAAATGGCCTGTGTGTGAAACCACGAATTATATTATGTCTGCCAAACTCCTTTGAGAATTGGACCAACTGTCGGTTCAAATGATTTGTGCTTATCCAAACTTTACTCATCAAAGGTTTTTATGAGTTCACTTTGGCAATAGCTGTGTTTTTCCATGTGGTGAAATCATACACCTGGAAAACATGCAGCCAAAATGGTGTGGAGCTTGAATAACTCTCCTTGTTCTCCAAATGCTCTTGAGTTTTAAGCATCGTGGTAGTTAAAGTGTTTGTGGTGCTATAAAATTTGTACAACTTTACTGTAAACCTGACTCTTGCATAACCCTCTTGGCCAGATGATTGGCAGCTTGGTTGTGATCTTGTAACACAGAAAGGAACAAATATTGGCCTTAAGTTTTTACTGTACAGAGAGAAGAAAGCTGAAAATCTTTCCCTTTGCAAAAGCTGTGCATGGTGGCATGGAAAACATCCTGCAAAGCAGCAGCCTATGAATAATCCTTTTTTATGGTTTGCTTCACAAACAGTGTACAGAGCCCTGTCTGAAATGAGCCAGTTCTGGGATGGACAACAGCAATCAAGATGACTGTACTCCACAGAAGTGACGGGGAGAGGCTGACGGAAGATACTGGCAGAAAATTCAAGAGAAAAGGGTATGTCCACAGCAGTACTTGATGTTGACCTTGAAGTTACCCTAACCAGTCAGTGTTGTTTCTGGCAGCCTGCAGTAAAGCCAGTTATATTGCCCTCCTAATTTGCAAGTTGGGCCCTCCTAGGACTTGTTTTGAGGCCAGCTTGCCTTTCCCTGTGGGCAGTAGAGAGAAGCAGAGCTGGGGAGGAGTGGTGAGAAGTGGGAATGGTGGGATTGTTGTGGGTTGGCTTCTGTGCCCTGAGCCTGTGCTGGCTCCAGACATGGTTCAGAGAACACAGGGTTGGAGGACTGGCAGTGGTGGGAAGATCTCTGATCTCTAATTGAGCAAAGGTCCCAGGATAGTGGTGGGACCACTGGTAAATTGTGGCTTTGGCAACCTCAAGGTTAATTCCATTGGTATTCTGCGTATTGGGTGGGTCTTTGAGCGTGGCTGAAGATGCGCAACTTTTTCTATTTAACTGAAGATTGTCTTTCCCCTGCATAGTGTATTGTTTTATTTTCCAACTGCAATTAAACTGGAGTTGTCTAGAAAAAAGGGCACAGCGTAATTCTCAAAATGGCATCATGAAAGGAAAGATGCATAAAACTACTATAACAAAACTGGTGAAATAGTAGAGAATTTAGGCCACGGTGAACATCAGTTTCTTGCCTGCAATGCCTAGTCACTTGTCTTTCTGTTTACACAACAAAATAGCCTGAAGAGAGTTAATATGTTTAGAAAACGGCAGTTGCATGTACTTCTAATGGGAGAGGAAACTCAACAAATTGATGTGACTCAACAAATTGAGTATACAGAACAGATCACGGCTCTGATTAGGCCATTTGCAGATTGGTTTGAAGAGCACTGGCCTCTGGCCAGTGAGCTACTTCTTACTTGCAAGGAACATAGACAAACAATGAGGACACTGAGCTAATGCCACACTGTGCTTTGTCTGAAACGATGATGATCTTGTACTTGGAGCATACGCTCACGGCTGGCTGCTTAGCATAATGGAGCAGTCCTGCACCACACATCTGTGGCCACGCTACAGAGGCTTCACCACAACATAACTGCAGACCTCTTCCACTAAGGCCTCATAAATGGCACGGATTAAAAATAATATGGGTAATATAAAATGGAATTTAAAAGAATATGGATGGCTTAATGTGAAAGTCATGAATAATGCTGCATAAAATGCCCAAGCTATTATTCACTTATAATCAGTGTACCTGTGCACAAATCTGTGTGTTGGTTTTGTGTACTGTAATATAAATGGTCTTTGTTTTTGCCTTTATGTAATAATACCCTACCTAATATCTAGACACCCTTGTGTATATTTTACATATACATCTAATTTAGTTGTTAAATATTACTCCAAAAACACACGTACACCAAAAGAACCGTATATTGTCGAACTGGTTTGAAATCTATAAAGACACAGTGCTTGAGAAGGGAAGGGTTGAAAGCTGTAGAATTAAAGAGCATTCCTTTTAATTTGGTGGCCTTGTAATATGCTACTGAGTAGGAGGAGAAAAGAATGAGTCTGGTGGCTGAACTGGGTCTGCTTTTCCTGTGTTGACATGGGATGGGTGGAGCAGGATGGTAATGGTGTCCCCAGCCCTGGAAGGATGAACCAACCATTTTCTCTTGATGTGGAGTGACTCTTGGGGTTTAATGCTGGGGCTAAGTTGTTAGGTTTGCTACCCAGGCTGGTTTTCTCCCTTTCAAATAAATGTTAGCGCTCCTTCCCTTGAAGTTTTAATCTCTTACTTCTGAGGAAACTACTTGGAGGGCCCCGCTGCTGTGAGGCATGGGACCTCTCCTGGGTCTGTTATGTCCTGAAGCTGTGGTGAGGCTACGAGTGCCTGGGATCCTGGGGGCAAGCCAGGGAGAGGGTAGAAGCAGCTGTGAATTACTGAGGAATCTCATCAAAGCCAAACACTTGGGTAGTTTGAAACCCAAGCGATGTTCGTGAATTTCAGTGTTGGACTGTTTTATTTTTTATCGTTGTTCTTTTTTTTTTCTTGGTGTCTGCTATTGTACGAGGGCAAGAATCTGCAAAAAACCAAAGGCCCAATCCCAAGGAGCCTGTAAACAAAGCTAAACAGTTAACACATGAGCCTGCCCCGAATGAGAAGGGAAGGGGAAGATGTTTTTCATTTTGTGATGAGTTGCTAACTGGGAGTCAGTTTGCCATCTGCTTGTGGGAAAGCCCTAGGAGGAGGCTTTGACGTACGGTCCATGGAGTTCCCCACTGCTCCCCCTCCAAACCATTCTTCAGCACGGAAAGCTGATCCTGCTGTGAAAGCACCACATGCTGGAAGTCTGCCACGCTCGTTCTGGAGGAGTCTGAGGCAAGATCCTTAGTCTGTGCACCCTATGGCCCTCTGCGTGGTCGGGAGGGACGGTGCTTCCCTACCGCGTGGGGTTTTTGCAGAGGCAATACTCTTTATTATTTCCTAGGTGTTTGGGATGCTGGAGTGGTGGAAGAACGTGACCAAATCTTGAGTAATGAGTAAAGCACATATAGGGGAGTTCTTCCCCAGCAGGAAGAGCTTTTTGCTGCATGCTGTGGGGATGTTCAAAACGATAAACTCAGCGGTTGTGTGTGGCTGTGACTACCCATAGGCAGGTTTCTCTGCTGGCTGCGGTTGTGCTCTGTTCCTCTCCTCTGCACCCCCTCTCTGTCCAGCCAATTCCCCAAAGAGGTTTTCCCAGAGACTGCAGAAAACTTACTCTGCAGTTTCAGTTCTCAGGTGCCCATTACAGATATGTTAAATACATAAATTAAAAACATCCTACTTGCTTCTGTCCTCCCCCACGCTGTCTGGAGCACCCATCACATGACCCCCTGCTTGGTAGAGCTGATGATGCAAGGATAGAGACTACTTCTGTTTGCAAGAATTGCATGGCAGTTCCAGCCACGTATTATAATTTTGTGCTGGTTGGCGCCAACTAAGTAATCTCTGTGATAGCCTTAGGAGCAGCTTTGCCCTGAGATCTTAGAAATGATATGGGAAAGTGCTGAATTAAACAAGTATTTGCAGATTTTCATGACCGTGAAATTCCATTCCCTGAACAAAACTGGGGAAGTTTCTTGAATCTGTGGAAACTATAGATCTAGAGGAATTCTGTGGTTAAACACTGACTCTGTCTTCTTAAAATACCCTGCCTTCCATTACTCTTCTGTCTTTGGGCGTAGGAATTGTTCTAAAAATTCCAGCATTATGGTTCAATATGTTCTGTATCACAGAGGGGAAAGAATTTCTGTAAATCTCTCATTATCAACCCAGGAATTTTGCTCTGTAGCTTTCCAAGGGTGAGCACCTGCCCGTTGTTTTATTGAGTGAAGCAGGTGAAGATTATTAAGCCTGTCTTGTTCTTGACTTCATCACTTTGATGTCCTCCAGATTATCAAATTCTCTTTGTATTAACATATGATAATTTCTGCCTGTATTGATAGACAATTATATATGCAACTGTGCTATATCACATGATACTAAGTGATTCATCCTCTGTTCCTTGCCTTCCCATACTGTCTCTAATTTAGAGACTACAAGCTTAGGGCATCAAAATCTGCTGTGCTGTATCTATGGTTTGTTACAAAGAAATTGATTCTTCACTCAGTTACGGTAGTGAGGGGGAGAGAGCCTCTCTCAAACCTGTAGGTACACTGGGGAGGTGCGAAGGCTGAGTCCTCCTGTACCTTTGGCTCTTCTGAGGATAAGTGGGTATGTTCTCCCATTTAATGTATATTTAGAGCAGTGCTGCTTGAAGATCAAAAGAATTACTCTGGATTTATACCAGGGTAGCTAAACATGGAATCATACATAATTCCCAAGCACATTTGTCTTGCAAGAACCACACCTGATCTGCCTCCCAGCTCTTATTTACATAAGACATCCTCAGTGCGTTGAGAACATCTGGGGTGGGGTTCCTTGCTGCCAGGGTGGGCAGCTGTCATTGCTGCGCAAGGCTGAATCCTACCTGCTCTGTAACTGTAGATCCTGACCGCTTGCAATCCTGCCTCAGACAGCAGGAACATCTCTCTCTGCTGGGTTTGTGCATTTCTGTGGTCTTAACACTAACCTATTTTATCCCTGAACACAATGGGATGAAATCCTGCAGAAGAAAGACATATCTTAAATGTTTCCAGGATGCGTACATCAGTGATGCATGTGTACTTTCTAGCATAGAGAGGATTAGAATAAATGCATTCTTTGTAGATGGTGTTTTAATCTTTCAAGCTAAACTTAGATCTCGGACACCTGTCTCTGCAGCAGTCTGTCTCTTGAGCTCATGAATTTTGTGCACAGCTGTCAGTGCTGTATGTGGGGTTCTCTCTTTTCAGCTGGCTCTATTCCCAGTTGGCTGAAAAGTAAGAGCCTGTCTTAGAAAGAGAATTTCCACTCCTGCATACTTTGATGGAAACAAGAAGATATAAAACAAGATTTAATGACCCAGGTTTTTTTGAACCATTTATTAGCTGTTCTGTACATACTCAGTCTCTGGGGAACTAAGTTACATATTATGATAAGTATAGAGTGCCTGTTCCCTATGGACCTTGTTTCATGATTTACGTGGATAAAATAAAGCATATAAACCAAATAAATTAACTTGGATAGCTTACTTTTATATAGGACTCTGGGAAGAGCCACAAGGTGGCCAGATGAAATGCTGACCCGAATCGGTGGTGCTAAAATGAGTATACCATCTTTTGCCTCTGCCAAGCCCTTTCTTTAACTCTGAGATTGAAGATTACAAAAGGAGGAAAAAGATTGTTAGGAAAAGCATCCACCTATGTAATCTTCATTCCTTTGGGACTGATTAGATGGGGGGATATGTCACAAACTGAATGGCTTCTCTGTGAGCTTAATGACAAGTGCTGTCTGCAGAGTTTTGCAGTGTGGTTGACTGCTCCCCTTTTTTCTCTGAGAAATGGCCATCTGAGACTTTGGACCCCACCATGCTCTACTTGCCCTCTTCCGATGGAGCGAAAGCATAGCTGCTCAAAAGGAAGGGTTGCCTTCTGGGGTCTGCCGTCCGTGTGGGCCTTGTTGCTGTGTAACTTGGGTATCTTCAGTCTTCTAGTCTTGATCAGTTCAGCTGCAGTCGTTCAGCTCCAGACAAATGTCCAATTCAGCCTCCTCAGAAATGGTAGCAACGGGGTGTTCCTGCTCAGAGGGAAATCTTGTCCCCAAATTGTCTGCAAAGAGTTTAAGCAGCCTGGTGCTATATGAGAGAAGCGTAAAGCTGAGGTGTTGTCCTCTGTGAGCAGCAACAGGGATATATTTCCAGGGAAAGGCATGTCCTTTTGCCTAGGCTGGGGCAGAGGGTGCATGTGGAGATCAGGTTTTTGGAGGTGCAATAACAGATTTTTACCAAGAAGTCATCCCATGAGTACTAACAAGGAGGTGGAAAGAGACCTCCAAAGTTCCAGTGCCACTTTCTGTACAACATGAGTTCAGCTTGGAGGATGTGGCAAAACTGGAAGGGTCAGCAGTTTTAGCTGTGCCTGGCTGTCTCTGGAAATGTGGATTGCTGTGCCACTGAAGAGCTAACTGTTTTCTTTCTTGTTTTTGCAAGTTTTCTATGATGATGCTATGGGCAAAGTAACTCTTCTATATTCGGGAAGCAAAAAGCATAGCCTCCCTTGGGTGAACATGAGCCAGTCTGCATTTTGTAAAAGATGCTGCTGAAGCCATCAGTCATGTACCACGGGGGAAGGAGCCTGCTGGAGCCTTGTATCCTCTCTAGAAAAGAGAAGCAGCAACTGAAGGAATTTGGCTCGTGTTAGACGATACACCTACACTACCAGATAATGATTTGATCAATCGGCAAGCTTGTCAGATCGGACCCCAGATAGGATGGCGGCTTGCCGGGTGCTGGATCAGAGAGACTTTGTTTGATGTTATCGGAGTACAATTAGGTTACATGCATTGCTTCATGGCGGAGGCCAAGTGCGGGTGACCGGGAGGTGCATTTGCCTGCCATCGGCAGCCCTGGGCACGCCTGGCACCTCTGGTCACCCTCTGCAGCGGCTGGCGGGCAGCGGGAGAGCACCCCGCTCTCTGCCTGGGTTTTGGTTCCCCTCAAACTCCTGTCAGCCAGCGGATGAGAGAACAAGTAGATTCAGTTTCAGGAGACCTCGGGGCTTAGTAAAAAAGAAAGCTCAAAGGAATTACTCTGTAGAAGAGTAAAATACCAGGTGTAACATGCAGCTAATTATGCCACTGGTTTACAGGAGGGATTTTAAATGTTTCTTTCTGAAAAGCCTGAAAGGAAAAAAAAATCAAAGGGGAAAGATTGAAAAACAAGTATGAGAAGATATAAAACAAGATTTATATCTAAATAATTTCCTCTAATTGCTGTTAGAAGACATTAATTTTCCTTTTGATGCTCCACTTTACCTTAGGCTTTGCTGTACCTGCCAGGATGGCAGGGAGTCAAAGAGGATTAGCTCAGCAGCTCTCTGCCTTAGTAGCCTCTGTAAAAGATTTAGCAATGGGAAGAATATACAGGTTTTAAAAAAATTAATCCTAATTTAAACAGGCCAACTTCAACCTTCGTTTATCCTGTGCAATCATGATGACTTCACCAGCATCCCATGGGTACAAATGAGGTAGAATGCGGGTTTAGAGTGCCAGGTGTGTGTGTGTTGCTTTTTAAAGATACAGAAGTACTTGATGGATCTGTGGCTGTATAGGTGTCGGTGGTGGTTTGAAAACCATTTCAAGTGGAAAATATTTTGTCCATACAGCCAGCCAGCCTAAAGCCTATGCACCAATTAAGGTTTGCCTAAATCTTGGTCTGGGAAGGACTTAAATAATGCTCAGGGGTGAGCTATCCCTTTGCCAAGAGAGGACTTTGCCTGGGGAGGATCTAGGCAGAAGCAATATGATAATATTTAATTTGCCCGGATTTTTATAAGCTTCCATTCTGGCTTGCACATACATGGGACACCTCTCTGTGTCTGTGGTGGCATTTGGGCTGTGATTGTACTGTAGTCCATTTTTATGTCTCCTCCATCTGAAGATTTTTCTGGACTGAGACTGGGAGCACAAAGATTGCAACTCACCTGAAAGCCTGCTTGCTGAGACAAAGTTCGGTAGCGATGCTAGCTGGATCGGTCAAATGCTTTTCATTTCACCTTTTTCTTTGTCAGAATTTCTCAGTTTAAGGGTGGTACTTGATCTCTGATTGCACCTGAAATGCAGAATTGCTTTTGGTGGTTGTGGCAGCCGCTTCCCAGCTTGACTGAGAGGTACAGATAACCCATTCAGTTCAACAGGAGTGGGAAAGTCCACATTCCTCAGGCTGCACTGAATATCTCAGCCTGGAAGTGTTGTTTATCAAAACTCCTCTTAGATGAACCTTGCGGTAATTCTCCATTAGTTTATTTCCTCCAGTTATTACAATGAGTTCTGCTCAGGGGTATCCTAGAAAACCACTTGGAAGCATCAGTGGAGAAAAATGAAGTGCGGTTGGCTGGAAGGAGCACCCTATGCCACATCACAAGACTTGATCTCTTATTTTCCCACTGCTTTAATCTATTCTGTTCTCTGTGTAGGGCTTAAACAAAAGTAACCTAAGAAGATCCTGTCTCTTTGTTTTTGTCCTACATATCATTTTTTACTAGGCAGTGATTCTTAAACACAGCTCATAGCTCAACAGTCGTGTAGACAGGCCTTTTGGGTGAACAATAAAACTGATGCAGAAATAATAAGAATCAAAAGTTGCTTTTAAATTGCAGGTTTAAGTTTTGAATAAATTCCCTCCTTCAGATGGAAATATAGGAATGTATAATGTATATTAACTGTCCAGTTCACTAAGGTCATGGTTTTCATGAGTGTCGTTCTCATTTAAGCACTGTAATAAATACCCAGGCTGTCCAAAGAAGTTAGTGTGTTGAAGACATACGCTGGTTGCTGAGCTCTTCTAAAAATCTGGTCCCACTAAATCAAGAGCAGACAGTCTCTCTTATTCATCTCCTTGTCTGGTGGTGGTTAAACAAATGCTTTTGAGTCTGAGGAACATTAAAATTCTGCAGCTTCCATAAATGACTTTGATTTCAAGATGAACGACGAGATGTTACAATCAAAACCAAAACCGCTGCAGAATGTAGCATTGAAGGAAGCTGTGCTAATTTCTTCAGAAACAAATGTAGAAGTTAGTAACATGAAACAGCTGACCACGAGCCAGATGCTTCAAAGCGATAACAAGTAGTTCAGGAAGCCCCCAATAGCTTTGGCTTTCCAGAGAACTTTAAGATCCATATGTATACCTTTAGGGGTAAAACTACTTTGTTAAATGCGGTAGTGCTCCAGCTACAAAAATATGAATAGGCGATGCTTGCAAATACCTCTTCCATGGGGTGAGACTAGTAGATTTGTCCTTTTGAACAGCAAGTTATGAATTAAGCTATTTTGTGCAAGAAGCAGCTACATAGTAGAATTGATAATAACCAAAAGGCTTTCATCTGCTTTTATGTTTGATGAAGTCCCATTGCCATCATGTTTATAAGAAGCTCATAAACCCACACCAGCGTTAGTAGATTACAAAGTAACTACTCAAGAAAACATGCATTGTTTTTGGTTCTTCGTCCCTGCTCAAGAAAATTGATCAGTGACCCAAGTGTGAGTGTGCCCTCTATTAAATCCCTTGCATCTTACTTGTATTCTGACCTGTCACACCCTCTGTAGTTACTATTTGAACAAATTTAGCACACTTATTTTGTTCTGTACAACACACTGAGTAACGGTGCAGACTCCGAACTAAATCACAGTGGTCTGAATCTTAGGCAGTAGCAGAGTTACTGTGACTTTCTAGTATCAGACATGTTCTTAAAAGGACGGCCTGTTCTGCTGTCAGGCTTCTCGTTTTCAAAACAATAGATGAGTGTTTGTGAGTTGAGGGGAAGAAAACTAGTCTCCTACAGGAGATAAGATCTGATACAGAGGCCTCAGAAAGAAAAATATGGCTAAATTTATGGTAGCTGGGGTGGCTGCTTCGTATCTTATTTATCGTTTTTTACATTCATCTGAATGTATATTTATTGCTTCTCAATTTGGTGTCACTAAAAAGTTCTTTCTAGTGGATTCAAGGAATAATTTAAAGAGTATAAGAAATGGGCAAAATCTCATAGAGCCTCCTACTTTTCTCTGTTGTGGGCAAATTTTTTTAAGGACTGCCAGGTAAGTTAGTGATCTGTCATATTGAGATTTCTTTGTACTGAAGGGTGATGGGTACAAATCCTTCCCGAGAGACCTCGTTCAGGATCAGGGCCTCACAGTGCTGGTTGCTGTATAAAACCAAGAAAATCATACCTACGTACCCTTCAGCACTCATTTCTGTTGTATGGTCAGGTGTTGTGCATAGGATCATATGCAGAGTCCTTGGGAGGGTAAATATGCCATTTTCTAGAGCTGCTTCCATGTTATATCCACCAGGATGATGCACGAACAACACTGAAGGGGCCCCCAGTCATTGCTTTTACTGACATCATGTGTGTGATCCCTTATCTGAGGGAGAAGGGTATGCTGCTCTGGGAGCACCGGAAGGAAGACCTCACATTCCGGCAGAAAGGGATTTGCTAATATCATCTGTTCCTATTTATCCTTTTTTTTTTTCTTTTTTCTGGTTTGTTTTTTTTTTTGGGGGGGGGCAGGGGCAGGGGGTACCAGTTTTTCTAAAAGCATGATTCCGTGTAGCTGTCAGTCAGGGGACTGCAGGACTCAGTCCTGCTTTCCAGTTTTGAGCATTATAGTTATCATTTACACTTGTAAAATAACACTAAGACTGAAATTCCCAATCTCTGTTTCAGGATGCGGTGCTTTTCAATCTTAATTCATCCTGCAGTATGGGCCTTGTTTCATGTTTTTAAGCCACACAAAGCGCTGCAGTATCTAAATGCCTTTGAGTCCTTTTTGTTGATAAATTTACCCCATCTCCCCTCGGCTAGTGACTTTGACCAGTGCTACAAACACTCATGACCTCTGAAAGTCAGTCCTAGGCTCTCTGAGTGACAAAAACAAATTAGGGAGTTGTTTTATTTTATTTTTAAGTGAGGGGTTTATTTACTTGCCTGGGAGCCTGGGGCATAGCCAAGGAGAGGCCTGAAGGTGTTCACAGCCCCAGTTCATGCCAGCTGTGCTAGACAGTGCTGCTGCCTTATATTAGAAAAACTTGATGATTAAAAAGAAACAGCTAGATATATCTAATTTAATAAGATACAACCCATGTGGATCATAAAAGGGAGATCATAGCTGATTAAAACTGCATGAATTGTTTTAAGTGCATTCCTCAATTTTTAGACTAGAACAAAGGAGATGACCTGATTTATCCTGGAATATGGAGATAGATAAGAGCAACTACCTCGACTAGACTTTTCCTCTGCCAACTTAGGATTGTATATTTAAAAACTAGTCTGGACAAACACTAGCTGTGTGCCAAGCAGCAATGTTTCCATCACTTCCCTTGGAAGATTATTCCATACACTAATAGATCTTGTTGTCAGGAGGCTTTTTCTTACAGCCTAAATCATTCACTTCAAAACATTAAGGAACTGAGGCAAGAGTCTAACGGGTTGGGTTTTTTCCCTTGTGCCATGCTCCTCTCCAGTGTCTCTAGGCTGTAGCCACGGTACATGGAGCTGCTGCTGAGCCAGATTCTCAGGCGTTTGGGAAGACTTTTTATGAAACAGACTGCTCTGACAAGCCAGGGTAGAGACTGGTTAAAAATTGGCTTTTGGACAGGAAATAGAGGATGTCACAGCCAGGAAACAGTTCAGGATGGGGAGGTGTGGCAAGTGTCAATTTTAGCTACGCTTTTTTTCCCCTTATACGTAAAAATGGTCCTCGCCCGTTCTGGGCTTCAAACAAATTGCTGTTCAGGCAAAAGGAGACCAAAGAGAGGTTTTTTTCCGCTAATGCCAGAGTGGTGTTGGACTGTGGTGGTGCGATGGTGAATTGAGGTGACCTGTCTGTGTGTCTGTCCTTATCCCAGTCGGTCAGCTCATACTTTGTGGGGCTGGACCATCCTCCTTACAAGCTGTGGGTTATCTGTAAATAAATAAAAACAAAGCAGAAGCGGTTTAAATAAGCTGCCTTAATATATTGGTCTGATAACTGATTTATGAGACTCTTTCTGCTCACGTGGATTGGCACAGCTCCACTAACCGAATTAGGGCTGTGCAGATTTACACCAGCTGAGGATGTGGCTCATTGCGTTTAATATACCAGGAACTCTCAGGCCGAAAATAGCCATAGATACCTTGAAAGGAAATGCCATGTGAAACGCTGACTGAGAACAAGACTGTTGGGAGGAGGAGGAGGAGGGGAGTGTGAGTGGTGACTAATACACTACAGCCATCTGCACAAATTGGCAGCTGTAAAGTAAAAGCAACGAGGTTATTGCACTATATATATATATTGAAGCATTAAGTGTAAAGCGTGTGGATATACTGTATGGAAGCATTCAGCATTAATCAGTGGGGAACGTGAAATAAAACACGTAGGCTATTGTGTGCGGTTTTAGTTACCTTATTATGGGAAGCGTGTCGCACGTTTGAGAATGCAGAAGGGGCAGTGTAGGGCAACCAAAGTTATTCAGGGATTTGGGGAATGGATTATAAAGAAAGATTAGCTAGGCTTGGCCTCTATAACTTTGAAACAAGAATTGTTGAGCTGAGCAGCTTGCTTAGGCATGGTGATACTGAATGGAAGCTCAGGGAAATAATACCTTAGCTGAGCTCTTTGACAGACTTGCTGGAAAAAGCACCATGAAAGATTTGGAGGCTGAAGCTCCATCTCAGTGTGCTGAGGCTGACCCTGAATCCGCGTGTGGGACGTGAGTGCAGGGATAGATGAGAGCACGGGGAGTTTAGACGCCTGAATTTCATCTACTTTTGAAGTTGGAGGATACTTTTGTGGGGAGTGAACGGAGAAAAGGTGAGACCGTGGCCCTGCTGAGGCATCAGTGGTGTTGGCTCTCACCAAGGCTTTCCACATTTCTGTTTTGTGTGCTGAAGTCTGTCATTGACTTCTCAGGTTTTAAAAAGGATGACCCGCAAACCTGGCCTCGGGTGTGTTTTTATTTTCAGCAGGTTTTAGCTTTCATTGTGATATCTCTAGCTAGGGTTTTCTTGAAAGCTTTTTGGAGAACCCATCCTGTTTTAGCATATCTGTATTGAGAACCTCTTTCCAACCTCCCCTTAGTATCACTGGGAATTAGAGCAGGACGCTTAACCTGTCTATGATCACCCATCTATACAACCAGAACAAAGATGAGTTTGCAATACCGTGGTAATCTGGGTATTTGTGGCCATCTCCGTGCATGTGGAATTTGTGGCTTAATGAACGTCTGAAAAGGGATTTGAGGTCCTTGGGTTAAAGGCCCATATCCTGTAAAACACCACATTACGATTATTATATTCCTCCTCATTGATCAGCTGTCAGTGAGACAGGCTCCAGTGTCACTTCGCTGATGAAATGGCAGCAATACAAATACCAGCGCCGCTCCGTAGAGCAGCTTGCAGTAATGCTGCCGAGTGCAGCTCCAGTAATTGCCTGGCAGCGATACAGGCGGTAGTGCTGGTCCATTGATCAGCCACTCATCACCGAGGCTCCAGCGATGCGCTGCCAATCGCTCGGCACCGCTGTGGGCTCCAAAGCTGCTTTGCAGACCCAGCAGTGCGGGAGACCCCAGGAGATCCTCATCTACCTGGTGGAAGTCCTGTCCCGAGAGCCTCATTCAGGCTGTACTAACAGGGGCCTCGATGATTTATTTGGTTTCCCAACTGATTTTCTTCTCAGTCATGATGGAAAATGCTGCACTAATGCAAAGTTGTTCCACTTGAAAGCCCAAGGCTCACAGCCTGTTATTCTGAGTAATTGCTACAGTCCCCAGCCCTTTGCTTTCCCATCCAGTCCATGTGCCTCCTAGTAAAGGCATCTCTTGCAGAAGACTGTGGGTGTCTGGGGGTGTGTGTGTACTTGCAGTAATTCCCAAACCATTCCACAGACAAACAGGAATAAGTGTTTGATAACGATGGTAATACAACAGAATCTGCAAGTGAATCGTTCCTTATTGTTTCAAAGGGGTGAGAGGTGCAAGGAAGTTGATCTGAAATGCAGCCAGAACACACTGTTAGTATTTTAGCAGGGGACTCCCTAAAAAACGTGCTCCTTTCACCTGGCTGATTGCTCCCAAGGAGCAGGACACATGCTGCCGAGAGAGGCAAGCAGGCAAAAGAACTGAGCACGTGAGATGGGTTGGCACAAGCTGGTTTTCACAGTGTGTCACTGGAAAAGAATAGATGAAGGTGTTGCTTTGTCGTATCCCGCGGTGGCCTGTCCTGCTCATCCCAGCTGGCTCTCTCCGGGTACGCATCTCCTGCTGTTTTGTACATGGCGGGGATGGGGACTGGCCCCTTCAAGGTTCTTTTATTCTTTTTTTCTTCTCTTTACTCAGGTATGACTATTTCCAAGTTCAGCAAAGCTTTATACATAGTAAAAGGAAGCCCAGGCTTTCCCTGCGAAGGGACATCCACCAAAACCAGCCCTTTAACTTCTCCTGGGGTTAACACTGATGAACATACTTCACAGTTAACTTCAGGTGTCTGGTCTTTACTCGGTGTTGAGGGTTTTTTCTGTTTTGTTTTGGTTTTATGCTCTTTTTTTTTGTTTTTTTTTTTTCTTTAACCCCGGGACAGTTCAAATGTGTTAATTACTCTGAGGTAAAGTAGACATCTTTTAATGTGAAGGCTACCCCTGCATATGTGAAATATTTAACACTTGGTATGCTGAGACTTGCTCTTCAAAGTATTTTTGTTAGCTTCAGGGGTAAATACTGTTTGGCAAGGATGATTTAGCAGGCACCAGAGAGAGGGTGCCTTCACACAAGGAAATCACCCAAACACCCCTTCAGTTTGCAAACTAATTTCAACATACCCTGTGCATCTTGTTCTACTGCACTGCTGAAGCCCAGAAAGTGCAAAGTGGGGGCAGACGCTGTGCTCCATGGGAAGAATTGTCTTTTATCTTGTAAATTTTATTAGTATCCTGTAAAATGTAGCACGTATTCTACGGGCATTTACAGAAAAATACCCAGTTGATTAGATTGTAGAGACGTGATTTGGGATGTGCCTATGGTTAAATCCCTGATGTTTTCTTCACAAACGAATTCCTGGCCAATTTGGCTATGTGAGCCGAAGCCCTAGATGGTGGCTTCTCAGCATTGAAGCTTTGTGGAAAACTTTAGTCTACTTGATGAAAGGCTGTATCCACAACACAGAGGTCTTCTGATTCTTGGTATAACTGCAATGCTGAATAGTTTGTTTCTTTTAAAAAAGAAAAAAGCTAGAATTAGTGCCATAATAAAGCAGACAATTTAAATGAGAACTAAAAGGAAATTCATTTCAGGGGGATTTTTTTGATCTACGGTTCCCAAGAAAAGTTCTTTTTTTACAGTTCAGAAATTCAAATACTGAAAAACTCAGGGGTTTGGCCAAAATACTTTTGTTTTTAGGCATTTCGTTTTTCAGGAAAAATAGGGCAAAAAATTTTCCACACAAACCATCACTTTTCACAGCCTCTCATGTTTCCTTGGAAATTTTCCTTCTAATTTGTTTCTGTTGGAGAACTCGGGCCCCACCCCCCCTCCAGGGGAAGGATCCACAGCCTACCTGACTCAAGTCCTCAAAAGCAGGCTAACACAAAGTTAACTCCACGTAACCGTGGTTCTGTGGGCAGGGAAGGCTTATGGTTAGTACAAGCAAGTCACGGATAATTCTGTGTGCCCTTAACCCTTCCTTTCCTAAGCTTTTACTTTAGCACACTCCTAGCGACCACTCCGCAGCTACCAAATGATGGTGACTGCGGACATGTGATGAGTGCTGTGCGCGGCTTGCTCTGCATCAAACCGTGCACAGAAATATGTTATGGCTTCCACTACAAGGCTCGCTCTTCAGTATGCTGAGGCTTGCAGGTGCACCTCAGGGGTGCCCAGTGAGCCACTGAAAACGGTGCTTCTCTTAGTCCTGTGCCGCAAGGCACAGCTGGCTCAGTCCATGAGGAGTGATAAAGGATTCCTGGTCTCAAAATGGTAGCTTTGCATTTCTGGAAGCTGGAGGGTAAAGGAGGAGCCAGGAAGAAGTATAGAGAGGATTGCTTTTCTGCTGGGAAAAGGTATTTTGCAGGCAAAAATGGTGACAGTCCCCAAAGCTTTAAGTCTGTGGTTTTCCTATAGGAGTTCAGGCTCCAAGGGGTTTCTGCTTTTAGTTGCAAGGCAAAGAAAGTATTATGTATGGAGATTTGCAGAAGACATACTGTCCCGGTGTGATTTCAATTACTGAAGCAGGGCTGTAGGGATTCCCTGGTGTGGATTTACCTGGGAGGTGGGGAGCAGGAGGGGCAGTGTGCCTCTCTTGTCCCCCACGGATGCAGAAGTGGCCGTGTGCTTGCAAGTGCCCCCCTCTCCCTGCCACCGTCCTTGTTACGGCTACACCTGGCCCCGAAAGCCGAGCTTCTGGTGGCTGGATTCCCTCTGTGCTCCTTTGGCTTTATCCTGTTGGGTTCCGATTTCCAAAGAGTATTCAGATGTTTGTCAAAAGCACCAAGATGCCCTATTTTTACAGCATAGGAATGGGGTTTATCTATGAAGTGCTTTCATCTGAGACTTTTGAAAATGTCCCCCATAAATAACAATAGCAAAAGCTGTGTTTTGTGAGCTAAGGGTGTGCAAACCGGCTTCATCCATAGGACTAGCACCAAGAAGTCAGAAGGTGCCTAAGGACACATCTCACAGCAACGAGCTGCATTAACGGGTGTAAGGGATTATCTCTGAGCTGTAATTTCCACAGAGAAAAGTTCACACTGGTCTTAAAACGTTTATTCTCACAAAGTGAGTGTGCTGCAGAAGCAAAACACTCAGCCTTTTAATGTCTTGTATAATTAAGGACCACTTTATTTTCTCGTTTTATTAATGACTTACCTTTAATGTTAGCCCAATGACACAGTTGTGTAATTTAATGTGAAATGTATTATTCAGCTAGCTGCCGCCTTACAGAAAGGTTTTGACAGGCTATAATGGTTTTGGTTTCAGGACAATAAACCATCTTTTTTATAAATGCTGGGAAGAAACATGAAGGAAGTGAGGTGGCTCTTTTAGTAGTTTGGTGGGATTAATTTTTTTTTAAAAGAAAATGTAACTGAATGAAAAATTACAGTAAAGGACCTATCATAGCAAAGGCAAATTAGTTGTTCAGTCTGTAATTCGGAAGAAGCATTTAGGCATATGCTTAAGTCTCACTGGGGACTTGCCTCAATGGAGCTTATGCTCTCTTGACTGAAAACTGAGTTTAAGCAATTATTTACCCTTTACATAGTGAAATTTGTAGAAAGGGATATAGCATCTTTTATTAAACCAACATTTTGTAAGGCACATCAGCATGTCCTTTGTCTTACGAAATGCCAGTTGGAATCACTTGAAAATTAGAAGTTGCTTTAAACAAAATTAGGAGTGTTCCCATAATTTTATTGAACTGGGGGGCAGAAATATTAATAATTAAAGGGGCTACATGAAGAAGTTTCCTGTGGGAGCAAATGATTTGATTCAGTGACCCAGTCCTAAATTCCATTTACTGAAGCAAAAACTTCACATAGGGAAAAAATGAGAGAAAGTTTGTTGCAATCCTGGCCTTTATACTTTCTTCCAACTGAGTGAAAACGTGGAAGAATCTTTTTTTCAGTGCCATTTTCTTGGGAAACAAGGTCAGTGCAGTCAGTCTGTGGTGTTCAGTGCCTTTGGATCTGACAGCTGATTTCTTCCAAACCGGATGGAGGTTTCGGAAGGAAGCTAGTGCCTGCAGGTTCTGTGAGATGAGGTGCCTGGGCAGAGGCAACTGCCCAGAGCCAGGTCAAGGTCTCCGAAGGGAACCTCAGTGCCGAGACACCAGAACATCCACAGGGGCACAGACCAGCAGGACACATGAGCCATCATGAAACCCTGATGGGAACTAGCGCTCAGGCCAAGGTCCGCACCCGGGGGCTCTCCTGTACACCATCCCAGCCACTGGCATTGATCTCTGGTTTTTGTAGAGGCAAGAGACTTATCTGTACCTGTGCAAAATCAGGTTATTATATCTATTCCCACCTGCATGACAGGGACAAATTCCTTAGAGTCCTTAGAAGCAACGCTTGCCATCAAGCAGTTTGAGTGCACAGATTGTTCTTTCAAAATCCAGGTCTTTGACGCTACATGTCACTCCCCCCAGCACCCCAGCCCTGATGAAGGAAATCTGTTTTCCCTGTAAACCCAGTCCTAGAGTATCCAGCTATCCCTGGACTAGCGCTTCCCTGCGTTCCAGCAGCCGTACCCAAGGGGAGGGATGTATTGCTGCGCTTATGGTCAGACAAAAGGAGCGAGCAAAGGTGCACAGAGATATCAACTGAGCACACACATCCCTAGCAGAAGGCTAATGCTTCAACCAGGAGGGCTTTTCTCCCCTTCCTCCCTGCAAAAAGCAAATCATTTGGAGGCAAGCACGTAAAGGAGGGGAAGAGAGATCTGCACTGAACACAGTGATGTTTGCTCTCTGCCCTGCCGGTGATCTCAGCAGCCTGGCCAGAGCCCTGGGCGTGAGTCCTGCCATGGCTAGGCACTAGGTGTGGGGGGAAGCTGTGGAGAGGAGTTCATCTCACGTCCTGTCTACATCAGGTAGCACTGATATGCTCTAAATTATGATCTTGCAATTAAAAAGTGTATTAAAATTTTCTGCTGGTTCTGGAGTGGGAAGCTGTAGTAAATCAGATAGCTACATGGAGACTCTTAGACAAGTTACAAATTATTCATAACCAATTATGTAAATTCCTCTGGAGCTGTAATAGTAAAAAACATCCCAGAGCCCCGTACAAAAAGTGGGTTGGTTTGGTTACCCCCAGAGAAGGAGAAGCACTATTATTGTTTAAGTCTAGTCTGTAAATGTGTTAATGGATCCACTCTGAAGTATCTGAGGGGAGAAAGAACAGGCGCAACCTATTAACTGCCCATGTCCTAGTAATCATTGAATAAATTGACTTTTATTGTATCCAAAAGTAAGAAATCTTCTGGGATAAAGAACCTTTTGCTACTTGGCTGCTAATAATTGGAATCAACAACTCAAGGAATTAAGGAGGCTAGATCAGCTACATGCTTTTAAAATGATTTGTAGCTGACGTATTGCCAGTTATGCACTCTATGGGCTAATCTTTAATTGTATTTTCATGTATGGTTCTGGACTGAGTGGGTGATTTATTTGACACGCGGTTTGATCTACTCCTCTGCAGCCCTGAATATACAGGATTTGCCATTCCAGATCTTTGTCCAACAAGTCCAATCTCTTCTGCCTTTGGTAGTGGCGAAACCCACGCTTTTGGGGAAGCACCCTTTGCTGAAGCAGAGAAACGGGCAGAAGGGTCACTCGCTGCTGAAAACGGTGGTTGCAGGCATGGCTCCCGGTGGCAGCGTGGCTGTTCTCACTGTCAAGCTTCAGACACCCCTGCTTGGGGCCTGACCTCTCTGTGTAAGCAACAGAGACCGGAGGTGCTTTCCACGGCCGCTTCAGAGCCATGGGGCTGTTGCCTTTGTCAGCTGCTTGGGAGCCTCAAGGCAGAAGCCGACCCACAGGACAAAGACCCTCATGTTTTGAGGGAATCTATGTGGTTTAGGCACTAGTTCAGAGGCCAGGGAACTGTTAGCTAGGTCTGCTTTGGGAGATATTGGATCAGTTTCTCTCTCTGAACTTGTTTCCACCCACTCCTCTTGCCTAATTAGACTGTAAGCTCTCGAGGGCAGGGACCATCTTTTTATAGTCTGTTTTGTGTAACACCTAGCACAATGGGGTGCCAGTCTCACCTGAGGCCTGCAGGCACTGTTCTGTTATAGATAATTAGTATTTTTTTAGGCACTACTGTAGTACAAATAACCAGAGTGTTGTCTTGTGTTGTTGTTGTTGTTTATTCTTGGCCAAATCCTGCTTGCAAGCTGAAGGCACGCAGCAAGTAAAGGTGGAGCAGATGCGCAGCGGACTTCGTGGCTCGGGCAGCAGTGGTGTAGGCTGAGTTTAGAGAAGAGCAAATATTCATGTGAGCTGGTGGTGGAGATGGAAGGACTCTGCAGACCTTTGCTTTACTCCTCGCTCAGCCACTGGTTCCCAAGTTGCTTTTAGCTAGCCACTTCATTACTTTTCACCTTGGTTTCCTTTCTGTCAAAAGTGTAATTAACCACTAGCTCCTTTATAAAATGGCTTTGAGAGGTTTGGCTAGAGACAATGAGTTTTAGCAGAAATAGTAAGAAATTAGATATGGCAAATTCTGTTTAATTCTTCCTTACACTTGCATAGATGAGACGATGTTCTTACAGCACTTCTGTAACACACTATATCCTCCACATAGGCAAAAGCAGGGAGAAATGACAGAAATTTAAGTGCCAAAATGTGTGTGTTCACCTGACCAGCCGTGTGTGCATATGCTCATGTGCGTGAGAAATGCCTTTTTTTTTTTTTTTTTTGGTTTTTAAATTCA
>JAVJGI010000001.1:105059203-105162359 GCA_035590275.1 Ibycter americanus | reverse complement strand
CTCCGCGGTGTAACGCCGGCTTCTCCGCGGCAGGAGGAGAGCCAGGAGAAGAAGCTGAAGCGGCGGGAGAAGGTGAAGCGGCGCGGTAAGGCCGAGGGCGCGCAGGCCCAGCCTGAGGAGAGCGGGCTGGGCGACGGTGACCTCGAGCCCCCCCTGCCCAAGAAAACAAAACAAACCCAGGAGAAGAGCGGCGGTCTGGCTGGAGAGAGCGACGGCGCCGAGCACGGGGTGCAGCCTTCCTCCGCTGTGAGCAACGGCGTGGCGTCCTTGTCAGCCCACAGCGTGTCCGGCAGCGCGGCCGCCGGAGAGCAGGGCAGCGAGCCAGAGGTAGTAATGCTGTGCCGGCGTGAGCCCTCATCTTGCTTAATTGAAGTCTCCGTGGTAACGAGTGGGCTTAATAGGTACTGGGTGCTGCGTGGTGACTCGGCGTGTGAGGGCAGTGGCAGCGTTAGGCTGCTGTCCCCCTTAGGTTTACAGCACCCGGGCGTCGGCGAGCGCCCGGCATCGCGCCTGTTGCGGCCGTGCTGGGGCGGGCGGGTGAAGCGCGCCAGCGCGTGGGTCAGCACGTGGCAGCTGTCCCTCCTTGCGCTTTTCCCCTCCTGAGAAATGTCGAGCTGTTTGGAGTAGCTTATCCTGCAGTGGAGAAGGGTGGCAAGCCGGGAGCAGTTTCCCTGTGCTGGCTCGTCTTCCTGTAGCAGCTTGGTTTGTGTCCTGCAGCACAAGGGTTTCTCCCTGCTGCGCAGGCAGTCACCGGCCCAGAAACGCGCACCACTTTGTGCTGTGGTGGGGCTTTCTCTGCTGGCAGGTCCTTGAAAGAAGTATTTGGCAAGGTGTCCTGTAAGGGAAGGTCACGGTTATCCTCATTAATTCCCATTTCTGGAGTTCTCCCTGTTCAGATTTCACCCTTGGTCTCACACAAACATACGAGAGGGCCCCGCAGCTTGCTGTCCCCTGTATAGGGCCTTCTGTGGGCAGTTTCCTCTCTTGTGTTTAAGATGGGAATGTGAATCAAGAGAGTGGTTTTTGTACTTTGCGTGTAATGATGTCATCTCTTAGGTCTTTGAAATAGAAGCTAAATTGTGAGTTTTACATAAATATCTAGTGGTGTGCAAAGTTGAGAAGTTGTTCCCATGGTGTACTGAGTAGGTGTGACGTAGAGGGAAATTCCTGCTTCACACAGTGAATTGTGACACCAAATACATTTTGCTGTGAAAAAGGTTTCTAATGAATTCAGTGGGCTCCAGTTAAGATTTTAACAAGTAGTTTCCCTTTCCTGACTTGCCAAGCATATGTGCATGATGCGCTAAGATCACATGGAAGGGGCAGTTGTTCCCTTTTGTTCGCCGGGGGTCTTAAAAGGTGGCACAGGTATATCTGAATTAGGGATGAGGTAGCAGCAGTTGTGGTTTTGAACAAGTTGTTGCTACTAACAAGTGCAGGAATACCTTTGGCAGGAAGTCTTTACTTAAGACTGATGTAAAGCCAGGATTCGCTTGTAGGAGTTCTGTCACAGTGAGTGGTGCAGCCTGTGTCAATGTGTCTTGTCTTCTAGTACAGGGTGGCCAGATTCAAGTTTCCCACTTTACGCTGTGATGATGTTTTGGTTTGTGAAGTGCCTGCTCTGCAAGGGTTTTCTTTAAACAGAAGGGAGGTAGCTGGTAAAATTGCAGTGGTAAAGCAAATGCACAGCTTTTCTTGTGTGCTTATGTAGGGTATGTTATTTGCTTATCTCTTAGAACTAATAAGTTGGTTTTTTTCTTTTATCCTGTTAGGAGCTGACAGAAGAAGCAAAAGAAGGCGCCTTCTCTAATTTTCCTCTCTCCCAAAACACCATCAACCTTCTCAAAGGTTAGTTAATGTGGTAAAAGAAATTTCTGTAAACGTTTGTCCAGAATTGCTCTGTTACCTGTTTAAGCAGAGACAGAAGCCAAGGGTAAATTGTCCTAAATTGTCCTACACTTATTGTGTGGTAAGCATATGCATGTGAGCAGTCACTGTAGATTCAAAGAATCTGCCGTTGTTAGTTAGGAACTAAGGTTCTGTTTTGTTCAGTTTCAGGTGCCTTAAGGTGAGTTTATTCTTACATGCTGTGGTTATTTCTAGATAGACATTCTAGAGACAGGGTTTCTCTTCTGGTCAGCATCATTCTACTTACTGTCTATCTTTAATTCAATTCTCATATCTGCTGTCTACAATATCACTTTAAATAAGCGTAAAGGTGTTTTGTATATGAAGACTGTTTGGCTCCTGTGAACAGCTTATTTTCATACTTGGGGCATTTTTGTACCTATTCTCGGTTAGTTTTGTTGAGGGCGTAATCACTGTAGAGTTCTTGTTCTCTGTGTTGGTAAGTTGTGTGATTCCTGTTCCTCAGACAAAATTCTCCTTGTTCCTTTATGTTTTCCTTACTCAGAAGTTTCTTAGATGGATTGTTTCATTTCCACTGTGCAAAATCTTCTGAAGTTTTAGAATATTTTGAAATGAACACACTTGCCTCCTCCCCCCCCTTCAAAACCAGGCTACCACAAAATCTTGGGCTGTATCCGAAAAAGCACATTGTGTTTTTATTTTTTATTTCCTCTCCTGTTGACTTATGCCAGACATCACAAAGGTGGCTGTATTTCATTGTGGATACTCAGCTGTGTGTTTGGGGGTGGAATACCCTTTGATCTAGAGTAGGAGTAAAAATAAAGATAAGTGGTTTTCTTCTAAGTTGCATCTCCTGTTGTGTGCAGGATTTGATGTGATGTGCCCTACATATTTGGGCTAGTTATATATGAGGGATTCTAGTTGTTTACCTTTTAATGAAACCTCTTTGGATTATCTTACAGCTCGAGGTATAAAATACCTGTTCCCTGTGCAAGTGAAGAGTTTTCAGCCCATATATGACGGCAAAGATGTAATTGCTCAAGCTCGAACAGGAACTGGAAAAACCTTTGCTTTTGCTCTTCCACTGACTGAAAAACTCCAGAGTGTCTCACAAGATGAGAGAAGAAGTCGTGCACCAAAAGTAATTTACCACTTAAGGCTTAATACCAAAACCTTAGAATATGGCAGTTTCTGAAAGTGATTTTATAATTACTTTGGGGACTCTTGTTTGGGACTTCTCTCTCCTTTATTGGTGTTTGTAATACTGAACACTTTCCTTGGATCAGGAGCTACAGTGTGACAGATTTTGCAGCATCACAGTGATAACATGTTTCATATTTAGGGTTCCTTGTGACTGCATTCGGGAGAATGGTCAGGGCACTTGCAGTAGTACCTAGCGGACTTCCAGACTGCTGTCCTCAGGAAGTTAGCGTGTGGCTTTGGGGCTTAGTCCTCTGCCTCTTCTGAGGTAGCGGTTGAGTCAGCTGGACTTGTCTTCGTTCACTGAGGTGGTTTCTCAGTATAAATTCTGTGGTGGTAACTGAAGGCTTTTGGTTGGTTGGGGTTTTTCTTCCCCTTATGTCCAGAGACTTGACTTAATGGATGCAAGTGGTGTTTATATTTCTACTTAATGAGATTCCATGAGGTGGAATCAATAATGAGATATCTGTGATCAGATGATGTATTCCCACACAAATGAAGTATATATATCTATCATTAGACTGAAAAACTGCTGTAGTCTGCAGATTTGTTGCCTACTTCATCCTTCTATTTTACTAACTTTAAAGACAATGTAAGTTTTAAAATCTTACTGTCCGAAAGATTTCTAGAGAATAATTTAGCTCTTTATTTTAATCGTTTCATTCTTAAAGGAAATGGAGGGGGGAAGGATAGATACTGGAAGGCGGCAGATAGGTGGAGAAGGATATATGGCTAGAGTGCATTATGCTGTGTATCTTTTAAGATCTTACTGCTCCAAATTGTTTAGTGCCTGCTCCTGTCCTTTAATGCTGAATTCATTCATTGTCCTTGGTAATGATGCTGAAGTGTCTGTTTTATTTGGTATTAAGAAAAAAAAATACTGGTTTTCTACATCTCAGTTATCTTGTAATGCTTTGCCTTGTTTCCTCATGCTGGCTATGATGAGGCTGTGTTGTGCAGGCTCCAGGTGGCAGGAAATAGTGCTTGGATGGTGGGGAGCTGTGAGCACCTCTGCAACAAGTGTATAGATTACGAATGGGAGTATGAGGTGTTTGATGTGAAGTAAACCCTTTTCTCCTAGCACCCTCTCCCAAGCAACAGCTGCATTTTTGTCTCCTTTCACTCCCTCCAGGTGCTGGTTCTTGTTCCAACCAGGGAACTGGCCACTCAGGTAGCCAAAGACTTCAAGAATCTCACCAGGAAACTGTCAGTGGCTTGTTTTTATGGAGGAACACCATATAAAGCACAGTGTAAGTAAATGCTAAGGAATTACTACTGGATTGAAGTTGACTTTCTCCAAATGCATTCCATGAATAAAACTGGCTTTTTTCCTCCTCAGCGTTTCACTTCAGTCAGAAACCATGACATTGCTCTCAAAGGAAGCATACAGCCTGGGCTGAATTATTTTAGTTCCAATAAAACTTTATTTAAAAGAATGGTTATAGGTCTGCAATGTGACTAGTCCTTTTAGTTTCTTCTTTATTGCATGTTTGTGTGGTTTTTGTGGGACTGGATGACCATCCAAAGAAGAGAGAGAACTCTGTATGTGCATGTGGCTCTTTCTGTCTTCAGAGATAGCTGTGAAAAAGAAATTAGCTGAAAAACTGAACTGTTTTTCTGTAACAAAGCTCTGGAGGTTTCTAATGCAGATGATTGCTGCTTGGAAATTGATGTATCTTACTGTAACTTTGCTTGTGGTTTAGCTGGTATTCCTGACAGAGTAACCTGGACCACCATTAGGTTTACTTGTTTGTTACCTGGACTGGATGTAGTGCTTTATTCAGGGATCAAAGTGAAGAGCAGTCGCTTTTTGGTTCTAAAATTAGAAGTGTTGCTGTGTACTGGTAACTTTTTACCTTGTTGTCTCTTAGCATTCTGACACTGTCCTTGTTTTTCTGTCTTCTTCCAGTTGATCTTCTTAAAAGTGGCATTGATGTTCTAGTGGGAACTCCTGGACGGATCAAAGACCACATTCAGAATAGCAAGCTGGAACTTTCCAGTGTGAAGCATGTTGTTTTGGATGAAGTTGACCACATGTTGGACATGGGCTTTGCTGAACAAGTGGAAGAAATCTTAGGATTTGCTTATAAAAAAGGTAAGTTATGACCGCAGGAGAGGAATAGGGGATAATGCAGAAAGCACAATTACGCTACTTTGAAAACTGCCAGTGCACTTGTAAATTGAATCCTCTGTGCGATGCTAGTATCAGACCTCAGAGAAAAGGGTAAGGTAGAATTAAAAAAGGTTCAAAGCAAGGTGACAGATGGCTGAAGGGCTGGAATGACATCCCTGAAAGGAGAGGGC
This sequence comes from Ibycter americanus, assembly GCA_035590275.1. Classification (NCBI taxonomy): domain Eukaryota; kingdom Metazoa; phylum Chordata; class Aves; order Falconiformes; family Falconidae; genus Ibycter; species Ibycter americanus. The sequence goes on along the minus strand of JAVJGI010000001.1, from coordinate 105,156,986 downwards.
GTGTGGGGAAATGGCAAAAAGCAACAAACCCAACCCAGCTCCCTAAGCCCTAGTGTTCTTCATCCTGAGGGAGGTGACTGAGCATAGGGTCATGGTTATGGCATGTCTGTATGCTCGGCATCGCACAAAGTTCACGAATAGGGAATATTGGCTCTTGATGTAGTGGGTATTCAGCAAAGCCACCAGATAGCCAGTGCAGCAGCGAAGGAAGTTATTTTAATAGTGTGAAGTTCCTTCCCACGTTATACTAATGCCAAAAGTTTTGAAAAGTGGCTTGAATTACTGAAAGTAGAAATATCAAGGATTACTAAAAGCAAAGGTATCACTTCTGGCTCTGGATGCCACAAAAACTTGGTTGCTGACGCTGTTTCTCGACATCTTTGTTAACTACGCTTGACTGCTTTTGGAGAGAGTGTATGAACTTCATGGATCTTAGGTTTGACCCAGTACAGCCACTGTTGTTTTTACTTGACTGTTGTATTCTCCTCACTTTTGCAGAGTTGGTCTTTGTTCTGACAGCCAAAAAGTACAGATAACCTTCTGAAAAAGGAAATCTGTATAGTTTTTGGAAGAGTTGTCATAATTATTAAATTTTGAAAGTTTTCTTCATAACCAGAAGATAAATTTTAGGGTATAATAGTGTCCTCTTGCAATGTGTGTTTCTTTCTGTCTGAACCCGTGGAGTTATGAAGGTAGGTTAAACTTTTTCAAGATACTGTTGAGCTGTTCTTACCTGGGGTGGTCTATCTTGTTATATAATTCCTGTCCCTGGTCTGTGGAATGTCCTTTTTAGCATGCCTTTTTCCTTCGCACATAGCCGTACTGTTCACAGCTAGTTAGTATTGGAATACCAGGCAAGGAAGGACTGAGACGAGATCTTTCAGGTATGTGGGAGGAATTCAGGCACAGTCTAAACCATTTTTAGCAGATGATGTAGAAATGTGTCTTGCTTTTCTTCTCAGGCAGTATGAAGGACTTAGTTTGGTCTAGTTAAAATTACTGTAATTTTGCCTTTTGTGTCTAAAGGATATTAAAAATGTTTTCATTGCTTCTAAGTTTTCTTTTTGTAGCTCACTTACTGCACATATAAGCCTCTCAATTTGAGAGCAACTCTGTTGCTTTTTGTTATCAGTTCTCAAGTTTCAGATTCTGTTGTGATGACTGGAATCGGTGGCCTTTCCTTCCAGGTTCTGAGAACAACCCCCAGACACTGCTGTTTTCTGCAACTTGTCCACGATGGGTATATGATGTAGCGAAAAAATACATGAAAGATGAATATGAACAGATTGACCTGATTGGAAAGAGGACTCAAAGGACTGCCACGACTGTGGAAGTGAGTGATTCTGCTGCAGAGCAGTGCAGGTCCTGAGAGTATGTGGCCTGAGTGAAATGGGCTCTGCATTGACATTGCCAGTGGGGGTGCGCAATGACTTTTCACGTGATTGACACACAGATTATTATTTTATTTTTGTTAAGCAAAGCTTTCATACGGAAGCAGTAGTTTGCAAGCTTAGAAAAAAATATTCTTTCTGTGTTCATTTTGTCTGTCCTGTGTGCGGTGTAGATTTAACGTAGATGCTTATCATGATTCTTTCCCAAACAGCACCTGGCTATACAGTGTCGCTCATCTCAGAGAGCAGGAGTTCTTGGGGATATCATTCAAGTCTACAGTGGTACCCGTGGGCGCACCATTGTCTTTTGTGAGACCAAAAAGGAAGCAAATGAACTGGCTATGAATGCTTCGCTCAAACAGGTACTGTGGTCTGAATGGAAAGCAGCAGTTACAGATATTCAGGGGTTGAATGCCCTGAAATAAATATGAGGTTGCAACTGTGTGGATGGAGTTGCATCTGTGGGTGGTTTTAAGACTAATGAAAGCTGCTTCTAAAAGTAGAGCTTTGCAGTTAAGACACCCTCTTGGCTGTGATGGATTTATTCCTTTGGCTTTAAAATTATGCAGGACAGGATCAATGGAAAATATGCAGCACATGCTGAATAGGAGACAGTAATAGTGGTAATAAACAGGAGCTAGTATAGTGCACATATTGCATCTCACATTAGCGTGCTTTTCGGATTCACATCTCATAATGGCGTTTATTCTTTGAACAGTCAATATTCAGGAAAATCCAGCTAATATGGTAGAATGGAATCTCTTGTCGCCCTTGGAAGGTCATTGAATAGTTTGTTCAGAACTCAGGTGATATATTGAGCAGGTTTTCTATGCTTACTTGAATTATTTTTGAGTGTGGGGAAAGTTGCTGGATTTTTTTCAGAGAAAATTCAGTTTGATAGCAAATACTAATTTATGGAGAAAGAGCAGTGGTGGAAATACATGGCTTGCCCAGTATGTCATATACCATGTCATAAATGTCATATACCATGCACATTAAGATCTTGCAGCAACAATTTTTGTCTGTTGGCTCTGCTGCTTTCACAGAAAATCCAATGATTTTGTTCTTGTGTCAGCATGTGACATATTTTTCTCTTATGCTAGTAAGTTCTGCTTTAGAAAGCAGTTATTCATTTGAATTCTGAGCTTGTGACTCTCCCCTCTCTCCTTGTCAAACACTTGATCTTGTCCCGTTAAAAGCAGAGGTGGTTCAGATCACCTGTAGGGTTTGCGAATGCCCAGAAAACCTCACTTCAGCTTCTGTGGGTTTTGGGATGGCTTCCCAGGGAAGGGAGTGAAGTCTCTTGCTAGCTCTTGACAAGCACTGCTTAAGTAAAGTTGCTTCCATTTGTTCCAGTGGAAGTGAAAGCTGAAGTGGGCCCTTTTGGTATGGCAGGCTGCAACTTGTACAGTTTGCTGTTGGTATGCTACAAATAATGTTATGGTAAAACTACTGCTTATGAGTGTTATTGTCCCAGAGAAGAATCAAACCACAAAGTAGGATGCTTTATATTCCTTTGGTATTGGCCGTGTAATTATTTTCTGTTGCTCTGCACAATATTTTAGCTTTTGTAATCAAATGTCTGTAGATACTGCAGTGTAGGCTGCCCCATTAAATGACATCTTAATGGCTTGTTTCACTGACAGGATGCCCAGTCATTGCATGGTGACATTCCACAGAAACAGAGAGAAATTACATTAAAAGGCTTTAGAAATGGTGTGTTTGAAGTTCTGATTGCAACAAATGTAGCTGCCCGTGGCCTGGATATTCCTGAGGTTGACCTTGTTATACAGTGTTCACCACCAAAAGTAAGTCCTGAGGGGAAACTAAAACTGTAATTTATTTCGTTGCGACAGAACAGTGGGTTATTGCTCTGTTTCACCAGAATTATGTTCTGATTCACAAATGAAGTGGATTTTTTCTGTAAATGCCAGCCTAGTATTTCCTAATTAAGTTGTTATATTTTCAGTTTTGATTAAAGTAAAAGTGACGGTTTTCGGTTACTCTGGAAAGTCATAAGATAGTTTTTGACATTGTTTCAGCATTTCTGAATCACTTCTGAACATTGTTGAGTTTCATAATGATTCTATAAAACACTCCTGCTGCCTTTTTCTTCTTTTGCAACTCCAGTGGAGCTTTCTATTTCAAAAAAACTTAATAGTGTTTTTTAAACCTGAGGCAGCATACCTTGGGCAGGGTAGCATAAGCAGATCTGAGTGGTTTGTGTGTAGCTACAAGTTTGGGTATAGAGACATAGTGTATCACTCCTTAGGCTTTTGAATTAGAATTCAGCTTGCATTTTCTCTCTCTTATAATGTATAAATGTCAGCAGTTTAAGTGACATAAGGTTTTCTCATGTTAATCTGAATTTTTGAAGGATGTTGATTCCTACATCCATCGTTCTGGACGTACAGGTCGAGCTGGCCGGACTGGGATCTGCATTTGTTTATTTCAGAGAAGAGAAGAAGATCTTCTGAAACAAGTTGAGCACAAAGCGGTGAGTTGTACCTCAGATGTCTGTTTAATGAAATTTTTCAGCTCCTAAAAAGACTTTGCCACTCTTAGACTTTGTAACGATGAGCTGCTTATGAGTCCAGTATGGGACTCATGTCCCGTAGACTAACTAGTAGGCCTGAAGTGTTCATATTTGGTAAGTGTTTGTACATGCTTTTGTATTAGCCTGTTCTAATGTCTTACTAGTTTTCCCATGTTGGCAGTACTTTGTTGATGTCAGCAGGCAGACTGAGACAGGAATGCATGAAGGAGACCGTGCCTTGCATTATAATCTGCATGTAAATGGGTGTAAAGTAGCTCCAGATTAACAAAGGTGGAAACTTAAAAGCCTTATTCTAGCTTTAGAAATAAATTAAGTAAAGACTGTGTTGATGTTCTAAACAGTAACTAGAAGTCTCAATAATGTGACTTGGGTAGGATTGAGCTGTAGAGTGCAGAAAATGCCTTTGACTGTGATTGGTTTTCTTGATTGCAGGGGATTACATTTAAGCGTATAGGTGTTCCGTCTGCTACAGATGTGATCAAAGCTTCAAGTAATGATGCCAAGAAGTAAGTTTATTTGCCTGTTTTTAAAAGATGTCTAGAAGTGTTAGCAATAACAATGCTGTTAATGCAGAGCTTCAAGGGTGCAGACCCATATGTGACTGTGTCTTTGCAGATGTTGTAAAAGTCAGCTGCTTTGCATGTTAACTGACTTGTTTTCATAGAATGGTATCAATAAACCTCTGTGTGCTTGAACACAGACTTTTTGATAGAACCTAATGTTCTCTAAGTTCTTGCAAAAATTAACTATTGTTTATATCATCAGAAATCAGTAGCAGAACAGGGAATTATTGTATGAGAGAAAACTGATTTTGTCTGCTCAGATGATACAGTAGTAGTGTGTAAAGAGCAATACTTAGTATAATGAGGAGTTACTGTGCCATAATGAGGGTGTTGTAGCAGTGTCCTGTGTTTCTTTGTATTGTTTTATTATCAAGGGTTGTGGATTTTATTCTGTGCAGCTCTGTTTACATTTGCTGCCCCATTAGTGGATATTGCATTGACAGAGATTATTATAATTGGTAGGGATTTGACCAGTGTAAAGGAGGCCATGGGCATGGTGTTGGGTTCACTGTGTACTAAAAAATGGTGAAGGGTGCTGGTGTACCAGAAAAATAGCATCAGAGAAGTAGCTGTTCTCCATTTCCCAGCTTGTTTTCACTGCCTCTCCCAGAAATAACCAATTTAATCAGCTTGCGCTGAGAGCAAGAAGTGCCTTACCCCAGCCCAGCAGTGGCATTGTGGTGGTTTGCCTCTCTTCTTTGTGAAGTAAAAGCAAGGGATTCTTGGCTTTGCTGGCAACAATTTCTTGTGGATTCTTGGGTATGGCCTTAAGAGTGCTGGTATTTTAGAGCCTTCCCTTGATGTTTTTGATCAGTGCTGTCAAACATGCCATGTTGTAAATCCTCCACTTTGAACACATCTTTCAGGAGGCTCACCTTGATGAACAGAGAAGGTGGGTATTCAGCATCCTATTGGTGTCAAGTTAAATGAGTGGTAGTGAAGCATAAGTATGATAGCCACAGCTTTTAGAGAGAATTTGTTAATCTTGAAAGCTGTCTGAAGGTTATGTCTTAAACATGACTGCATTTCACACTGACCTTTGCTGATCTCTTAAACTTTTGTTGTCACTGTGTAGGTTGCTGGAGGCCATTCCTCCTACTGCAGTAGACTACTTCAGAAAATCTGCTCAAGAGCTCATAGATGAAAAAGGGGCAGTTGCTGCCTTGGCAGCGGCTCTAGCCCATATTTCTGGGGCATCTTACGTACAGCAGCGCTCCTTACTCAACTCAACTGCGGTAAATAACGTCATGCCTGTGTTAACAAGAATGGATAAATTAATTGCTTGCGTCCAGTCCAAGTGTGGCATCATCTTCTCAGGTTCTTGCAGTAGGATTTCTGAATAGCTGTTATCCCCAGCTCCTGGTTTGTTGCTCGTTCCTTAACTGATACCAGCTCTTGCTGGCGCTCTGCAGCAAACCAGAGAAACTTGAAATTTGTTAGTAAACTTTCTTGTACTGAGAGCTAAAAGAATTTCTCCAGAGACCTAAGTGACAGAAAACTTTGATGCTCTTAAGAGAGTTTAACTAATGACATTTTACAGGCTAATAGATTGGTTCATGCTGTTGTAGTTCTTCCCTTCCCCGGAAGCTTTTACATTTCTGTAATATTTCAAGTAAGCCTAGCATGTGATTACCTGATTTCAAAGAGATCTTGACAGAAGAAAAGTACAGCTCTTCCTTTTTCTGATGCATTTAGGGAGAAATCGGCCCAGTTTGTGGCATGGTAACACAATTGTGGAAGTAGTGTGTGAGTGGACTGTGTTTGTATTCATTTGGGATTTTTTTAACCTGTTCTCTAGTGGTACTTTCTGTATATATTGAATAAGTGTGTCTTTGCTTCTGGGTAAAATACAGAAATGTTATTTGCCTTAATATCAATGGGCAGTCCTAGGTTACATGGATGCCTTTGGCTTCTTAGGAGGCTTTTGGTTGCTTCACTTTCAGGAAGCTGACTTCTTAGGATTAAATGCTACATTACAATAACAAGTTATTGCATAGTTCATTAGTGAGCGAGCTACAGGCTGTCCAAGTTTAGCCTTGTAAATGCTTTTTCTCTGTTTCCCAAAGGGCTTTGTGACTATGGTGTTAAAGTGCTCGATAGAAATGCATACCATGAGCTATGCCTGGAGAGGACTAAAAGAACAGCTTGGTGAGGAGGTAGATGGCAAAGTATCTGCAATGCGTTTCCTCAAGGGGAAGATGGTAAGCTGGCCCAACCTTGGGGAAGGGATGTGTGTGTGTGTGCGTGCACACATGGCCAGTTTTTGCAGTGGTTGAGACAGGAGTTTTGAAATACCACTATAGAAATGTTGATACCTCACTCTTATTTCTCTGAAAATGGTAACCTATCATGAGGCCCCCTGAAACTCCTGTTTATGTATACACTATTAAAAAAACCAAACACACACATTGAAGCTAGCTGAGTGTTTCAAAAGACACTGATTTGAATAGAGACATTGCTCCTAAATGATAATGTAGGAATTCTCTCCTAAAAAAAAAAAAAAATCATATATATATATAGTGGGAGCGGTTGTTGTGACCTTTACTCTTTCATTGCAAACTCATGCTAACACTGTATGCCACTGCATTGAAAAGACAGCTGTAGAGTAGGGCAGTGACAGACTACTGACTGCCTGACCCGAGCAATACAGCATTCACCTGACTGTCAGCCTGGCTCCTGACATGTCTGACACTTGTCTCCTGTGCAGGTATATTCTTGGAGAGCTTGTGGTGCCAGATGATGCCTGTCTTACTTTTAAACAGACAGGCTGATTGCAGGCAATGCTGCTGTCAGCATGGAGCATTCGAGTCTGCATTTTGTTTCGAGCTTTTGTGTTTTGATTTCTTTTTTCTTCAGCTTACAAAGACCACGCTTCAGCCATTTCTGGTTTCTACACTTCGTGTGTATGAGTGATTGCAGGTGCTGCCTGTCTGGAGTTGTGTGTCTCTGTTCTTGGGTATATTTTTGGAAAGCAAATGCCTTTTTTTTTTTTTTTTTTTTTGGTTTTTAAATTCACAGAACTGTTCTTTGTTTCCATAGATGGTTTCCTCTTTGCATGCCCATTCTATAATTCCCCCAGTAGACATCTGTCAGGAATACAGAAAAACTAGCACAGCTTTGATGCAACAACAGAATCCTGGAAACTAATCAAGAAAAGAAGAAAAAAAATTGCCCTTGTAAAACTGGGTCTGTAATTATTATGGGAGCCAAGATATCAAGATAATAAGGAGACAGCCCTAAATAACTTGGGGGAATTACAGAAGGTAATAATGTACTGCACCACTGCCAGACATAGTTAGACAGACAGAGTGGCTATGGGTTTTGGCCTGGGTTCTGCATTGTGTTAGGGCTGCTCCATGGCTGCCAGACCGAGGAAGGAGCGTGAGGAGAGGGGTCCCGCAGCCCTCCTGCCTTGGGCTGCGCCTTCCTGGGCACCGCTGCAGGACCTGCAGTTCCTCGCTGCCCTCGCCCTGCAGCCTGGTGAGGCTTCGACGCTGCCTCTCACCTGAGGGCTAGAGGGGCTGTCGCAGAGCGGCCTGAAACCTGTTGCGATTTCAGGGATCAGCTTCTCCTTCCTATGTCTGCTTGGCTATGACAACTCATACCCGCGAGATGATCCACTCGGTGCCAACAAACCTGCCTCGCATGCAGAAATCTCAGCAGTTGCCCCCTGCAATGTGATACCCGCGTGGTACCCAGCGATGCAAAATAGGCAAAGGGTTACCAAAAAAAAAAAAAGAAAAAAAAAAAGAAAAACTGTTGCTGTCTGTGAGGGAGGGAGTGTCAGCTCGGCTTTGCTGGTTATGGTAAACTGTTGTACACAAGCTCATATCCTCAAACAGGAATCTCTGTGCCAGAAAGTCCATGTAGCCTTGGAAAACAGATGGTGTGGGAGCGAGCTAATCAGGAGTGGTTGCCTTGTTGCATTTGTGTGTTGCCAGAAGAGTCAAGCCAAGATCACGTTGCTTTCTTTCGCAGCCACCTTCAGCGGGGCAGGAGAAGCTGGGTAAATTAGCCTGCAGAGGAAATGTGCTGGGTGCTGCTGCAGCTAGCCTGTTTCCAGTACCAGAGCAAGCTTGTTGAAAGCTGGCATGGGCACCTCAATGCTGCGGTGTAGACATATCCTTTGGGTGTAATAACAATAGAAAGATGAGATATGTAGTTTTCAGAGGTTTTGGAGCAATAGGGTGTTAAGATAATACAGGCAATCAAGCTCAAAATATATCTGGTGGTGGTTTCTAACCCTACTGGTATTTCTCCTCGGGGTTCAGTGTGTTAGAAGAGACCAAGGGCATGTTTTAAAGTACGCAGAACCCACAACCAGGAGTAAAGATTTCCAAGGATCTTAACACTCATTTCGACAAACAAAAATCAGCCTGTGGTACAATGCTGCTCTGTGAACTGGGGGCTGAACTTGTTTGGAAATTCAGCTTTTATGTGCCATAGATTTACTGTTCAGCAAGACAAGATCTTTGCATCCTTTTCAGCAAAGCAAATGCTATTTAAAGACACTTCTAAAACTTAATGTTTCTTTTTTGCAAGGATGTTCTAACTCCAGGATGGGAATGTAGAGCCGTTACCCCTACAGGTTGACTTCAGTCCTCAAAACTGAATCTTAAACAGCAACCTCTTTGCTTTTCCACTTAATCTTGAAGATGCACTAAAATTCTCTGTGCCTTCCTTAAATAGAAGATAAAACATGAGTTTCGGGTCTGTAAGCACTGGAAACCCCAGTAAAGCTGAAGAGTCTCCCTGTATAGCAGCACTTTCAAGGGACACTTACTACCTCTCCTCTAATGTCCTACTACTTAGTAATTGTAGAAGCATAGCGTGCTACTGTTAAGTGTTTTTAAATTAGGATTTTAAAACTTCTCCTGTGGCTACCCCTGTTGATTACAAATCTTTTTTTTCCCTGTACCAAGACCCAGAGTTTTGGCTCCAACACCCTCATCAGTTGTAATTACTGTGCCCTTTTACATGGAAAATGTGATCAACTTCAGCTTGTCTGAGCTGCTTCATCCATCTGCACCTGTGGCTATGGAGGGAACGGCTCATGCTGGAAATTCTGACTCTATCAGAATGGCAATTATTAATCCTAGGAACTGCATTAAAAAATACTTCCCTTTTTATTAGTACCATTAAGAGAAGTCTTGTTCTTGATGATCTGCTAATAGCTTGTCATGTTAATTCCAATGTAAAGTATAAATACCTTTCTTTAGTTTGAACCAAAATCATGTGTTTTTAAAGACATAGGAATATAGCTGACAAATGAATGTGGTTGACTGAGGGTAAATGTAGCCAGGGTAAGTCCTTTCACTCCCTGCTCTCTTTGAATTCTGTTTAATTCACACAGAAAAATGGCAATACAATATCCTTATGCATTTTTGGATTTCAGTGGGCCTTCTGATTGTGCTAAGGACAAACGGCCTTTGCAAGTCAAGAGTTCAAGGATGAGCTTGATGTGACACACAGCTGTCAGGAACACCAGCTAACTCTGCTGATGTCCTGCATCTTGCTGCAGTTCACACCAGGGTTTGGATTCTTGCGTGGCATCAATTTCAACAAAAATTTCTCTTGATCAGGCCAGGAGGAACAAGTCTGAAGGTCTGCTCTTTTAAATAACTGTTTTGGCTGCTTCTTTTGGTACTTCAGATAAATTGAGGGTAGAAAGATGAAAGTTCATGGTCTCTGTGCACAAACACAGGGAAGAGAGAGAACAGGAACCAGTTCCCACGTCCTGCAGCAGCCCTGGAAGGCACTGTATGTCTCCTCCTCTGCAGCACGTGTTCCCCTGGCCTAAGACCCATGCTCAGATTAAACCTGGCCAAGAAGCGAAGATGTCCACGTGCAGTGGTCAGATCAAGCACCGGCTTGCGTTGCTGGACCTTGTTTCTGTTCCCACTGCTCTGCCTGCATCTGCGCAGCAGTCCCAAAGCCCTGCAAACATCCCATGTTTGTAAGCCTCAGAAATCCACTTGCACAGAGGCGAGGTGGGGCACAAATGCTCCTTTTGCAATAACAAGCTTGTCTTTCCACCGATTCTGCCTGGGTGGCAGGGTAACCACAGGCTCTCATCATTAGCAACAATTGGCGGGTCCCAGATTTAGCTCTGTCACCACAAACCCTGTCTTTTGCTCGAGCGGTCTCCAGCTTTAGCAAGTGGCAACTCCCTTAATTACACATTTTTATCTCCTCCACCCCAGCTACTGCACTCAGGGCTGGGGGAAGGGAGGAAAAAGCAAAAAGAAGGAATCAAAGGGGGAAAGTTAATTTGAGTACGTGGACACAGGGAGCACTGTAGTCCATCTTAGTGGCTATAGCATAACTTTTCTCTGCACCATGATTTTAGCAGGAGCCCTGGCCAGATGGTTTTTCCTTTCTATTGGGGCTGCAGCTTAGGGCTGTATTTTGGGGCTTCCACCCACCTGCAACCTTTTCTTCCTGCTCAGGAAGGCTTATTGTGTGACTCCCCTTCTCTGGCCTGGTTCGGGGTGAACCCAGCTCTGCCCTAAGCCCACCACCTTGTCCTTGGGCATCCTCCTGCCCCAGCCGGGGGCTTTCCAGGTCCCTTGTTCTTCGCTGCTCCTCTTTCTTTTTCCTTTGCTGCCCTCTATCCCCCAGCCTTACTCTGCTGCCTAGCACATAAAACCGTAATTTGCTGCATAGGCATAAAATACTGTGAACTGCTGCACCTTTTGCACATGGATAGGTCAAAAAGAAGTGTAGTAATTTGCTTGAACATGTGCACGGGCAGTATTAATGCAGATCAGTTGCAAGAAATAACGTAATACAGATTTGCCAACGTATGTATTGCATAAATGCTGACAGGTGCTGACAGAAGTGTGTGCGTAAACATTTAATAGCACTGTTAATTCATAGCACAACAGTTGCTGTTGGCATGGTTTGGAATTTATTATATTTTGCTATTTATTCCTAGTCAGCTTGTTGTCCATCATCCTCCCAGATGGCATGTCTACCGCAATTCCTTCCTCCTAAAATTTGCATGATGCTTTTCCTGGGAGCAAAGCCGGGTGGCTGATAGCTCAAGTTGTGCATGCAGACTCCAGAGCCTCCTTTCTTGTTCAATATAAGCCCACTTTGTGTGTCTGTAGAATTCCCCTAATCTCTTTATATCTTAATTGCTTTCCATGAATAAGGAGAAATAAATATTTCATTCCCTTATAGATGTGTTTCCCTTTTCTGTTGTTTTTTTGTTTGTTTTTTTTCTAATCTGCTCAGATTGCCGTGGTGAAAATCTGGCTCCACTGAAGGCAAAGGCGAAACCACAACTGATTTCAGTTCTACAAAGATTCACCTTAACTGACTCTGCCTGAAAGTTAGGTGTCTAGTCCAAGATAATCATCTAGGCTCCATTTATAGTCCCTGTCGAAAGATACTGGCACCTCCAGCATCAATTCACCCTACCCATCTCAGATAGCTATCTTGGGATGGGATGAATAGCCCTCCACAGGTGCCAGTTTCTCTCTCTATTGACTACAGTGGAGGCTGAAAGTTTGAACTTAAACTAACTTTTAGGTGGCTATTTTTTAGTTGTGAGTGACAGGAATGACTTCTCCCAATGTGATGGCACTCCCTCTCTCCCTGCCAGAGATGGGGGCTCCAGTGGGATGCTGACCTGCTGCAGTATTGCAAATATTTATAGCTGGATCAAAACTTGTGTGCGATTTCTGCCATGGCCTCAGGTATTCCCCTGTGAACGGCACCCAGGTGGCCTTGGATTGTGCCTTGCTCTGGCTGCCTGCTGGCATCACTGCGTTAATCCGTGACACATTTCAGAAGCAGCAGCAAGAGGTGTATATATATGCTGAGCAGTGTTTTGCTGGGTTTTGCCAAGGGAAAAACTGAACCATCGTGTAGGTTTCAGGTTTTGCTTTTCTCAGTGGAAAAACTGGACACTATCAAATGACATGAACAGCTTTCCAAAAACATTTTCTTTCCAGCAGTGAGTGAGAGAGGAGCGTTTTCACTATTAATCTCTAAAGGTACACCGTGATCAGTCGTGTTTCAGGTATGAGGGACAGTAAATGTGTGCTTGGGGGTCTCAGTGCATGTCTGCTCATGGTGGTCATCAGAAGCATGGGAGTTCTGAATGAATGAACATGTGTGATAGCCTCTAACACACATTCCTGATTGTTTTTCCCCAAATTTGAGGATGCTGGTTGCGAGGTGCCACTAACAAGGACAGTCTCTGAGGTGGCGATTGCCTGATGGGCTTAATTCCTTTAATTTCACCAGGAACTCCACAGAAATTGCAGCGTGGCCTCTTGCTTGTGGTGGGGGGTGTTGCTGCCAGGCCGGGGTGGCCGTAGGTGCTGAATTACAGCCCTAAAAACTGCTGGGATGTCCTACTGACAAATGAGGCAGAGGGAAGTTTTTTGGCTTTAACAGAGTCACCACATAGGAAAAATCAACATGCAGAAGAAAATCAAACCTTTGTTCCTCTGAATTGTGAAAATTATTTCCTCTGTGGGTGTAAATTGATGGGGGATATTCTGATTTATCAGGTAAGGATCTGGTCTAACGTGCAGTAAAAGCTTCAAGTTTTGGCCATAACTCAGGGGTTAGTCCTTTAGGTAGTCACATAGAAGGTTTTGCAAGGGGATCAGAAGGTAGGGCTCTTGGGAACCCCAGGAAAAATAAACATAACCCAAAAAGCTGTGAGAGATTGTGTGACAGCCTCTGGTGAATGAAAAGTGACTGAACACCAGGTTTTTCTCTTTCACAGCCATAAAAACCAGGCTAAGGAGGCTGTCCATTACATCTCTTCTATGGTATCACTCCCCGTGTTTGACATAGTTCACATGATCTACGAACTGGGGCCTGGTTTTGATTTAGCACTGTTTATTAACCTAACGGTGCTGACATATTTTAGTGCAACATATAAAATCTAAAGCTTTTTCTTAAGCTGAGGAAATGAGGTTATGTGACATTGATCCAAAATGGAGGGGAGTATTTTAGGTTTCACTTTAACAGACAAGGGAACCGAGACAAGGGAAATGCAGTCTTTCTCCTGTCCTCCCTGCCAAGTCCTCTGCAAATGGGGCAGAAACACCAGGTTTCAGTAAAGTCTAGTGCACATTTAAAACCAGCTGTAAATGGCTTTTGATCATTTTGTCATGTGTGTGAAAGATTGTAAGAATCGGTTTAAATTTTAATTGAGACAGTAAGAAAATCCAAATAACAGGTCTGCTTGAGTTACAGTCCAGGTCTTGAAAACAGTTGGACACTAATGTCCTGTGGCTCCAGCGAAGGTACAAGACCTTGTCCCCATTATATGGAAAAGGAAACCGAGGCCAGAGGGTGGGGGAATGGTGAGTCTGATGTTATGGTGATTCAGTGGGTAGAAAAGAGATCGGTCCTCCTGATTTTAGGACTCCCACCTTTATGGAATCCCACCAGTGCTAGAAATGTCAGTTAAGGATAACTGGTTAAGGAAATCTAGAGCTTACTGGCACAAAATAGTCATCTGCAGACAGGCAATGACAGGCCATTAATAGCCCTAGTAATATGGATTTGCATTAACTGTTTGGAGGTATTTTGTAAGCCCCTTGGCCGCATGTCAAATCACTAAGCCGGTACATTGTTCCAGCATTGGAGTTACTGTTGTTGGTGTGAATCCAGAGTTGCTCTGGTTGTGCAATACTACCGAGTCCTTCCTTTTCTCCTGGTTACCTTTTGAATGGAGGTCCTTTCCTTGATTTTGATAACAGCTATTAAATTTGGCAGCACCCACTCAATATTGCTGTGCTTCTTGGAAATAGGGCAGAGGTTGTGTAACTTCCATTCATCCTTCCATACAGAGCAGTTAATTTCCATTATTGAGGTTTCCCAACATCATAACAGAGTTGCATTAACGTGGCTTATCTGTGATAACCAGTGCAAACTAGTGCAGGAAAATCCATGAACAGAGCCAGTCCTATTTAATTCAGTCTGGTGAGAGAACATGACGCCATTCTGCTCCACCAGCTGCACCATCTCATCTTCCTGCTCCTTCCCACACCGTTCCTCTCCTGACCTGTGCTGCGGTCCTCACTCTCTGCTTGGATGCCCACTGGCTGTATTTTGAACTCTACACCCACTGGAGTTGCCTGTAACAAGTTACCGCGATCAGTTACTCTGATCTCAGCAAGCTGGGCTGTGATTTCACCAAATTCCCTCTATTCTCACCATGACTGCGCGGGTGCCTGTTTATCCCCTGCAGCCAGCCCAAGAAGCTTGCTGATGCATCTTTTCTTTCCCATCACTCCACTCACCCCATGAAGAGGGGCTGAAGGAGCTCACACGTTGCCCCATGTAATCTTGCGGCTAGCTGACATTTCTCCTCCTCCTCCTCTCATTTATCCCAAATCCCTTCCTTTTCAGATCCCTTCATTTCCTCATGCACTTGGATTTTAAGCCTTCTCTTATGTGACTTACTGTCTAGAACAGCTTCCCTCTGTACTTCTCTCCCCTTTCAAATCCTTCCTTAAACCACAGCCACTTCAGCAAGTCCTCCTTTTCAGAGGCAGTAATCCCCATTTATGCTGTAGCCCACAAACATTATCTGGTGTCATGTCAAGCATGTGTACAGCCTCTAAGGTAGTCTGGTGAGGTTTCTGAGAGAGCAGAGCTTCTAAATTCCTTTGAAATGTAATAGAAATCAGGCACCTAATTCTCTTTGGTTTTTAAACCAAAGTTCTTCTCCTGGGGCAAGGCATGTGTATTGATCTAGGTGATGCGCTACAGTACCACTGTACAATGCTATGTAAGTTTTATATTGAACCATTAATCATTTGAATGCACAGCAACTTGCGAGTTAAGAGCATGTGCCCAATATTAAGATGGGCTGATTTAGATGTCTCGTGGGGCTGGTTCTTGCTCAGTTGCTCATTTCCAGATGTGAATTTTGAGAAAGGCAAAGCTTGCCAGTGCTGTGTCTGTCTTCTGTTAAGGATCCCCTATAGTCAGTACCTATCTCTGTGTAAGTGGGATTACTCCCAGCGGTATCAGCAGCAGCAGGACTGTAGACGCTTTGCTTCTCAGTTACTTGCTGTGAAACAGGTTTGCTATCAGCCGTATCTGCCAAGCAGGTGAATTCCCTCCGTTCCCACTGAGGCTGTTGCTGTGAGAGCCCTGCACAAAAGGTGGCGTTGAGCATGGTGGAAATGTCAGGAATATTTAGCCTGCTGTGTTTCTGAAAGGAAAGGAGACTGGAGCTGGGATGTAAGAGGAGGGTGGTAGGGTCAAAAAGGGGGTTAGGACTAGAACTAGTCATCTGTGTGTGTATATATATATGAGTATAGCATAGTTATGTGGATATATAGCATAGTCTAGTGGGCAGAGTAGTGAGAAGTAATTCAGACGATGATGGGTCTGCACTTACATCCCCAAGAGACAGGCTGTTCGCAGAAGGGCCCCCAGCAGTCTGGCTTGCTTCTGCATTTATTAAACTGAGTGGTAGAATTTCTGTGGGGAACCTGTCAGGTCCTAAGGCCTAAGCACTTCTGACAACTTGCAGCCCCCCAGTTTTGATCCATTACATTTGTTCCTTGTGTTGTGGTTTAATTCACAGGAGCATCATTAGGAGTAGTGTGTGGGTAGGTGGGACTTGCGTTTCTTTCTGATGCAGCTTCCAGGGGACTTTGCCTGATAAAAAGTGCTACCCAAGTAAATGTAAACTGTCAGTCATGATCAGTCCTTAGTGAGAGCTGTGCTAGATTCAGCTCCATTAGAAACCCACTTGGGGAGGCGAGGAGGCGGGGGCAAGCCCCTACCGTGTCCGTGTTTACCCAGGAGAGTAAAACGCAACTGTCCTGGGAAGGAGCTGTGGTCTGCAGACTGGCGCTGGGCTCAGCTCCCCCAGGCAGTGGCTGACAGCAGCTCACACGCAGCACATTTGCAGGATGTGTTCCCTCCATTAGAAAGATGAAAGGTAAGAGAAGGAGAGGAGGCTAATTCTGATCAATTGCCAAAATCATAAAAGGGGGGGCAGGGAGGAGAGGGAAAAACCTGCTGTAAAACTACCCAGTGAGTCCATGCTGGAGCTGGGGATTAAACCCAGGTCTGCAAAATTCCAGTCAATTACTGTGAGCATGAGGCCACTTGCATCTGCTGACTCCCTGCTCCGGGTACTCGTCTTCTAAAGTAGCGAAGTTGCTTGCAAAGTGTGAGAGTGGCAAAATTTGGCCTAGTCAGCAATGCTTTTCTAAACAATGCAATTCACGCGAGCCCTTGAGTAACTGTGGGATGGCAGGATCACGTACCCTCCTGCTGCATGGCATGCTGGAGCTGTTTTAAGGAATCCCTTAGCCTTGTGAGCTCCTGGGCAGAGCTGCTGCGCTTGGTTAGGCTGAGTGGGGTTTGCTGGCTGTAGTTTATGCAAGCGGGGTGGTGAATGAGTGACTGGAGAGGATGAACAGCAAGGGATAACACGCTTTCCATTACAGAAGATCTGGATTTATTTCCATTCATTCATTGCAAGTCAGAATCCATTCTCTTCATTTTTATTCTTCCATGCTGTGACACCTTTAAAATCCATGGTACATTTAACTTTTGATTTTCATTTAATACCCTTTGAAGTGATCTAATGCAGACAGATTACAGATAGTAAGGGTTACTGTCCTTTGGTGGAAATACCCTATTTAATAAAATATTGCAAGACAGATTGGCCACTCCATGCATTAAAAAAAGAAAGTTTTACTAAGCTGAGATGCTATGGCAGTAAAACTTTATAGGCTTATCAATTTTAGACAGTCATACTCACCTGAAGTTTTCAAATCACTTTGCAAATGTAGCTAGCTATCCTCGTTTTGAAATCAGGAATAGTAGTTGTTGCAGTTTGCAGTATTTAATGTAGATCTATGTAAATTGCTAGGGGAGGGGGAGCAGAACAGTTTGATCTTAAAATATAATTTGGACTGTTCTCATCTTTTCTCGTAAAGGCTGTTTTGATCATTTGTTGCCACCTCCCGGTTTTCAAACATCTCAAGTCTCTCAAAAAGTTCTGATACTTTTAAAGATAAAGATCAAATTTTATGTATTTTCGTCTCTTAGTTCTCATGCCTTTGACATTCAAGTTTGCAAACTTCTTCCCCTATCAAAGGGCTTTAACATCTTTCCTTTTTTTTATTTTTAAATGAAAACTGACATTCTCATTTGATAATGTGACTCTAGTAGCCAAGACTTTAAGAAAAATGCCAAATACCACAATACCTATGGGAATTTGCAACCTTATTATTAATAATGGGCGCCTCTCACTTCTCTTCAAGCTTCCTGAGATTTTGGTGTTTCATCTAAATCCACCCAGATTCTTGTGATCTTTAAAGGTGGGGAGACAGTGGAAAAGTACTTCCTCGGGAGAAGAACTGATTACAAAGCCTGGATCCAATTTCCAGTTTGAACCTCTTTAAACATCACGTATTTTCAGGTCTAAGGTTTGGTTGCCTGCAATCTTGTTTTTTTCCTCCCTCCTTTTTGCTTTGCTGGTAGAATGAAGAATTTGATTTAAGGTTATATGCCTGGAAAAATAAAGCATTTAATTTACATTTTACAAGGCAGTTATTGCAGGTTAATTAAATATCAATTGAGTGTTATAGGCCATATTAAGATTTATTAATAACCCAGCAGATAAATCTCCCTGGAATTCAATTAAAGGAAAATCACATAAAAATATATGTGCAATTTTATTCATATAATACATAAAACTTGTGAATTATAGTGCAGCATTGTACAGTAAGTTGATTAATGGGAATTAATTGCTGAAATAGAGAAAAATCAATTTAAACTTCCTGTAGCAGATATAAGAAGAAGTATACTTCTCCCATACCCTTGGAAAGCTGAGTTTCTGTCTGCACTTACACCATCTCACTCGTACCCTAAGATGCATCTTGGACATAAATGTGCTTCCTCTCCTTTCACCTGCTTTAGCTCAGCACTTTAGGCTTAGGGAAAGGAACGACTCTGTTGCCAGAATGCCCAGTTGCGTTAATTGTATGACTGAAGATTTTAGAGATGAAAGAAGCGGCAGGCTGATGCGCTGGTGGGCATCCCTGGCACTGAGCGCGCACGTGGGTTCGTGCCTGGTGTCACAGGCAAGATCTCTGTAAGGGAAAGGCTCGCGAGTGCGTTGAGAGGTCTGGGAGTGTTTGTACCAATGCGTGTCAGAGACTTTTGCCCTTGCTGCTTTCTCCAATCTCTCTTTAAGCGTTTGCAAGATAGTTAGCAATAGAAACGCTGCTGGCCAGGTTGTCTGCAAACTCCGGAGCACATAGGCGTGTTGGGCTTTAACCAGGATTAGTGAGTGGATCGAGGCCCGTGTGGGGAAGCAAAGCTTCCAACGTTGGAGATGAGGTTCAGGATCTGGACTTGGAAAATATCTTTCCAATATTTGCAGAATGATTGAGGCCTGGCGTGCTGCCATCTGTTCCCTGTGCATCCTGTGTTAAATACTGTCAATATGAGATTATGTTCCAATTACAGTACCAGACTGACTGGTTTAACTCCTACCATGAATCTATTTTCCTTTATTACTATGTACTAACTATGTGACTGATGTACCAGACACCAAAAGAGATGGTCTCTGCCCAGAGGGCTTTGTCTAAAAGAAACTTGCTGGGAGAAGACAGAACGCAACAGAAAATGCAGATGAATGAGTAACTCGGTTGAGATTTTCTTTTTAATTTGGGGATTCTTTGCTTGCTTGTGTGTTTGTCTTGAGTTTTAATATTACTAAACTTGCTTCCTTCAGACGTTGCACAAGAACAGAGACTTCCATAGAAACTCAAACAGGGTTAGGCATGTGGCTCTTTGAAGTGTGTGTGTTGGGGGAGTGAATGCTCAGTGTGCACATGGGAACATGGGAGGATGGAAACCGAAGGGAGAACCACGTTCCAGCTCAGACAACAGCTCCAGCAGATGCCGTGGCTCATGCTGGGGAAGTTTAGCCGTCTTTAAAATACAGCAGGTTTCTTTCTGTCAATGCACTCCTTGCTCATCTTCCCTGCTCCTCCAGTAGAGAATGTGTGCATCTGTCTCCTCTGTGCTTCATCTCTGCTTCTCCCTGCAATAGTTGTCAGGGATATTAGCATTAAATACTTACTGCCTGGCTTAACTAAGGGGTAAGATAGGATTTAATTTGTATGGCTGAAATCCAATTATATAATGGAGCCCCTGGGGGAAGCAGTTATACCTGCTGAATCTCTTGGATGAGTAATTGTGCACAAAGGCTCCTCTCCAGAAGTAGAAACAGATCTGAAATATTTTTCTTTTCTGTTTTTTTGCTGCTGCTGTTACATAATAGGGCTAAGACCCTGCAAAGAAAAGCCAATGACAACCCAGTGCAGTAGAAAGAATTAAAGCATTGCCAGGAGAAAACAAGTTATAATCTGATAACATCAAGGATCTAACAGGAAGTCTGCAGCATCATTAGCTTGGAGGAGCCAAAATGCAGGGCAGCCAAAGGAAGCTTACTCATCTTTTTGGAAAACAGCACAGAGGCTTTGCTGTCTTAACTTTTCCCCCCACTTTTACCAAGAGCAGGGAAAGGGAATCCTTTACTTGCTGTTGTCAAAGCTTGGGAGGTGGGTAGGTATAAAAAAAAGCTAAGCAGCCAACTAATTCAGATACTTTTGAAAAATCCTGCGCTTAACTACCTTTAAAAATTCCTGCTCCTTATCCTGCATGTCATCTGCATCCTGATAAGCATCAGAATCATAGGTGGTGATGAGCAGGCCAGGAACAAAAGCTTGATGAGGTTCCCAGCAAGGTTTCTGAAAGCAGGCAAGCTTGTAAAGCATTGATCTCTGGGATAGTGTTGGGGCTTGACAACTGTCCCATCTTGATATCTTCAGCAGCTCCAAATCCCACAAAGGAGTATACCGAGGGCTCCGAATGGGACTGAAAGCATCGGCTCGTTATACTTAGGCAATTTTTCTCAAAGGTCAGAGTGCCATATTTAATTCTATTTTTAAAAATAGAAAGCAAACTGTTTTACTCTTTTCTAATGAGTTCTGAGTGGAAAAATAATTTCTGCAGTCTCTTTGATTACATGACTACATGAGCGATGACTGCATCCAGCCAGCTGAGGGAAGTCCAAAACTCCAAATGCCACAGACTGAGGACAAACCTGGATGGGTCAGATACTCCCACCCCATCCATCAGCCTCGCTGTCTGGACAGATCTTTCAATTCTTTAAAAAAACAGCTAAAGCAAAAGCGGTTGCAACATTTGAACTCGAGGAGAGGGTATCTGTCTCACAGACTTGCAGCTCCACCCAGTGGCTCTTTTTTGGCAAGAGAAACCCGAGGTTTCAGAAGCATTAAAAACCTGTTGAGGTCAACGTTGTTATTCTGTGGCGATGCTCTGGCAATGTGCATGAGAAATTGGGGGTATATTCCTCTGTCAAATTCTTAGCAAGGTGTCACCTACCATTTGAATAATGGCAAAAAACTGCAATAAGAATTTTTAGTGAAATAGAAAACCCAGCAATCTTACTGCTCCCTTTCTTAACCCCCCCCAGCACAAATGGTAGGACAAAAAATAGTAGGGAACTGACAACTTGCACACTTCAGCTTCCCAAATTCTCTATGAGCAGATTGCAACAGTTTCCCCCGAATTTATTTTTTATACGAAATTAATAATGAATTGCCATAGAAAATGATTTTTTGTTGTTGTTTGTAAGCTCATTTTGCAAATAATTCTCTTGTGAGTGTGAATTTTGGTGAAGTTAACTTGGCAGCTCACACCGTATTGCTTCGCTTTACTTCCTGGGTAATTACTGTGACTAACAAGAAGCGAATTTTGATCAGTTGTATCAAGGATGTCATGCTGAAACTTGCTTTTTCCAGGAGCATCAGGGCACTTGTAATTAAAATAAGCTTTTATTTGTGCATGTGCACAGTTATACTGTAGGAAAACTGGAGAGATGGGTATGTATTCACAGAACACAGAAGTGTGATATCAACAGAATTAATTCTAGACTTGAACCAGTATTGTAAAAACATCTCGTTCCTTCAAGCTCAAGTGAAAACTGAAATCTCTGTTGTGCTTAATGTAGGTTTACCAGTCTCCCTGTACGTCTTAAAAAATAGAGAAGCTTGATAAACTGATACAAACCGCAGTTTTAGTTGTGAATCTTCTGGAAGTGCCTGCCCCATCTGTGTTATCTGTGAAATACTGGTCCCAGATGGACTGTGTAGCTCCAGTGCCATGGAATGTGTTGAAATGACCTCTTCCTCCTGAAGTTCAGATGTTGTTTAGCATAAACACAGCCCCTAAGGCCTTCACTTGAAGTTGCTGTCTGCCAGCACAGCAGCTGAATGTGGGCTTGAACCTGTTTTGCTTTGCTGCTAGAGTGCTGTGAGGTAAGAGATTTTGAGTTACAAACTATGTGAATCCCACCTCTAAGCTTGTAGACATCAGTTATCCATCCATATGATTAGAAAGTAAGTCAGCCTATACATTATTAGCACAAGAGATTGGAAGTTTCTTTCATAGGGATAATATTTCAAAACAGAATATGAAATTTCACACCTTAAGAATAACAGGAAGCATCTTGAAAAAGGTAGCTCTGGAAAAGCTATTCTTTTTTTCTTTCTGGAAAAGAATTCTTTTTTTCTTTTTATTAAACCCTAAAACAGAGCAAGAACTTGCTGGGCTTTCCTTGTCTTCCCCAAAATTATCACTGAAGACCACCTGAGTGTATGAGCCAGGTACAGCCATCCCATCAGTAGCTGAGACCATGGCAAGGCAGAGGTCCATTTGCCGAGTATGGAAAAAGATGGAGGCTCATCAGGCTGTGGAACAAAACCGGTTAAATAATTTAATCAAAAAGGTGTTTGCTGTGCACCATCTCTCCTCTGAACCTGTCTCTCTTGTTCCCACGAGTGATCCCAGTGCAGCGGTGGCAGCATGGGAATGAGCGAGGCCAGCAAGCCCTGCATCTGTGTGCACATAGCTGCCGGAGGGTGCTTTCAAACGCAGCCTGGTGTTTCATACAGCACTGAAAACAGCTGAGCTGTTGGCGTGACAAGGGTATATATGTACTTGCAGCCCGAGAGTTTTGCTCCTTCTCTGTCTCTGTACCAGTATTTCCCAGTGTTTGCAAAATTCCTGCCAAAGATCTGTGCATGTTGTGAAGTTCAGATGAAACTTGCTGGTGTGATAAACTCTCTCCTTACCCCAAACCCGCTGCTTAGTTCTTCTTTTTGTGAAGCTGGGGGTGTTCCAGGCTCCCTGCAGCTGCTTTCAACCACTGTGCAGTTCTGTGCTTGCTCTTTCCAGGTGAAGAGGGGTTTGCACCCAAAATGCCTGGAGGCTTTGTCTGTCTTGTAGGAGGTGGCAGGGACTATCATATTCAGTAAAGGCAAGTTTGGGAAAGGCTGTGGCTTCCAGAAAGGTTACAAAATAATCTAGATTATCCTGTGCAGTTATATCATTAACCGCATGCTCCAGTAAGGGATATGTGAGCCTGGTCTTCCTGAGGGGTCTATAGAGGACACAGCTGATGCCTGGTCAGAAAACCTTTTCTTGTTAGAGTGTTATCACAGGAGTAATACACTTCTCCTGCAAGTAAGTTGGTTTTAGCTGGAAGGTCCTTGCTGCAAGAACACGTATCCATGCAACGTTCCTTGGAGAAATAAGAGGGAGGGAGAAACAGGTATTCAGAAGGAGCTAAATTTTCCTGTTTACTGCAGATTGGGTACATTGGATCTGCCGGCTTCGGTGCTGTGAAGTAGGGAAAGCACTCATCATCTTACTCAGCTGTACTGTAGAGAAACTGAGTAGTTAATCCAGACCTCCAAGATCCTTTAAACCTTTGGTCTCCCCTTTGAGCTGGACAATTAATGTGCCTTGTGATACTGGTTCATGTGAAGCAAAAGGGCAATGTTTTGTAGTGAGAGCAGGATGAATGGGAGGCAGCGCACAAGGGTTTTATTCCTGGCTCTGCTGTGAGCCTTTGAAGAAGTCACTTGATTTATCTAGGCCTGATTCTTCTCTAACAGCATTTTCAAACTACTGTTATCTGCACTTTTGGAAAAAGACATGTAAGTGTGCTGCACAGAAATAACTAAACCCCTGCATGATTTAATAGTGAGTTATATACCCCTGAAATGCATTTGACACCACAACAAACTCTTTCTATACATTTTGTGAGTAGTTTATTGTGCTTGTTAAAATCAGTTATCTAGTACAGCCTTTTTTGCAAGGAATTTTACAAGTAGTGTTAATTTCTTCTAATGAGGAAAAAATTAAGTGTCTTTTCCAACCAAAAATGTTTGAAAAATACTGCCTGAATTTCTCTCACTCTTCACCAACATATCCCTTGAAACTGTTACCTAGAGAAACACAGATGAGATTGCTATCCTTTTTTCCACTGACTTTTTTTTTTTTTTTTTGAGTTTTCTAAACAACATTTTCCCTACGTTGAGGGGAGGAAAAAAAAGAAAACCCATCCCAAGAAAAACAGTAGAATGTAAACAACTGCTTTAAAAATTCTTTTAGCCAGTCTAAGTTTTGTGGTTATAAAAATATTTGTGCTCATTCACCACGCTCACCTCTCTGTCTTGGAAGATTATGGTTAAGCTGACGTGTAAAATCCCCTGTGACTAAAACAGCCTGGTAGCACCACGTGCAAAGAGATCAATCATTCGCTCACCCATGTATGTGTAATTACACGCTGTGTTTTCAGGCTCCAGGTAGTTCAACGCACCAGTCTTGGCTTTGGCAAGCAAATACAATGCTTGAAGAAACGTTGCTTTCTCCCCATACGCTGTGTTTGCACTGATGACGCAGGTTGTGAGTTCACCACTGTTGCTCAGCTGTAAAATCAGGGAGGGATGTTAGTGACTGATGGATTCAGAGATGAAATCTTCCGCAGTAATAAAACCTGGGAATATTGGGCTAGAGGAGTCAACATTTGCAGAGATGTTCTAGACACTTAGGGCTGATTTAGGTCTTTCTAACCCCCTCTCTCCTTCCACCCATCCTGTGCTGTAATACCAGGGGTGCTACCACTGACTTTTGTAGCTTGTTTTCCACCGGCTTGCAGCACAAATTTTTTTGTCACAGGCTTTGTCTTCCCACAAGGCAGCTCCACTGCCCCATTGTATTTGGTGTCCTCAGTTCCTCTGAAGCAGATTGTGAGAGACAGTGGGTGACCGTGGAGTTAGAGCACAGGGCTTGGAGACATTTGTCACAGTGTGATTTACTCTGCAGTCCCTGCTCTCCAGGGATTTACCACTGGCTGTGAGTTACATGAGATCCTTGCTGCAGGATTTGGGAGAAATAAGGCCTCAGTAAATACCAGGTGGTTCTGGCTGTTCATAAGCAGGTTTGCATGAGGGTGGGGGTTTGATTTCTGGGAGCTGGATTTGTTTTTGTCAAATAGTGTGATTGAGGCAAATAACACTCTGGCAGGCAAATTGGAAGGCAGCGGAGTTACCTTTTTAAGCAGCTCATAAGTGGCTGAACAAGTTGGAAAGAGCACAAGAAGATGGAGGACAGGTAAATGAGAGCAATCCTACTTCATTTTTTCATTAGAGGCAGAGGAAAGCCTCTCATGGGCCATGAACTAAAAGGAGAAGCTGCTGCTTAATTTTCTCATAGAGTTGATTAGAGTTGGGAGACATTTGCCAGTGACGTGATAGAGATGCAAGTGATCTCCTGGAAAACATGCAATCAGCAGGTTTGCACTGGGATTATTCCTTCCTCTCCCCTAGCAAATTACACTCCAGGGGAAGAGCAAAGCAGCAGACTCATAATTAAGGGCAAGCAGGGCTTGCAGCCATGCTGGGGACGCTTGGTTGCCACGATGGAAGACAACCTGCTCACCAGCCTCCTAACGTACAGCTGCAAGGAGGAAAGCCCATGGGGTCTAGCGTGAAAATGGCCTGACAGGCCCTGAAATAATTCCAGGGAGATCCAAGAAAGCAGCTCTGTTGCCCACCAGGACGCTGGCATTTTGTCCCAGTGGTTCTAGATAACTGTTCGTCCCCGACAGAATTTGGTTAAGCAGTTTCAGTGGGCTCTGGAGAGGCTGGGGAGTGAAGAAACCTGGTTTGAAGCATTGGGAAGGACCATCCATGAATACCATGTGGCCACTCGCTCCCCTGCTGCATGGATAGGCTGTCTCTCCCTCTGCGTGCTGCAGGAGACTTTCTTCACATTTTAAAATTAATTTACTCTATATTTTGCTCTCCTAGAGAAAATCACCCTAGACAAACATCAGACTCTGCCAGGCATGGGGTACCCCCCTGCAGGGCAATGAAGAATTACCGTGCTCCTTTTGCAGATGGGGCTCGGATGCACCTTTTGGAAGGGTTAAGTGGCCCGTGACAAGTTCATGCAGCAGATCTGCAGCAGAGGTCTTTTTGTCAAACACTGGGCCTCGGGAGAGCGAGCTCTGACTCAGGCTCTCTGTTTGACCTTGGGCAACTTGCTTACTCTTTTCTGTGCTCAGATCTCCATGTGTAAAATGTGGACAATGCTGTTGCCTTTCTCTTGCCTGTTTGGCAGTCTAGTATCTTGTGTGTCAGATACCCCAGCTGAGATCAGGGCTGCCTTGTGCTACAGCAACAGAAATAAATTAGGAGCATCAGGAATACAGCCTCCTCGCACACCCTGGGCTTTTATCACAAAACCCTCCTCCCCTTCTCTGTGTTTATGGGTAATGAGCAAGAGACAAACCAGAAAACAAGCAAGACAAAAGATTGATTGTGCATGGTTTGATGCAAGCCTGGGAGAGGCGCAAGACAATTAGGGGGGTTATCTAGAAGTTCTAGTTTTAATTGCTTTCTTTTTTTAATCCAAATTAATTTTTTTTTGCCTAGCAGAGCTTTTAAAAAAGCAGCAGCTTCACAAAGGGGCAAACCTGCCTGCTGTTCCTGGGCTGCAGAGCTCTGCTCATGTTTGCCTTCCCCCACCCCTTCTGAAGCTTGGTAGTAACAAAGAGCTCAGCATAATGCTCTTGCTTTTCAAAACGATCACAGATAACTGAACGCTAATAAGACTGGAGCAGTATTGTCAGAAGGTATCTCAGCGGTGGCTGTCTCAGAGGGATTGAGACTGACAGAGGCATTTTCTATTATTGTCGGATGCTGAGGTGTGAGCATTATCCCTGCACCCATCACCCTGTCCAGAGACTAATCATGCTTTGTCTGTGTCAATTCGCAAGCATGTAAAAGTGAGTTAAATAAAATTATACGAGGAATGATGGAGAAGGGGGACAGAGAAAAAGGCAGGCAGGCAGGGTCATGGATTGTGAGGGAGAAGAGAAGAGCAGAACAGAGTGGGTGTGGACAGGGGAGATGAAGAGGAGGAAGGGGAAAGCCGTATCACCTGTGCTTTCAGTCTGGAAAAGAGGCATATTACATTGTCTTCCACTCATTACTGGGCTCCCTATTGAGACAGATGATGTAATTTTTGACTGGGGGGCTGACCCTTCTCTCGTTTTGTGTTATGCAATTCCCTTAGTTTAAAATCGGAATCACTGGAGAATGAAGACCACTCTCTCGGGCATCGTCGCAGCATCATGGGGGAACCTAAGTGTGTTCTGCAAAATCAGTTAAAGGCTCTGGTGGTGGTTTTATTTGCATTTGTGGTGGGGAAGGATTGGGAGCTGGTGGGCAGAGCGTGTTCATGCGTAGCTCTGCGACCATCAGCCCGGATGGGTTTTTGCTGCACCCGTTGGTACCATCATTACCAGCCAAAGGACTGTCCTCGCAGGCAAGATTTGGGGTAGATTTTTCAAGACGTCTATTCACATCTGTCTCTTCAGGACTAAAATACTGAGCATGTGCCTGTATCTACATTCATTTTTAGAAATTATTTAGATATGTTAATAACAAAATCCCATGGCTTTTCAGTGACACAGAGCTTCTAGTGCTCATGGACTCAGGTGGATTGAGGTTTGTTGCTCTCACAGATTTTTTTTCATAAACCAGACATTTATTCTACAGATTTTGGTGCTTGAACACTTTTCAAAACAACTAGGTTATGCCTTAGTTTACTTGTAAGTATGAAAGTTAGGCTTGTAGGCCATTTTAAGTTACGTCTTCAGCAGCCTTTTCTATATGGGCTCACATTTCTAGAGCCAAATGACTGAAGCCAGCTGCGACTGGACCGGCTGCCTATAGAGACAGAACTTGACTTTGAGCCAGTTCCCCTTGCACACAAGTTTCCATGGTTTGAGCGGTCTGTATAGCCACCACCATGCTTGAAACCAGCAAGAAACCTTATAATGGTGTGTATCAGACTGCAGCTATCTCTACTTGACTTCAAATTTGACCCAAAACTTCAGCTTCTGGTCTTCAGAAATATCAGCCCTGTTCTCAAGGTGCAGGTACTGTTGCCCCATGTGTACCTCAGGTATCCTGATGCTGAGTCCTGAGTGGGAATGTCAGCTGATTGTCAAAGTCAGTTCTGGGTATCAAAGATCTCTAAGCAGAAACCCCCTTCAAATCGTAATTTTGACCACTGTCTTTGTGTTACTCCAAATCCCACCTTTGCCACAGGAAGTTTACTAAAGTTCTGCTGCTTCTTCTGGGTCTGTGAGTCGGTCTTAGAAGAGCCATATACAGAAGGGAGATGTTGAGCATAATGCCCAGAAGTCTAAGGTCCAGGAGTTAGCCCTTGTAAGTATATTGCCAGGAAAAAGGATTTTGAGGGATAGAAAGGTACAATTTACAGGTCAAATCCAGGTCGCAAAGGAGTGTAACTACACATGAATACTGCAGGGCAATGTCACACCAAATGCAGCCGTCCTCTAAGACTATGTGGCCAACTAACTTTCTTCTGAGACGGTGCTAAACCAGTTGGTATGCATGTGACTGCATTTACTAGTAGGAGCTGGGTACAAGCTTGGTAGCGATTCACTGTGGAGCTGCAAAGAGGAGGGAGAGTGGGCTGGTAACAGCAGAGCATCACCTGCCCTTTGGATTGCCTTAGCATGAGGGGAGAGCAAAAACTCTGACCAGGATATGACTGGACCATATCACAAACGTTAAGCATCTGAGGCCTTATCTGAAACTGATTTCAGGGCTTAGAGGAGCAGGGCTGTACATATGGGGGAGAGCCTGGAGGTACGGTTGGGTCATACATCTCTCAGCCAGCTCTTTCAGTCAGTGATATCCACTACTGGTCAAATTTGGGTTGGGAAGAGGTATGGCTTCTGAAAGCGAAGAGCAGCAAAGCAGGATTCTCAAGAAAGAGAAGAGGAATAGGCAGGAAGGGGAACACGTCTCTCCTCCTTTGTACCCACAGCAAAATCTCCCTCTGGCTGCGGTTTCATTGCTGTTTAACCAGCAATCCAGAACGATGGAGATGATTTGCTTTGCCTTCCCTGAGCACGGGCTCATGCGATGTGTTGGGTCCCACCACAGCAATGGAGCTTGTGTAGACAATACATACGGGACGTTCAGGACACAGAAGGCCCTGAACATGTTCTCAGTACCCGTGGGGCAGGTTGGTGAGGACAAACTATAACCACCTTGCCTTGATTCCTGTTGTGCAAATCAAAAGAGATTTCCAGGCTTGGGATTCTGACTTGGAACAGATCCACCTTTTTTACGGCTGAAAAGATGTAAAGCCACAGGTCAAGGCTGCAGTTCCTCAGGTACCTTTGCAGAGGAATGGGTGGGTTATAGCGTGAGAGTAGCAGTTACATCTATAGCAGTAATGTGGCTTAATCTCTGTGGCTATTGACAACTGACTTAACTTGGACTCAATAGTTACTTAATAGTTGCTAACACGAAGGAAGTCGACAGCTCAGCAGAGCAAAACTCCACGTTTGCCATCTTTTTTGATTCACAGACAAGACTGCCAAATGGTGAATCGCAGCCTTCTGGCAAAAGCATTTGTGTTTTAGTTGCATATATTCCTCTATAGAAGTTCTGCAGGATGACTATAGGGTGAAAATAATTGCAACAGATTCTTGATAGCTGCAGAATCTTTAATAAGGGAGCGGGCACAGCTTACAAGTCCACAAGACATCCAGATGAATCTGAAGCACGGTTTGGGTTAAGAAAGGTTGCTCTGGCTGAACTTGTGGGTCAGTGTGTGTGGTCTTCAGTTGGTTGGGTTTTGGGGTGTGAGAGAAGAGGGTGGGTTTAAATGATTTATGACTCTTCCAGGGATGGTTTTTGCATTTGTCACGCTTTTGATTCAAGTTGATTCTGTGAGAACCTCAGTGACAACAGCATAACCATGGTTGCATACTCTGAGGGCCTTCAAATCTGATAAGGCAGATCTTAAAGGAAGCTGCTCGTAGGGTTGGCTTCTGGAAATCTCCACACTATTTATACCTGGCTAATCAGGGTCTGCCCTTCAGCCTTGCTGCAGATCTTCCATGGGAAGGCTTCTGATTTCTCTGTTCTCTTTGTTGTTAAGGGCATAATCTGAAATTCTCAAGGAAATACTGAGTTTAGGATAATTTCAGAGGGCATAAAGCAATATGAAGACCTGGTGGAAAAGAATCAATTTACTTCTCCATGAGCCTATCACAATATGTAAAGTTAACTGAGAACCCCTGTTGAGAAACATCACTGGAAACTGAGTTAAAATCCATTCAGCTTAACAAAAAGAAGATTAAGAAGTCTTTAAGTGACTAGATGGAAAAAATAATTCTTGTAGAAGAGGACTCTTCAATCTAGGCAACCAGTGGTTGAATCAGAGGAGAGAATAAAGGCAAAAAATGTACATTTTTGCCAGAAATGTTAATTAACCATAGCCACACTAATACACTTCAGTATTGTTATGGGTTGCTGAAAGACATGATAGATAGCCCATTAACTTGTAGTCCTTAATTCTAGGCAACAAGTCTTTTGAAAAGGCATAGACCAGTTTGGCCACAAATTGTTGTGCTTAAGGCAGTAATTGGATGAATTTCTGTGGCCTGAGCTACACAGAGGAGCCAGCTAGAGAATTATATAGTTGACCTGTCCTGACCCTATTTTTTTCCATTAAGTCTACAGCAGATATCAAATACAGTTAATTTTTAATTTTTTAGCTATGATTTTAATAGAAAACTAAGACTAATCTCTCAGTTCAAGACTTCGAGAAGTCCTAGTGGGAGCAGCAGCCCCATTTTATGGAGGTCTACATGAACCATCAAAGCAGAGGCAGAAATGCAGAACAGCACAACAGTTTGTCTGAAAATACAGCTCCTGTTAAGACACCTCAGACTGTGCTCCTCAAAGAGATGCTCGATCACATTGGAAAAACCTGCGTGTACGATTTCCTGGGAACGCCACAAACATCTGCAAGAGGTTTGGTTTGCAGAATAGGGGAGTTGCCCAGTATTCACTGCTATCTGTGAAATCCTCCCTACGCTAAAGCACCTTGCTCATAGCAAGCAGACAATGAAGGGGAAGATCTCACAAAGCCATTAAAAGGCAGAGGGAACCCTCGGGCTCCGAATATTCTCAGTACATAGGCACAGCACAGGCTCTTAAAAGCATCTGGTTTTGAAAACAACTACAGCAGTGAAAAGAAGGATGGAATTTAAATGTTGCCCTCAAATGTATCAGCAAATAGTAGAAGCCCTAAGCAGTAATCAAGTTTGAGATATGTATATATATAAAAATATATAAAATTCCTTCCTTGTGGTTAACAACTATTTTAGTAGCTAACAGCCTGAGGTGCCATTGGAATTGCTGGTGTAATAGGGATTTCATTATTTTTATAGCCTGTGCTTATTTCCTAGATATATGAACAAATTTTCTTTAAGCAGATCTTGAACCTAACATGAAATCAGCTCTTGGTGATAGGAAGAAAGTGTTGTGGAGCTCTCAGTTATGCATGGCTTGTAGGTACATAATGGTTGTGAACTCTGACTATAATTAAAATAACATCACTCCCTTATAGTGCAGACGCAGTTCAACTGGTATAGGCTTGTGCTGGTATATGTTGCAGGGCTTTTTTCCCTGGAGATCCCTGGGAAAGCTATAAGCTATCTAGAACAGGGGTTAACCTAATTGTTGTCCTTGTCACATGCTAAAAAGTTTTTTACCGCTACAGGCATGTTCTGAATCACCTCAGTACTATTAGTGAAAGTTATACCCTGGACCACCTAGTGAAAGTTACCTTGACTTGTAACTGGGTCCAGATGTGACTTTCTAAGATGAGGCTTTAGCAGTGGAGAGGAGCAGCATGGCCTGTCCTGAGCAGGGACGGAGGGGCAGAGGCAGAAGCATCCCTGCTGGAAAGGAAAGGTCCCAGGCACCTTTCCCATCTCATAGCAGAGTGGTGTGTGTGAAATTCAGGGGACAAGGGAGCACTAAATCAGAGAGGGTATGTTTTTTGTAGCCTCCTGAATGACTACAGCAAGGTGTGTGAATTTAAGTCTGTATCTAATTGCTTATTTTAAAGAGCTTACCCCCAACATTGACAGCTTTCATTTCCCAAAAGGGCACAGTGTTTCTGTAGTCCACAACAGCAGCTGTGTGAATAACCACGTGAACTCCCTGCATGGCAGCAAGGAGCAGATTGTAGTCTCGAATGTCTCCTTTCATCACTATCACATGAGTGGTAGCTGGAGAAAAATAATATAATCATAGATGCAGGGGAAAAAGAAAAGTACAAATCAGCATCCTCACCTTCTTGCAGAATGACGATCCTGCTTGGAAAGCTTTCTTCTCTGCAGGGCAAGCTGAAGCACACTCTAATTAACAGCTAAGCCATTTGAATATATCGCACCAGGGGAAAATACATTCCTACTTTTGAACCCCAAGAAGCCAGATCTGCGTCTGGTTTAATTCAGCCCAGCACTGTGCCAGTTTGCATCAACTGTGGGTCAGAATAGCTGCGGCCGTTGCTGCAGATCTCTAGCACGGGTCCAAGGACAGCGCTGAGCAAGAGCAGGAGGCTGCTGGCCCAGAGCTGCAGCTGGCCACAGGACTTGCTCCAGTACGTGTGCATGAGGGCTGCTGTGCTGGGCGGTCTCCTTCAGACAGAAGAGTTTTAGAGCTTGCTGGGAATAACACCAGGCGAGTTCAAGCGACATCGCACAGAGCTTTATTTAAATTGCAAGTACTATAGAGGGGAAGGGAAATGAATGTAACAAGTTGGAAAATTTCATAGCCAATTCCTCCCCTTGAGCCATTCAGAAGGGCTTCTTTTCCCCCCCACCTTACACCACCACCACAAATAGCTGTTCCATACATGGCTACTGTTGGCATCTGCTGCTAGTTTTCTTGCTTTGAGACAGCGTTGTAACATTTAAGTAGGATTTTTCTCTTTTTCTGTAGTTGGGAATAGGCCAAGAAGAAGCTGGGGTTAGGAAGCTGTACTCCTTGGGGATTTTGTAATAAGCCAGACAGCAGCAGCAGTCACAGGATTGCTTTGGGAGGGGGATGTCTCCTCTGCCCTGGGCTGGCAGCTTCCTGGAGAGCCCCGTGCAGCCAGGGATTGGGGTAGCGGTTTCTGAAGGATCATACAAGTGAGCAGCTCAGGGAAGGGTCTGTGACACCAGCCGTGGAAGTGTTGTGACATGGAAACCCTCAGTGAACAACTCCCAGGACAGGTGATAACAGAACAGGGTTATTCCACATGAACTCAACGGAGGGACAAACCTCCAGACAGTAGGTTAGCCAGGTGAGAATTTGCTAAGAAGCACGA
This sequence comes from Ibycter americanus, assembly GCA_035590275.1. Lineage (NCBI taxonomy): Eukaryota > Metazoa > Chordata > Aves > Falconiformes > Falconidae > Ibycter > Ibycter americanus. Next base: position 105,123,864 of record JAVJGI010000001.1, on the reverse strand, counting down.
GATGTAGGAAGAGGCAGAAGTTTTACAAAAGGGTCAGGCTGGTTTTTTACTTAGCATAACCAAGATCTGGTGGAGTAGCTCATAGGAGTTTTAATATTTAGTTTAATATTAAAGCACAGAGAATAGAGTGGGAAAAGAAGGAAGGCATTGTCCGTGCAGGAGAGGTAATACACTTGCCTGGGGGACCAGAGCACAGAGGAGGATGCTCTTGCTGAAAGGTGGAGCAGGGCTTCAGCAGCCTCGTGCTGGGAGGATTTAGCTGCTACTTAGGGGTGAGGGAAAGCCCGTAACCAGTCAGGTTGAAGTGTTCAATAGCCTCTTTCTCATCACCTGTCTTAACGCAGCTGGTGCAGTTAAGACCAGGAAAAGAATTATGAGAGCTCAGCCAAAATCAGGGAGGATACAATGCTACCATGAGAAATTTTCCAATTGATAAGGCCTGACGAGCTTTATTCAGGGCTGCTGAAGAGGTGGTGGGTGTAACTGCAGCTTTATTGCATTACCAGCTGCTTTGGAGAACTTTTGGCAGCACGGGAAGACTGCAGTACAGCAAATAACACACTGGTGCTTAGAGAGGAGGTAAAGAAGAGCCAGGAAATTACAGAACAGCTTGATTTCAACCCCAGGAAATTCAGGAACACACCTTTAAGCAACATGTGTGTGAGCACCTGTGGGATAATAAGGAGAACACAAGCAGCTGACATGGATTTGTCAAGAACAAATCAAGTCAGATAAACCTCCTTTGTTCTTATGACAGGTTAACAGGCTGTACGGATATTGTGGAACAGGTCGATGTCATCTCTCTTGATTTTAGGAGGGCTTTGGAAACTGTGTCATTCTCGTGAGCAAGAGAGATGGTCTAAGTAAGCCACGTCAGGGTGAGCACAAAGCCGGCTGAATTACAGCTCCCAGGGAACTGCCAGCTGTGGTAGGTGGCTGCCCTGGGGCTCTCCAGGGTTTATTGCTGTATTTGAGTGGGTTTTATTGTTTTCATCAAAATCTGGTGGATTTGTTCATTAGCTCAGCAGATAACATCAGACTGGGAGGGACTCAGAGTACGCTGGAGGATTTAGAGTATGAGCTGAACGTAACTAAGAGAGTCTGAAAAAAACCACAAGGTGACATCTGATAGGGACAAAGAGAAGTCGTTGGGCTCAGTAGGGAAGAGGTGGTAGGTCTTTGTGAAATGATGACGTTGGGCCAGGGCATCACCTGTCAGCAGGGTCTTGCAGCTGTGAAAAAGGCATGACCGTACTGACAGGTATGAATAGGAGAGCAGTTTGCGGGATGGAAGAAATAAACCCACTGGTTTTGCTCAGCAGTGGGAAGGCCACAGCCGGCTTCTCCGTCCCAGCCTCCATGTCCCTCTTCCAGAAGAGCAACGCCAGTGCCCATGGACAGCAAGCATGAGCTGCGGGGGAGGGAGGAGCGCGTGAGAGCTGGTTTAGCTTAAAGGGGAGAATAGTATGGAGTGGAAGGAAGTGGCTTTCAAATCATGAAGGTTGTTGTAAAGAGTGACAGTGTTTAACCTATTCTACCTTTAAGGTTGGATGAGAAATCAAGGACTTAAACAGCAGATTAGACCATACCAACAGTGAAGGCCTGACGGTGCAGAAATTGGCTGCCGGGGGTGGCCAGGGGGCAGGATAGAAAAACATCTGTCGGGAGGGAAGGTGGTGGCACAGCTGGTTCTGCCTTGGGGCAGAGGGACAGGGGCTGGGATGGCCCCTCAGGGCCGCTTCTGCCTCATTTTTCGGTGGTTTGCTGTGGTGTTAGGTCACAGACCTCTCCTGGAGCACAGATTATGGCACCTCCCTAAGGTTTAAACAGTTTTGTCCTCAACTACGGGTGCTTTTAAGGCAGCTGGCTACCTGAAGCCTGGGGAAACCAGTCTGGTGAGTTCATCTGCCAAGGGAGGGTTTCTGACAGTGATATTTCCCTGGGAGTCTTTTAACTGCTTTCAGTGTCTCTCTTTTCTATTGATCTAACAGATAGGATCTCCCTTACCTTTTTTTCCTCTCTCATTCAAAGCAAGCTGAAGGTTTGGGCCATCAGAGAGAGGGGGACCCAGCCCGCCATTAGCCCTGCAGAGCACCATGAGCTGCGTTATTGGCTTCTTTTGTGTGGATATTCTTGAATCCAGTAAAACAGGTTGTTTTTCCCCCAACATACCTCACTGTAATCAACCATGGTGAAAAAATCAGAAGGCAGCTCTCAGAATATGATCAAATAAATTAGTATCTTTGATTGTGTTTACTGAGACTCGCCTCCTTTTTTATGTGCAGCACAGTAAGGCTAATATAGGTTTCTCTCAATTATTTCAGTGATTTATTTCACATCCCTGCAGCAGATGCTGATCTTGATTCTGTTATTGTCAGGGGGTTTTGGTTATTTTTCTCAGAATTGGTAACTGGTTGGAGCGGTTCAGGAACATGATTTTTTGTTTCCTTTGCTGTTAGACTGGTTGAGCAGAGGCAAACTGGGTAGCCAAGTTCCCATGTCAGGTACTCGCTGTGCACGTTGCTCCTTACAACTGATCTTTGAGTGGGGACTTAGATCCTCCTTGTGATAGATCTCTTGGGGCTACACACTATGGATCCTTTTTGCTTTGATTTACCTCCTATGCTGAAAAACCTCTCTGTGCTGGAAATTATTCTTCATCCAGTCTGTTTAATCCAGGCTCCTACCCCATGCCTGTAACTGCGGCATCTCCAACATAATACCAGCTGTCTTGAAAAGGAGTGTTATGGCTGCTAAATAGAAGCTGATGCCCTTTTCTTACCTGTGGTGAATTTTTCTGCTTCTCCTCTTGCTACTGAATCAAAGACTCTGACTTCTTTGATGTAGTCTTGTCGAGACAGGAGCTCTACGATTTTCTCCCCAGTAAAACCACATCCTCCTGTCACCAGGTAGACCCCCATGCTCTTTACCCGTTTCTGAAGATGTTTTTGTGGTTGAGGAGTAGAGACAAGGTTGCTGCCAAGATCCTATCATGCACTGTTAATCTCTCAGCCAATACGTTTTCTGAACTAAGTCTAAAGTTTAACTGTCATATAATGTTACTGGCTGAACATTAGCTCCATCCAGTTATATATAAATCAGGTTTTCATTGGCACAGTCACATGAGTGCTGCCGCAGACATACCGATGCTGCATACAGGCCAGTTCTGGGCTCTCTGACTCAGCCTTTCCCTGCGACCATGGTAGCCCATAATCAGCGGGGCACCTCCAGCTTGCCCTGGTACGTGGCCAGTCTCAGTCGAAAATTTTGATGCCAGAAGTTTTCCACCCTGGAGAGCCCTTTCCCACGGGTTGAGCTGTCAGTCGTCGTAGGCTGGATCTCTGGGTGCTGCACAGAGATGGTGTGCACAGCACAGGCACGCTCAGCAATGGTCATCTGCAACCACCGCTGATTCTACCAGTTTGGTTATCTAGTATGGCTCTCCTGAACGAATTCTTCTTTGAGTTGGAATATATGTGTGTACATACACCCTTTCATATATTTAGGAGGAGAAAGTCATCTCAATTTGAAAAATGTCTCGGAGTAAAAGCTCTACCACATCCTTTGGCAAATTGTTACAATTGTTAATTATCATCAGCATTAAAAGAGTGAATTGTTGTGTTCAGTGCCAGACTGGCTAAAATACCTTTTCCTTGCTAGGCTGTAAAGAATGCGTGCTATTCAGTTTGTCATTTGGATAAAAAAAAAATGGGATCGGCGTTAGGGGTGTTTGATCCTGTCCTAGGATTGGGATGTGGGGAGGGAAGACCTGCCCTCCTGCACAGCCGTTTCTCTCTGCCTGTCTCATAAAGAGTCTCAGAGATAACGAAGTCAGGCCTGACCAGCCACCAGTCTCTCTCTGATGCCAAGCAATTTCCTTAAGCCTGGAGTAGTCCAATGTTTTCCAGTCCATCTTTGAACCAACTTGTCACCATTTTTGGAGTCACACACTATCCTAAAAGAGGTAGCAGTGGTGCACAGGGTAATATAATCTCCCTGATTACATTTTCTTTACAGTACGTACACTGTAATAGTTGCCTTTATGGACATAGTACTGCTTGGGAAGTTTAGGATTAGTTTGTTCCCGTATCAGGATCACTGCTTTCCCCATCCCGTTCCCCAGGCTGTGAGCAGGGGTTACCGATGCTGACTCAGGCTGCACTGGGGTGGGGGTACTCCTGGCAGCCCTTCCCTGGCCACGTACAACAGGCTGAACCGCGGAGAGCCTTTCCAACTGCTTGAATGTAGAAAATATTGTTGGAGCCATTCTTACTATGGTGTTAATGCTTGTCTGTCTAAAAAATAACTTGTATAGCAACTTGCTGCCAAGCATGTGGTTAATGAAGGGTTAAGGCAGTGTATTCAAAGTGTGTTTCATTTTTGAATATATAGTTTTCTTTTAATCAGCTCCTGCTAGAAGTTCAACCGGTTCAACTCTGCCATTGATTCTTCTTGTGCTGTGTTGAGCGTTAGGAAAAGTGCAGTTTCCCCTTGCTGCGATTACAATCAGTGGCCATAGTGGCCCAGAGACCAACACGGGCCTGATGCTAATTTGGTGCCTGGCAGACCAGCACAGCCACAAATGTCCCGAGAAATTAATTTAGCCTTTTATCCAGCAACTCCCAATCTGTACAGCAGCGATTAACAGAACCGCCTTCCCTCAGAGGACTTTTTGCAAGGATAAATATATCAGAGTTGGAGGTGTTAGACACAAAAACCAAGATAAATACACCCTGAGAGACCCAGGGAAGTGCTGCATGAGAATGTTTGGCAACAAGTAACCTTGGGATGTCCTCCTCAGCGATGCAAAAAGCTGTATGAAGTAGGGGCCTTGACGCTGTGGACGCTTCTTAGTGTTTATGAGATTTAGCCTTTGCTATAATACTGCTGTCTGCATATCTGCAGTGTAATCTGATCGGTAAGGGAAAGAAATTGGCTGCAATTTACATATCTCTTGTTTTTGTTAGGATATAAAAAACAAGTTCAGAAACCAGAACTGTCACATCTCTGATGGGAGCCAGCCCAGGTCCCCTCCTGCAGCCAAGGCTCATGCAGCGTAAAGCCTCCCTTTGCACACATAGGCAGTTGCATCTAAATGGGTAGTTGTCCCCATTGCAGGAAGGTTAAAAAAAAAAAAAAATGTCCCTAACCACATCTTCTTCTAACAGTTTGAATTGTCACAAGAGGTGACAGCTCTGGAGGGTCTCCATAAGCCCAGAGGCAAATTCAGAGAACCTGCAAGTGGGCAAACACAGCTGCTTCTGGAGGGGGCACCAGGGGATTGCAGGGAGGGGGCCCGGGCAGCTCTTGCTGTCCCAGATGAGCCAGCTCAGCTTCCTTGAGCTGCAAGGAAACCTATGAGGAAGGGAGGCAAGCTGCAAGTAACAACAGATCTTAATTTATGCTCTTAAGCACTGCAGAGTTCTCCCTGGCTTGTTCTCCCGCCGCAGCCTGCTGCAGCCAACCCGTCCCCAGGGTGCCCCAGCTCAGCTGAGGGACAGCTGCGATCCCCGCATCGGTCCTGATGTAAAACTCCTGCAGGACCAGGGGGGCTGTTCCTGCAGGAAGACTCGGCCATATCCAGGCTGTGCGTCGTTCTGCAAAGCAAGGCAAGGCGCGGCGCTGCAAGGCGACGCCTGAAGGCTCACCCAGCCTGCTTTAGGAGGTCGCTGCCTCACCACGAAGGTGGCATATGCCCCTGCACTTGGCTGGCGCGGCCGGGAGTGCAGAGTAGTGACCGAGTACATCCTAGAGACAGAACTCAAACCTCTGAGACGGCAGTCGGGCTTGTGACGCCGTCAAGCTGCTACCTGCAGAGGAGTCAGTCCCACCGTGGGCAAGGAAACTGTCAGGTTTGGCTTTAGTTAACGACGGCTCTTTGTGCCCCCCTGCCCCACAGATGACCAGCAGCAGGGCGTTTGGGAACAATCCTGTTTTTTAAGAGACCTGCAAACATACATACAGCCGGAGAAAGCTGAGATGGCAGGAGAGGAAAACAGATGCCCTAATTTCAGGATACAGTTAGCTTGAACTGGCTCTGAACTTTGTAAATACAGGACACCTGACATCATATTCATTTACAGTATGTTTATTTCTCAGTGCATTACATGAAAGGTCTTTGGTATTTGTGGGTTCTTGAATACTGTTCCCACTCTGCTCTGTAAGAAAATGCTGAATACAAAACATTCCATATACAGTAACAAAACCCATAGCAAATAAAGAGAAATAGATATTTTGAACAATAACATAGCAATATGAAAACAGGTAAGTAACCATGCAAGAGGTGGAACAAACAGGTTGTGTTTACCACAAACATTAGAGCCTGCCATAAATGAGTTCATCATGTCAGATGAGATTTATTCTTGCTCTAAGTTAAGAAATTACAGGATTGCAAGATACTGCGTATGGCTGCCCTATAAAAGACCAAATGGTTGTAAAGCTTATTACAGTGAGAGAAGCCGGGACCATTTGCACACATACGAAACACACTGATATAAATAAAAAAATACTGTGTAAAATAACTAGTGAAAAAGTTAACATTTCCTTCTATGGATGGGAATGTGCTTTGTGAACAACTATAGCACCTTTGAATTGCTTGATTCCACTGCAATCACAGAAAAGTGGTATAGTTTAACCCCCTATACCACCAAACACCAGAATGGAATGTAATCTCGAATAAGACAGAAGCTGTAAACGTGGAGCAGAATGGCTTTCCAATAAATTGTATCGAGAAGTAATTCCAGAAGCTGATTGTCTTTTAGAAGCCTTTGTCACAGTGGTCAGGTTCCTACATTAAAATAGTTCATTGCAGAGACTGGGAGCGAACCCCAGTCCCAGAGCCAAACTCCCAGGAAGCCGCTTGTGAGCCAGATGCTCTGCCCCACTGCAAGCAGCACCAGCCCGTGCTAGCTGCAGATCTGGATCTGATCTTTATGGCCTGTTCCTTTGAGAGTTGATGGCAAAATTGCTGTGGAGTTTGGTGGGAGCAGGTGAGGGCTCTTCTCTCTAGTTTATTCGTGTTTTCCCTGGATTGTTATCAATTCTTTACAGTAAGTGCAAATTAGATACTCGGGAGAGAAGCGTTCTCTGCCTCCCAAGAGTACCAGATTGCTGGTGAGCATGAGGGTGCACAAATTGCAAAGACTTTTGGTTGTGCAATGTGCTGCTTCTGGTTAGCTCATGGCGAGGAAAATGCGTTACTACCACCAGAACTGATCCAAGTCAAAACCACACTGGAGCTCAAAGAAACAGTAAGAATTTCAAAAAAGTCTTAGGGAAAAAAAGGAAAAGAACACACTATGGTATTGCACAGTATGCATGTAACATAAAGCACTAAACATTTCAATTAAAATATATTTCTAAATGAGCACGCATTCAAAATAAATCCACTCTCTAAGTTACCTAGACATGGCAAGATGCATTATATGCCCTGGCTAAAATGAACCTTAGTATCCTGCCTAAGATGGAAAATGTGGTTGGAGTGGTTTGCTTAGTCATGAATATCATTAATGTCAGCGTGTGAGGCTGCGTTCACCTTTAAAACACAATGAAACTGGGACTGCACAGCAGTGTGGTCCAACCCTTGTGTAAGTAGAGAGGAATGAAACCCCAGCTAAGAGAGAAAGTCCATTTGGTATAATCCTGCTGTCACCCAAATTAAAGATACAGTACCGCATAAGAGAGGGATGTAGCTAAATAAAGCAAGAAGTGTGGGAAGAAAAAAATTACATAGCTCGTACAGAAATCTGGAAAAGCCAATAATTAAGATGGTTGCAACCCAAATCTAACCAGTCTTTTGACAACTGACTTGGCAGGATTCATTGCAAACAACTCCCATTAAATTTCTTTTCATCTTGCCAGTAATTTCATTTAAATAATTTAAAATCCAAAATGCTAGTCAATATGAATGACTTGAAGAAAGCACTCATCAAGCTAATGCAATAGCTTTGAATTCAGGAAGGCAAACTTGGAGGAAGAAAATTTATCTTTCAATTCAGTGTGAAGGCTCCAAAACGTCAGGGAAGTGAAAATGGCCTCATCGTGCTCCCTCTTCCCCAAATTCAACCCAGCAGCTACAGGACCAGTGAAACTGAATTTTGCAGTTTCCCTTTTTAAAGACTGCTTTGGTTTAGTTTAGTTCCCGAAGCTGCCATGAGGACACTTTCTTAATGTGGCACGCGACTATAGCTAGCACCAGCCTGCCCGGCATACACGGTTACACTGAACTGGGATTTCTCCTCATTCCAGGACCTGCGTTTCCTGCTGGTAGGCGCGAGGGGATATCTCCAGGAAGCTACCAGCCATGTCGTGTAACGTCCATGTGATCAAGACCAAGATGGTCCCAATTCAGCAAAGAGGTAATCAAGTACTTCTCAATTCCTACATGGTACTCAGCCTGCAAATGGGGAAACATCTTTTTTATTTTTTGCACATTTAATTCTTAAATGGAAAGATTATTCTGAGGCTGCGCCATGCTTAGCTGTCCACCAACAGAGCTGTCGCCCTCGCAGTAGTGAACGGAGGGGCACGGGCTGCTGTACAGCACTTCAGTCACTCGCCGTATGTTGGAAAGTTGAGCTGTTTGTATTTGTGACTGGTTTTAGGCTGAGCGCTGGTTGCCAGCCTTCTTCTAGACGCTGATTTAATTCAGCATCATTTGTATATATACTGTCATTAGAGTTAGCACTGGATTTAGAGTTAGTGTTGGGTTTGAAATTAAGATGCATTCAAAGAGACTATTTCATTCTCCCAAAAGGATTATGAATACAGGATGACTACTTGAGGTCAGTAACCTGCTTGACTTGGGCAGTTCTACTTGTTTTTTTGTCTTCTGACTATATCACGCTCCGGCTGTAATTCAGAGTACAGGCAGGCAAAGGAATGCTGGAGCCTAGAGCATCAGCTCTTGGCAAAACTGCAGTCTTAGGGAAAGAGAGCACCTGGTTACACCTTGCCTTCAACTTCCCACACTTTCGTAACGCTTTGGGCTTGCTTCTTTGAACTGGCCAAAGCAAAACGTGAGCGTACAGAAGCACAACCTGACCTACGTGGGCTGACTGCTGAATGAGCTCCACCACTGGCATCAGCCAAGCACGCCGGGATTCAAAAGCAGGGCAAGTAAATTCATTTACCGCAGCCTCCAAGCCAGCTTAAACTGAGGCCGTTTATTATTTAGCTGTACAGCAGTAAAGAGCTTCTGTACGAGGACGACTTTCTGGTGCTTGCTCGGCATCAGCTTACACCATTTCACCTGTTTTGGGATGGACAGTTGGATTTCTAAAGAACAGGGCCAAATGAAGACATATAGTGAATCCAGTCATCCTGAAGTAGCCTGTAACCTGTTCATTTCTGAAAATACAATGCTCTTCAGGGAAAAGATTTGGATGTTCTTATGTCTCTGTAGATCTACCATGTTTACAATGTATATGGAAAGGTAATTTAATGTGTGGCTAATGTTGGGCTGGCAGAGCACCTTCATGTTAAGCCTCATTTCCCAGTGTACCACATGCTTCTTGTTTTGCCTTAGGAAGATCACTTTGAGTGACAAGCGTTGCTGAAAACACGGACTGTACAGTCGCTGGTCTTTGCAACAGCTTCTGACAGAAATATTGTAGCAGTACAGTCTGCCTTTTTCAGATAGCTGTATCTTGCACTAGGAAGCAGACAGAATGTGACCAATATACCTGACATGCCATAAAATGACCAACGCAAACTCAATTTGCTTACTTTCATCCTGGTCTGAATTTGAAAACTGTCAAAACAGGGGGTGGGGTTAAAAAAATTTTTTAAAATTGTACCATTGGTTCAGCTGATTAGTCTCACCCTTTCTAAGAAAAATCACTATCTACATGAATGATATCAACTTGTTCGATTTGGTTTGCACAGCAGGTGTAGCGATTCATTTGCCACTGAAGGGCAGGTTCATCTTTTTCAGCCTGGAAGCTGGGACTTCCCCCAAAATAACAAGTTATTGCAGAAAGTAAAATGACTTTGTATTTAACTCCCAGTGCAAGATAAGCTTTTGACAAGACTCTTAATTCCTTAGGCTGTGCTTTGCTACTACACTGTCTCCAGATTCAAATGGCAAGGATTTACTCACAAGATAAAAATGAAACACTGTGAAAACATTTTCCTTAGTGATGTAGGATTAAGAAACTATTGCAAAATATCTTTTTCTGTGAACACTTATTGCTATTGCTTAAATTATCTCTGGATGCATTCACAAGCTGAACACAATATGGGAAAATTCTTGCACAATTCCATCGTATCTTACACAACCTGCTCTGTGTTTTCACAGAAACAGTCTAATCTCACTGAAGATAGAAAGTCAGTGTTGCCACAAACATTTGGATCAGAAATCCTTGCTTTGCCAACCGCAAATAGAAATAATGCCACTCACACACATATAGCAACATGAAAAGCCAAGATTTTGATGCTAAAGTACAAAGAGTAACCTGGATTTTCAGAGTAATAGTTTAAAATGTTTTTTGAATTTTCCAGTTTGTTCTTTACTTAAAAGAAATCCTTGCAGGTCACGCTTTAATGGCCTATGGAAGTGGTATCTTCACCTGGAAGTCAGCATGACACCACCCCGTGAAATAAAAGCAGATGCCACCAGCTATACCAGTGGACGAGACTAAGGCTTGGCTTTGGGTCTAGATGGGATTGATTGTCTTGGCCAATTCAGCAGTGCTTTAACTGAGTAACTTTCAAGGGCAGTGAGGAAATAAGGGGAGGATTAAACTCTTGAGACACAGTCAGAAGGTGTCATTTCTGTAGACAGCTTCTGAGGATACCCTCCATCTGGTATTCCAAAGGCAAAACAACAAAATTAAGAAAAATGTTCCGAAGGCCCTCTCTGAGCTATGGATAAGACATTCCCTGCAATAAAGGCTTAGTATTGGCCAGGTAAGGAAACCCCGTGGCCAACACGGCAGCCTCCTACCCACTTCATTTGCACTCTGCAATTAAGCACTGGGATACTGTATCTTTAACTGGTGAACAGGCACAGAAAACACACAGATGCTCCTACTTCATCCGGTTGCTTCTCCTTTTGGCTTCACTGTCATCCAGCAGTGAAGAGAGGATCTGGTAGGCCTGCGGCTGCGGGGGTCCTCCTCGTTTGATCTTGATGCTGGTTCGCAGAGGGGAGCCCGGGATCACATCTTGTCCAGAGCCTGGCTCAATGGAAGACAAAGAGTCTGTAAGGAGAGAAAGTCACGGGAGAGCGCTATTTAAAAGGGGAGGCTAAGGAAAAAATAAATGGGCCCTTCTGAACGATACCTCTTCTGGAAGACGCGTCGTCCCTCCTGTTGTCTTTGCATCTGGCAAGCAATAGCGGAGCTACATGTTTGCTGCCATCACACTGCTCCTATATTAGGTCTTTTCCCTCTGCTCTGTCTAAACTCTTCGGGGTAAGTACTCTTACTGCATGTGACCCAGCAGGTCCTGCTCTCATTTGTAATTCCATTTATAAAGCACCATTCTTCTATGGATTATAATTTTGCTTGGGCTATAGCTGCTACTCATCATCGCCCACAGACTCCTGCTATTGAAGGATGGGGCCAGGCGGTCGCTGGGAAGTGATGCTCCTGGGGGTTTAAGTACCATTTCACTCCTTGTAAAGGAGGACATTTTGAGGCGCTGAAAAGATTGAACGAAAGGATTGATCCACCCTAGGCCACAGCCAAATTAGCAATAAAGCTGGGAATAAATATTGGCTGCCCATTCTCCCAGCTTGCCTCATGGTAACACGCCTCCTGCCCTCCAAAGCTAAATACATGTTTGACTGCAGCCGCTCTTCTATTTTCCCAGCAGTCAGCAACAGATGCTGATAACTCAGTGCTGCCTCATCATTTCGAATGGCCCAGTTTCTTCTTCCTTCTGCCTTCAGAGATGGACGTTTACTTGTTTCCCTGCCAAGAGCCCAACCTCACAAGCTTTGGTTTGATCCCACAAGGCAGCATTTCTGTTTCAAGTGAGCGTTTGGCTGCTGGAGGATTTGGGCCATGTTCGCTGGAAGTAAACACTGCCAAACAATTTGGGCTTTCATGTGTCCTGCTGGGCTGCTCTCTGCAGCTTGCTTGGCCAGATAATCTCAAACTGCCCTCCTATTGCAGAGAAGAGATTTGTTTGCTGGTATGTTTTGCCTTGTTGCTTGGGTGGCTGTGGTTTTGGAAACCACACTGATTGTGGAGTTTCTTGGGAAAATGAGAGCATGCGATTGGCATTTCTGCGTGGGTCTTTAAAGCTGGGCTGAGTTGGGCTGCCCAGGAACCTGTGGTCAAATACTTAACACCTACGGTGGGAACATGACCAGATAGTTGGGGCTGGCTGATTTAAACCTGTGTGGTGCCCTTCTGTGCAGGGAGGTCTGCGCTCAAGGAATTTCTGTTTTGTTATTTTATGTCTTTTTCTGTTGTTTTTTTTAACCATATACACATACAGGGATGAACATAATTGCACAAGGAAAAAATGCCTTACTTTCCAAGTTATAAACAGTATTTTTGTAGGGCCTAAAATAGGTCTTAAGTTAAAGAATGGAACTATCTCAAAAGCAGACAGTAAAAATATAATTATCTATAGTTATTGGGTAAAAAGGAACTATTTAAAGTCATACAATATAGGTGTTTAAATATGGCCTTAACAATACAACTAAGTATCATCCATTTTTGCTGACGCAGATACACTGGTATAGAAGTATACATGGGTATAAATAACTCATTTCCATCCCAAGCAATAACAGAATACATTTCTGCCAGTAAAAATGGTTTGCTGAAACGACTGTTTCAAAATAACAGCAGTGCATGCCTTGTTGCCGCTGTATTGCCAAAAGACAATATAAAAAATCGGTAAAATAGACTGTTCTGCAGGGGCAAAGTTGCGTGGATCCCCCAGTCCAAGCCCCAGTGTCTATACAAGCTTCCTGACGAGCTTTTTGCTTTATAGCAGTATAAATGAAGGTACAAAGTAAAAGATAACAGAAGGCCAGGCCCTGGGTCCTGTAAATACACAGCACTGTGCTTATGGGCTGGGTTCCCCTTCCCCTCTTACCCGGCTGGGCACGGATTGCTGCCTAGGTGATGTAGTGGGCAGCTTGCTGGTACCTCCACCATCTCAAAGCAAAGCAGCAGAAAAACATCTTTTCCTGCCCTTGGTGTATAAAATCCAATGAAAATATGAAGCAAACTAGGATTAATGCAGCGGTAAGGTCAGGGTGACTGTGGTTAAATCATGGGTTTGTGATTCATGATTTCCCGAACAGCTTAAGCTGTTGTTGCCTATTGCTTTTGGAAATAAGTAGTGCTTTGGGCCCCTAAAGGACAGATGGTCATTGAACAACGAGGAGCAGTGCAGACACCGAAGCCAGTTCAGCCATACGACATAGCACCAGGCACTGACACTGTTTCGGCTTTGAAGTGCCCAACAGCATTTTCATTTTATCACTGTGCTGGCTGCAGAAGGGACCTGTGCGTTCCCCAGGCATGCTGCCTTACTGCACGGGAACAGATGCACTTTAAGGCACTTGCTTAGGAACTGCTGGACATTTTAGCTATTTAGCATTTTCATAGGCTAAATCAATATCCAAAGGCTACTTCACAATACAGGTGGATATCGATCTGAAGGAAGGTGTGAGCTGCTTCTTTTACAAGCGAGGCCAGGAATGAGGTTCCATGTGTCAAGGAGAGTATAGGAAAGAGAGGCGCTACGGGATTTGGTCACTGCCAAGGAGCAGGCTTGTTTCTCGCAGGCTGGGATAGTAGAACCAAACAACCTTTTGCCTCTACTGTATTTCTGAAAGGAGAGAAATGGGCACAGCAATTTTTGGCAGCTGTGAGAGAATTGATCCTCAATACCCCAGAGGGAGAAGTCTGATCTGTGACAATTGCACAAACCCATACCCTGGGTTAAGGGAGGAAAACGCTCGTTAGGGGGTGATGCCACACACCGTACCAGTGACAGGAGAGCAAATAGCCTCAATAGAAAACGTAAAATCTGTCTGAATGAAGAACATGTGAGGCTGAGACCATCTTTCAATTTGAGGGTGAAAATAGGGTTTATGAAAATTATAATCATGAGACATTCAGGGATCGCTGATTTTCAGGGTAACATGGTAGCAGTGTTTGGCCTTTCTCTGTAAAATATAGCACTACACAAGGCAAGGGCCTCAGTGGTGTTAAAATCGTTTGGGAGACATTATTAACAGGATTAAATGATCTGGCCTAAAGGCTTGAACAAGCAGCTCCCTGGGAAGCTGGTAGATGATCTGTGCCACATGGCTTGAGCTGCTGCTCGTGACTTGGCTCTCCAAATTGTAATAAAAATTACTGTGGGGGTCATTTCACCTGCTACTGTAAAGTCAGAGTAACTTGTACATGGTAGAAGCTCTAAGTCCTCAGCAGTTCTAGGCATACTTTAAGTCATGTTAGGTACCTAGTTTTGAAAACCCAGCTTAAACAGATACTGAGGAGACTGGGAGGGTATTTAACCATCAAGCAGCTGCCTGAATGGAGCCTCCAGTTGTCTAGAAAAGAAAACCTTAGCAACGCTTACCATGAATTCCTATCATGTGCTCAAGAATTAATACCCTCTCGGCTAAAATCTTCAGAGCTTCTCGAAGCTGTTGAACACCTTCCCCCTGCAAGAAGGAAAAGAAAACTAACATTGGAATATGTTGCAGAATAGCCTTCTTGGTCATAGCGTTGCCTCCGTAAAACCAATCTATGCAATGTGGACATTTAAAAATTATGTAAAAGAGGAGACAACCTGCCCCGTGTTTGCTGAGCCTCTGACACAAAGCCATGCCTTTCAGTTTGGTTCCTACTTCTGCAGTGGGCCAAACCCAGGGTGCGTATTCCTGTCAAACCTTTATACGGTGCAACTTGTGTTAACATACGCTGAACTACCTGGAAACCAGGTTTTGCTCTTGTCTGACATTTACTTTGAACATCAGTGAGTTACCTGGGCTTTCTCTTTGCTGTTACACCAGGAAACAGGGGCAGGTAGCTAGCATCATCTTCTTGCTCCCTTAAAAACTGGAACAGTGGTATGCAAGCCCATCCCGATGGACATCACAGTGCCTCTCAAAGAGCTCCCAGCTGGGCCACATGCTGCCTATGTCCACATACCTTCATGCACACTCAGGCTGTAGTTTCTTACCCCCAATGCCTTAGGGATGGGCTTGAATGGACAGATAGATGTTGGGAAGGATTTTGGGGTGGGAGAGCAGAGGCTGAGAATGCCAACTCTGCACAGGCAATTTGATCTCTTCTGGGAGTCTGTCCCTGAGCGTGTGGGAGGGACAGTGGGGGAGTAATTCCCTACCTTGTGGCAGCTCTGTGTGGCAGAACAACCACAGGGGACTGAGGAGGTGTTCAGAGAGCGTGGTGGGAAGGGCAGTTGACAACATGGCCAAGGAAACCTTAAAGACCAGCACTTCTGGCATGTATTAAGTTCAAACCCAAGGTTCACATCATCGCTTGCTCTGCACGTTCAGCTGTGGACACAACCCTTGCCCCCACAAACCAGCCTGCCAAAGGGAATATGGTTGAGGGACAGTAAAAAGACAAAGGAAACCGGCAGTAGAAATACAAGCTTACATCAGCGCCTTTGTCACCTTCCTCACCCTTCTTGCCTGGTTCACCCTAAAACAAACAAGAAACAGAAATTTGTTTTCACGTGACTGAGGACGCTGTCCAGGATCACCAGCATCCCTTCCCTCCAAAGGATCAGCTTAAAGGCAGAAGCGTTTCACCAGCACAAACCAAACTGACTCTCTGGCACTTCATGTCAAGGGCCAAAGTGCTCCCGTGAGCTCTGTCCTGGCTCCCATCAGCTTCCCAGGAGGGCACCACCATTGCTAACACATTTCTAATCAGGTGTGGCCAAGCTGCAGGAGGGGCTGGCTGCCATGGCCTGGGCCCACAACAAGACCTCTCATGAGGCTCTCATTGAGTAATGCTTCAAGCTAAAACACAGAGATAAAAATACTGCTCCCCTCCACCAAACACACACGTGTTCATCTTTGATTTAGAACATAAAATCCTCCATTCTGCTTTCATTAATTTGTCACATCACTTTCTGCCTCTGAAGATGCTCATTAAGCTTTTCTTGAACAAAGATCCCTATGTGCTGTGAATATTGGTCTGACGTTCCCCCCTAACCAGGAAGTTCATGCATTTCCCAAAGAACAGACGACATGGAGAGATTAAACTACAAACTAAACATGAAACAAGGCTAACAAACTGATGAATAAAATAGAGGGGAAATGCCTGGGCTCCTCAAACTTGCTGGACATCCCTGAGATACTTGCAAAGCAGGGGTGGGCATGGGAGGAAGGATGGAAGGAAAGGTTGTGTGAATCGTACAAAATGAAGAGGTGGAATTAAGGAAGAGAGAAAGGAAACCTCCTAGAGGACCTAGGACCTCTCTGGATGTTGCCAGCCAAATACCTGCAGCTTGCTGCACTAGCTTACTTTCAGTCAACCCTCATCTCCACTGGTTTGTGTGCACCCTAGCCACATGTGCCAGTGCAGACACCTCCTGTGTGCATTTGTTCGGGTATTGCCAGGAAATCATTTGGAGACATCTCTTAATCCCATGAAAGGGTTTCCAGCCCAGCTTGACAGACCGAGGTGCAGGAGAGAGCTGAGGGCAGCTGATGTGCTTTGTTTCGCAGTGCCCACCTTTGGGTTCTGACTGCCAGGAACCTCGCGGGGCCCAGAGGGGGCTTCTGTCTGCCAAGGTTTGGCAAAGCACGTCTCCTCTGTCGGCACAGTGCCTTCCTGATCACGGCATTTCAGCACTATGCTTAACATGCAGGAAGACTGTGTCATTGGCAGAGGAATGCGTTAGGGTGAGGATGCCTACTGACCAACCGCCTGAGCTGGAGACAGTCGACCTAAGCACTGCATCTGAGAGAGCTGGCTGAACCAGCTGCAGCCCAGCCAGGTGGTATTTATGGTGCCAGACCAGCACCAAATCCATCTAAGTCTTGCACACACCCGCAAGTACCTCACTTACAGGAAATCCCTTAATGCCCCTCTCTCCAGTCAGACCTGCTTGCCCCTGTTGGAAATAAACTAAGTGTCATTAGGAGATATTTTTCCATTTGACAAGAACATAGTGTAATTTTTACTAGTGGAATTAAGATGGCTTAATGAAAAACCTTACACTTGGGATAACGTGAAAAAAATTCCTCTCCCTTGACATTATCTCTTAGAGACAGCAAAAGGGGGTCACGGTTTTCTGTCAAGTATCAGCTCCAAATCCCATCACACTTTGGAGAAGTTTGGTTTGATACAGAGCTGCTCAGCTCAGTACCCTCTCAGTAAGACGATTAACAATTTTCTGAACTTTACAGCAGTCAGTTACATTATACCAGGAAGGAATTTGGCTGGAGATTTCTTTCTTGCAAAGATACCGCATTCTTCTCTCTAGTAAAACTGATGGGCTGATGCTGCCCCAGACAGCAAACAGAGCCGAGGACTCCCACAGAGCACTGATTTAATCTGCCTCCTGCTCCACACACACATCCCTGCGTTAACCCCAACAGCTACTGATCAAAACACATGTACAATATTTTGGTTGGTTTGTTTCTTTTTCCTGCTGTGTTAATTTTCACATTGTTCTCAGTGGGGGGGCTTTTTTATTCTTTTTTTAAACAGAAACATTTTGAAATGGTACATGTTGGTTTGGGGCAGGATGAAATGGCATTGAACTGAGCATCTTTTTTCCCTGTTTTCCTCTGCAGCATTGGTTTCCCACCCTGGAGCAGGGCAGAATCCCTGACCAGGAGAACAGTTGTAGATTATTTAATAAGAAAGCAGGAGCTTGGGAAGAGAAAGCAAAATTTAAAAGCATCTTTAGAAATCCATTGATGAAACAGCCACATATTTAACCCGGCTCTTCTGCCCTGGACCTACACAGAAACAAACCCATCCTTTTTTTCCCCCAAAAAAACTACCTAGCTGGTGGCAGCTTTTTGTAGTATTTGCCAGAAAGGGAGAGCTGCTTTGTTTGTGTGTCCATCAAATTGCTGCTGCTGTGTATAAAAGCAATGGCCCTTGGCAACTGCAAAACACGCCTGTGGAGAGCCGTGCAGAGCTCGGTGAGCAGCTAGCCAGCACCAGACAAAGGCCCGTGCCGACACGAAGAGCGCTGGGAGGAAGGCCCAGTTTGTTGGGTGCTCCAAGCATCTTCAAAGGGATGAACTTGGATTCTGCGCTGGAGGGAATAAGGCCTGTGAAAGCCCAGGCAAGAGGCAAACCACAGAAAGGAGACATAACAACGCACTCAAAATACATAAACAGACTGTTCTCTGTGTCCAGGAGAAATAGAAAGGATGATACCAGCTTAAAGGGGATCAAAGGATATTTAGGCTGGATGTAGAAATATCTCGCTGTACCTCTGAAGACTGCCTGGAGATGATGTGCTGTATCCCTCACTGGCACTGTTTAAGAACAATACGAACAGAGGCTGATCGGGAGCGGCACACATATAGATGTGCCATCCATGGGATGCGCTCAGACTGCGTCAGGTCTCTTCTACATGTGTTCTCTCCGAGATTAAGCAGGAAGAATGTATAACAACATTTCCTCAACTCTCAATAGATACTGTAAACCCTCCTCTGCTTTTCTTCGCAGCTGCACAGCTCCTCCACTCTGTGTAAAGCTAGCCCTAATTTGTATCCACCAAACCCAAAATTGTAGCATGTAGTTGTCAAAACCAGCATTCAAATCCACACTTACAAAAGACAAAAAGCACGCAGACATCCTACAGAAATTCTGCCAGAAAAAGCTATCGGCTTCACTTTCCACGCTAACAGAGGAAGGACAAGAAACACAATTTCTCTTTTCTATTTAGCAAGACGGTTTGATATTTGAAAATCTCATTTGTCCCAAACCTAGGAGAGTTGCAATTCTGAATATCTAACAAGGAGGGAACAAAATCAAAGTCTACAGGATTTGTCTGTACTGAATGGACACAGCGCAACAGGCTTTTGTTCCAAAGTAAGTGTAGTCTTAGCAATATGGTCAACACCAAGCTAAAGCAAAATGTTAAATGAATCATTGAGAAAGAGCTCTTATCAGTTTCCTGGATGGAAACTTGACACTTTGCCATATACCATGCTTTTTTTTTTTTTTTTTTTTAATTAAACTGAAAACTATCATTTAATGGCAATGAGCTGTAGTCAGTAACCTCTGCTGAAATCTCATCAGTTAAGGTTTTGCTCTCTATCAGAATCTTAAATTCTAGTTCCAGAAATACATCAGTCTGTAATCTATTAGTAAAGCCAATACCTGCCCAAAGTGGTTGATCTGCACAAGGAAACTGTTATTAAAAAATCACTAACAGTCACCGAAAATGGTCTCTGTCTCTCAGGGAGCTGCAAGTGATTTCTTACGTAAGAACAGGCACCAAGCACCCAAAATAATGTGCAAAGATACTAAAATAAAACGGAGCTTTTTAAAAGCATACGTGCTTCATCCTCAGATACCCACTGCTCCTTGGGGTGAAGTGCATCAGGAGGGAATAAAACGAGCCACTGGGACTTGCTCTCCTTGCACACAGTCTGGACAGAGGAACACAGTTTAAGTCTGCTGCTGGTTATTCTCATGAATTTGGGAAGTCATTAAATTGGGGTTAACCAATTTGCATTTGTCTTTCTCAGCTCTTTCAGACATCCCTCTGTCTTTTGGATTGGAAGACTGAGCAGAAATAAGAAGAGGAGATGCTGCCATAGGGGGGAAGCATGTCATCTACAGCCACCCATTTACAGGTGGTGACCTCCACGTTCACCTCCATCTATGTGATGGTAAAAGTGGCACTTGGAAGAAAAGGGAACTTGTTCTCTACAGCTGTGGCACAAGGTGGTGTCAATGCAGCCACCACTGCAGTCACCCATCATTTTAGAGGTACCAACCAATATTTTTCTCCTTATCTTCTTCCTTTCTTTGACTCTGCTTCACAGCAGGGTCTTAGTGATTGTCCATCTGTGCCCACTTCTGCATTTTGCAGGTCTAATTGCTGTTTGACCCTCCACCACATACTACGTTCTCAAATGATTCTGCCCTCCTAGTGTCTCTCAGAGATTTCACAGACCTTTCGGAGAGTAAGCTGAACAGAAGCAGCTGAAGGCCCAAATGCCACTCTGAAACCCTTCCCTGTGCTTGAATGTTGCCTGGGAATCTGACACAGGCTTTTCTCTAGCATTTCGTAAACTTCACCAGTTTGGAAATAACATTCACACAGCCCTTTTTTCTACGCTTAGTTATTAGCACTTGACAACCTGTCAAGGACTGAGGTGTAGCACACGAACATATTAAGAACATAATTTCAATATTCCAAATATATTAAGAACATCATTTGACCTGGGGAGTGGCTTTGGTTCAGGGAAAGTCTGATGAGCTTTTACTGCCTTATGGCCACAGAAAGAAGAGTTCAGTTAGACCACTCGAAATACTCCACGCCGAAGAGCTTCAGCTGGCAGAAGAAAGTTGGTCTCCACAAACCTTTCCATACCACGTATTTGCTACCTAAATCTCTTTAGGGAACACCAAACTTTACAAGAAATTCAACCCATGATCTGTACAGTAACACCCCCCCCATCTTGGTCCTTGCAGAAGATTTAGAAACTACATTTAAAATTGTTCGTGGCTCTAGTCCCACAGAATTGGAAAGACCTATGCTGTATATAATTTCTGAGGCATCACCCCAGATGCTGCTGGGAATCTCTCGGTGTATGTAAAACCTTACCCTCTCTCCTCGGTCTCCTTTGGAGCCTTTTGGCCCGGGTTGTCCTGGAGAGCCTGGTAAGCCCTAGAAAAGATGCAGAACAAGAAAGAATTAATTTCTGCTGTGCATCCTTTATGTAGGTGTCACGAATACATTTCCCAGTGATCCTCAGCTCCCCAAAACCTCATACACCCATTAAGCAATTGGGTTGGATTCTTTTTTACCCTCACGCAAAAACAATGGAAGCTCTGTTCGCAGATATCCTGAGCCCTACAGTTTCTGCATATCCATCTATTTGAGTCTTTCAAGGCACTGCAGGGTACTGGTGTAACGTTTTTAAGGGTTCAGTATGACAGGATAGTTCTTGTTCTCAGTTACCGAGAAGAAATTAATACATAGGTAGTATGGTTAGCTTAAAAATCCCCACTACTTTCCCCCTCTTCATAATTGCCTCAGTGGGTGGCATGAGTAAGCATACATACCTGAAAATTAATTGGATTGTGCAGTGGAAATTATTTTGAAGCTATTCACTCACCCTAATAAACAATTTTCAAATTAAGCCCAATCTCTACTAATAATTTTGCTCCCTGGGTTGAATAAATCTATAAAACAGTCACCAACAGATAAGAAGGGCATAGTCTCCAGATTTCTACTAATTGAACTGCTCTGCAGAAATTGATCCAAATTCTTAACTTATCCACCCAGCAAAGCCGCAGCTATAAACGAGACAGGGAGAAAACAATATTGTTTGTTTATATTCAGCATGTCAGCTCCCCACCGCCACATGCGAGATGCTTTTTTCCACCTCAAGTGACTTGCACATCGCCTTGGAAACTGCAGCAAATGACAGTACTGCTCCACTCCGGAGCGCTGGTGATTTAAGCCAACCTGCTTCACCACAGCCCCCAGGAACCTCCACCTCTCAGCATCCAGAGAAACGGGCTTCCTAGGCATAGCTGCGAGGGGCCTCAACATCTGGTTGAGTGGCCCAGCAAGACTAGATGTAAGTGTTTTGAGGGTCTGCAGGAGGAGCACTCTCCCAGTTTGAGCTGGGAGGCAGCAACGCTCAGCATTAGCGCGTTGCTCCTTGCCTGCAGTCAGTCCCACCAGCTCACCGCCAAGCCGCACACTGAGCTGGCCTCCTGTGGCCTCTGGGCTCTTTTTGAGGTTCAGAACCTGAGGCCTCGTTTAGGAGGTTACCTAGGGCTGCCAGACAAGGTCGGGCACAAACCAGGTTTGGCCCTGTGCCAAACATGCAGCATGAACAAAGCTTGAGTGTCCCTAAGCATCCTTTGCTCTTGACAGCTCTCAGCAGTGACTTTCAGTGCGTGATTACACGGGGATGCTCAACACTGAATTCCACAAATCTGTTGCAAAAAATAAAAGATATGTAACGCGTGCCGCGTGTCAAAAAGCCAGACTCTACTATGGAGCCTATTTATGAATTGTGAATTACCTTATATTTAATCATGTTAAACTGCATCTGTCATTTTGCTGCCAAATTTCCCACTGTGTTCCTATCTGTCTGGAGTTTCTCAGCGTTCTCCAGAGCATTCACTAATTGAAATGATTCCGCTACCCTGGCAAACTTTCACTAACCTGTTGTCTGTTGCTTCTTCAAAATGATTAATAAATACACAGTAAAAATCTCCTTTATTTCTAGCAGTTCCAAACCTCCTCTTATCAGGATCTAGGTTACACCCCTCTGCTCAGTTACTCTTTTTCTCTGTCTGTGCTCTTCAGTCACTTCTATCTCTTTAGTCATGTTAGATTCCTTTAAAATACTTGATGTTACTGGTTTACCTCCACATTAAGTAATACTTTTCCCAAAACTGGAGTCCCTTTGTATCAGTCAACCGCAATTTTGAGTAGCTTGGCAGTTCACTACTCATCATGACTTCACTTCTTTCCATTTAACTAGCTTTTTCCATCCATGTGAGCACATTGTCTTTCTTCTACCATAAATTCTTTTGAGTGAGTTTATCACACTGCATTATTACCTCCCCTCTCCACAATCTTTGTATCAATAAATAATCAAACTGATGGGAATTTGTGATATTTTTCTTGACTAGTAAGTGCTATTTCTGAAAAAGTAGGCTTAACAAATGCACTTTGGTGAATTGGTGAATTGCCATTGATGCATTTTTGTTCTTTTTATGTGTTCCATAGGAAACACAGTATTTTTCTATCACTGTGTTAGTAAAGCCCATGTCAGATCCTTTGCATCAACTCAGGCCACAGTGAAATGTTCTGACACAGCAACAGCAAGATGTGTTGCTATGATTAATGGAAAATCTGGAAAGCGCAACCATTTCAACCTCTCAACACAATTCAGAATGAAAAAAAGCTATTACAATCACAGAATTTCATGGGGAACAAAACATCAGATCTAAGACTTATAAACTACTCTTTCTCTTCGTGCAACGAGAAGATATTTTACACCTAACCCCCGGCTCTGCCCCTCAGCTCCAAAGCACCTTCCCTACCTGTGATCCAGGGACTCCGACAGGTCCTGGTGGCCCTTTGGGTCCTGATGCACCTGGTGGCCCTGGTGGGAATCATCATTTGAGACAATTTAAAGGAGACTTAGAAGGAAGAACCCTGAATTCCAAATGCATGCACTTCCTTTCACTGTTCTGCTTAGTCTCTCAATGGGTAAGAGCCGTTCACTGATTGCAGGACTACAGCATAAGCGCTTCATCACACACTGGATCACTGGATACCCACCATCCTGATAGAATATATCCCTATGCCCTAGGGAAGGTGTTAGAGCTCTGGGAGGAAAACAAGGTGAAAATAGGCAGGAGGCATGTCAGTAACATGCTGCCCTTCCATTGTTTAAAATTACAACTTCTGAGAAAACTTAAACTAGATCCATGAAACAGCTACAGCTGCTGTTTCTGAAATGGAGTCCAGTCTTGTAGGTGGTAAGGCCTGCTACGGTCTGTCCCTGTAGTGCTGTCAAAAAGTTGATGATGAATAAGAAGGAGACAGGGTTTGGAGACAGCCAGCACGAGAGGCTGACTGTGGCAAGGCAAAGCTCTCTCTTGTTCTTTACTCACTCCAGTGGCAATACATTCTTTTAAAGTCTGTACCACAGAAGGGCCTGCTTCCAGGTCAAGTTAAACACTGTCTAAAACAGGTCAACTTGTTTTACACAGTCACTTAACAGATTCATTCCTTTTGGAAAAATAATTATATCTCAACAGCAGCTGTTAAATTATACCTGCAAATGGGAGACAAGATATTTGCTTAGTCTGAACTTAGCAATGCTCCTCTCTGCTTTAGTTTTATGACAACCTTTGAGATGAAACAATGTGGACATAATACACAAAGTACAGCTGAATCAGCCTCAATCATTAATGCATCATACAAATGCCTAAGTCAAAGAATAAAGGAGCTGAAGGATAAATGAAAGGCCCTCATAGTGAAAGGAAAAGCCTTTTCTGCAACTAATGGGAGTTCACTCCTGAAAATGCATCATACAGGGAACTGCTGATGTTTGCAGGAACACTATCTTTTAAACCACCCATCAGCATAGAGAAAAAGAATTGCCACTGAATTTTCATCCCAGATTCTGATTTCAGTTATAGTGTTGAAAATCTGGAATAGCTCAAACCATCTCCAGAGTCTGCATACACATCCCAGAGCACCTGGCCAGATCCTGCTCCATGGAGCTTAACAGCAACAGGACAGGATTCAGCAATGGTGAGAACAACTCTGCTCTCATAAAGGAATTCACTGGACAACCCTTTCTTAAAGATAGTCTTTAATCACTCCCATTGCAAGATGCGCCCTGCCAAAGGTAAAACACTCTGCCACTATCAGCAGATGAGAAACCTGGTTACTTCTTGCCACCCTTCCCACTCCTGGACCCACTGCTCTACGGCCCTTCCAGTGAGGACCACTTGCTTTCCCTGCAGGCATCTCAGACCACTCCAGTCTCTATCAGAGATTTCTTTTGCTCATCCTCCCCATCATTACAGCTTTGCAGCTCAACCGAGTTTATTACCTGGTGGCCCAACAGGTCCTGGGGCTCCCCGTGGTCCCGGCAGGCCAGCCATGATGGTGTCTATGACGGTGGAGGCCAGCTGGGGTTCTCCATCTGTGTTAAAGAGCACAGCAGTCAGTGTCGAGCTGCCCAGTCCCAGCAGGCAGGACTTCTCTCCAAAATCCTTTGGCGCCTGTTGCTGGCCAAGGGCAGGCAGTGCTTCAGGATGTGTAATTTGGGCTCTTGGAGCAATTGCCCTTGGGTCTTTAAGGGCAAGGGCTGTGTCCCCTACATCTGCAGAGCTTCTCATGTCACCTCTGATAACCCCAGTGAAGTTGTCCTTTCTGTCAAAAAATTGGTGTTCCTGCACACTTACATGATCCTACCTTTGAATGCCAAAGCAGATTAAGAGTAGCTCTGCCCATCTTCAAGACACATCTGGCTTCTGGCTACCTGAGAAGTTGAACATGGATCTGGAGCTCTCTCCTGCCTGGCACCAGTGACCTGCTGAGCCACCCTGGCAGTCCAGCACACACCCAGCAGCCCAGCGAGCTCGCCCTGGGTGAGGTGGTGGTGGGAGATGCCCTGAGGTCTGAGGATGCAGGAAAGCCCAGGGAGAGGGTGTGCTCTGCCCCCTCCACGTACTCGGGAAACTCTCTTGCCATTTGGGATTATTTTAGGTGTTCAACTGGCTGGCTTGGGCAGGTCCACTGAGTTCTGGGAAACAGATGGAAACGGGAGTGGAGCAGGGAAAGGAAAGCCATCAGCAGGAATGGGAGGAATTTTATACTTTTGCACATCTTTCTCAGTCCTCTCCTGTTATGAACAAATATCAGCAGCCTGTAGCTGTCCCCATCTTTCTTCATCCTTGAACCGGCTTACCACTTCAGCTGGTAACTGAATAGAAAACCCACAATTACATATTAAAAAGCAACGCTTATTATTCATTGCAATTCCAAAACCACGCTCAACAACCTTATTCCCTATGGACCTGTACTGTAGCATACTAGTAAATTGTGTGGGTTACCTGTATGGCAGCATCTTTCATCTGAGCACCCCACAACACTATTTGACAGTTGTGGAAACCTTGGGGCAAAAATTCCTTGACCAATCAAGACTGCAAGATCACGAAGCAAGGAGGGGAACCCCCATGTCCTGGTGCTACGAAGACTTGTAATCCGCTGTCCTGACCACTGCTGTAGGACCAAAAACATATTTCCTGCTGCATGTAACCTGGAAGATGTTGGCTCCTGGTCACTGGGATGGAAAACCCTCTGCAAGGTCCACATTTTCCATAGCTGGAGGCCACCATGCAGGAATAATGTCCCTCTCCTCCTGCCCATGACCTCAAACTTACGCATGCTCCCTTTCACCCATCCCTTTAACTCACCGCAGTAAAATTCAGGGGAACCCTGTGCAGTAAAAGACTGCAAATGTCTCACCGCTATATTGATGCAAATATCAAGAGACACCAAGAAGATCAGAAGGGTGTTTGCTTACTCTGCAGAGTCCAGCCCAAAGGACATAAAGTGAAATCTCCAGAAATGTTAGCAGACACATTATGAAGCCTTTTCAACTTCTGGAGTGTTGGCAATGACAGAGAGGACTTTCAAGCTAGTTGTTTGAAAGCAGTTCCTAGGGAAAACTGTGAAATCTCTTTAACTGCCAAGGATGACAGTATATCTCTGCAATGCCTGGCAGCAGAACAGCACAGGATCTAACCCAGATCCCTCCAAGAACCAAATTCCATGCCTAAAGCCTGAATGCAAACAGGTATTTATTTGACTGTTGTTTCTAACCCCATCCATTTTCCCTTCTTCATAGACCTGAAACAAAGCAACTGAGACTGTTTTCATGTTCAGAAGGAAAGGTACCCAAGTGAAGTGTGTAATCCAATTAATTTGAGTTTTATTTGACCATGTCAAAATCCATCACAGCTTGGGAGTAAGACGAAATTGGGAAATGAGCATTGAACAGCAGTGAAGGCATTAACAATTGCAGAGCCTTTTGTTTTTAAAGAACAACTGGTCGACAAAATCAAATGCACATTCACTGAGAGGGGGAGAGGATGGGCTGCAAACAACCAGGGTTTAATTACTGCTGGAGGTAAGCCAGGGATAAAGATTTGGGTTACAAAACATTCCAGCTAAATGGTACATTATTGCAATGACAGAGCTGCTCCCCCAAATTCACCCCTCCGGACATTTGACCCAAAGTAATTTATGAAAGGCGATTCCATAATTATGACACAGAAGAGTGCTCTGCTCAACAGCCCTTGAGATCAATCGCTCCTGATTTGGCCTCTGCAGCACAGGAGTGTGGACACCCGGGAAATCTAGAGTGGCTCTTCCCTCAGCTGCCTGGCCTGGCAAAACTCACTCAGATCAAGGTTTCCTTCCAGGGTAAGCTCTGAATGAAACATACTGTGAATGACATGGGATTGAAGTGTGTAAAACACAACCCTCACATTTATTAAGGGACTCTCCATATTCCCGTAAAGCAGCAGGAAGAATTCATATCTCCTTATAAACTCCCTTCTCCTTATAACCAGGGGGAGATTCTAGGGCTCTCTGCAGCTGGAGGCTGTTACAGCAGCCACAAAATAGCTCCAGCAACTAATGGCAGCAGGAATCTTCCCTTCTCAGCCACCTCCTCTGCTGACCCAGGCTCTGCTGGGCTCAAGAGCTCAATTTTTGTTTCAGTGCTTCTGGATATACCGAAGCAGAAGGCAGACAACTGTCTGCCTCATTTGAGAAGACCTTGATACACAGTTTGCTCCAGGAGCTTTCCAGCTCCTAGCCAAGGCAAGAGGAAGAGTGCAACCAGTCTGACCTGGTCAGATACGAGCACCTACATTCTCTGGAACAGAGCACAAACATCCTGCAAAAGGGAAACCTGAAACAGCACAGAAATGTGCTGAACGACGCAGTGGCACTTGCCCAGCCAGAGTGGCAAGGCAGCTCAGAGGCACAGGGCTCAACAGCTTTGAAACCAATCGGTATGGTTTTGTAAGTCAAATGCTGCTCCCTTCCTCCTCTCCTTCCTCTGCTCAGTTCTCCCGCGCTCAGGAAGGGCCACGCATGGCAGCAGGCACTGGGATGTCACTTCGCAGATCTCTGTTCTACGCTCTTTTTCACCAAGGATGTGCTGGGCACACAGGCGAGCCCGCTGTGCCTCGCTTCCCCTGCTCTCCCTGCAGAATAGGTTAATGGTATCTCGTGTGTCCTTTGCAAACTGAAATCTTTGAGATGTAAGAAGACACAACCCTCAACAGAGTGAAAGCCGCATTCTTTTCTCTTACTTTTCCCTAAAAACCATCTTAGCTTTAGCACAAGAAAGAGGACTGAGCTGACTCTAGACCACACACCTGATCATTTTTAAGTGGCAGAGAAAGCAAGCGATCCTCATAGCAGCAGCCTCAGCAGTGGGGTATGGCAGTGTAGCTTCTGGCCTGCATCTAATGTTTCTAAGGGATAAATTCCCCCATTATAGGCTTGATTTGTTGAGACAGGATGGAAATGAAGTAATCCTGTCTTAATTTCTTTCTGCTACCTGATCTGGAAGGAGACAACTGGGACCAATTTCTTTACCACAGCACAGTGAAACTGTGAGAAAATATTTGTCTCCCCATTTTTGGCTTCTGCCTGCTGATAAACATTGCCAACAGGAACTTGTTGCGATTAATAAAGGCACATGCATTAACCATGTTCAGGCGGAACCAAACACTGTACTACTAATAATAATCTGATACAGCTTTCTCACATCTCCATGGGTGCACATGCCCATTACCAGGAATATGCTTCCCTCTGCTGTCAGCAGCTGGAATCTTATGTTTATAGTTTTCAGATGTGCTCCATCCAAAATAAATAAATAAATCTAAAAAAAATTCTACCCAGAATTTACAAGGCTAAGTTTTATTGGTTGTGGAGGATCAGCTTTCTGCCATCGTGTGGTAGGAGAAATCAGCCAACATGTAAGCAAAATGGTAAGTTTTGTAAGAAAATGGTCTTAATATTGCCACAACTTTATCATGACCACATAGATAACTTATAGTTGCAGCAAGACCTGTATTAAGAAAAAATTTTCAAACAAGAAATGTCATAAAGTTTTGGGCTACTCCTGCAAACCAAGAAGTATGCCACAGGTATGGAGGAGAAGTACAGGGCTGCCCCAGGGATGCAACAGTCACCACTTACTCACGGTCCTCAAGTCCATGTGGGAGCCTGTTGCTGCCTGGTGTTTGTATCTGGCTTCGTACAGATATTTATCCTCTTCCCATTTTGGGACAACACAAGAGCTCACCCTTCTCACACAGCGGCTGGGAAGGCCATGTAATCAATGCCTTTATACACTTTTTAGTTCATCTACTACTTTGCAAGAAACTGTTGAATTTAAAGGGTGGTTGGAGGGAGGGCGCAGCAGTAGTACCCAAACCATCCTTAAGGATCCTTTGGAATAAAAGGCTGAATGCAGAATGGTGCCATTTGGTGTGATCCTGCAAGGCAGTGAGGTGACTGTAATGCAAAATTTTCTTGTTATAAGGCTCATGAAGGCAGCATATAAATATACATTTTGTGAAAATCTTAGTATCGAACCGCAATTAATCTCATACTGCCCATACACCCTAAGTAACTGAATTGGAAATTGAGCTGTTAAAATTCTTCCCAGATTAAAAATACATCTGTTCGCTTTCAGGAAAAGGAGTCTGGTGAGCAGAGTGGGTGGAAGGGAAAGGAGAGCTCTAGAAAACTGTCAGACACACGGAGACTTACTAATCCTTGGTTGTAACTAATACAACTGAGCCTGGAAGCTGGACATCAGCAGAAATGTTGGGCAAGAGGCACAGCTGAAGTCTGGGGGAGTGCAGATGGGAGACCTGGCAGAGCCGGGGCTCCAGGAGTTTACAAGCCAAGTGGAGATACAGGTGAGCTCTGCTTTATCATCATTAGCTGCCAGCTACACAAAAATGGACTGGAAGAATCAAGCCCAAATCTGAGAGCACTCAAATAGAAGTGCATGATGTGCCTTTCCTGGAAAGCTTTCTTGCTGTGCACAGCATAAATCAAATAAATATACTTTTAAATCACCATAAGCTCAAAGAAACCCCGACCCTCCAGTTACAGGGAAGGGATAAATCATGGCCTTGGTCTGGGCTTTCAAGTCTGTAATTCTGTGTTTTGTGTGGATGTGGGATAATGTTGATGCACCAGAAATGCAGGTGGAAGATGTATCTGTGGGGGCAGTAAAAGAGATGCATTTAACAGGTGACCTTGTTATGTTACATAATTTCAGAGTTGCAAACCTTTGGTACTTACTCATTTCTGAGCAACCCTGAGCACTGTAACTCCGCAACAGCAGCACCAAGAGGTCTCTCAACAGCACAGTTTCGTTGCACCAGCACCTAATCGGCCACACTGCTGTGTTTCTCTACCCACTGATCTCTCCTATGATGCTACCTGAGCTCTGTATTTCACTAAAGACCCTCTTCACAGCAGGTACTCATGATGGAAGCTTAAAGGACACCAATATAGCCTCCTCAAAGCTACGATGAACCCAGAAAACCAGACACGGGGAACGACCATAAATCCCCCAGACCCTGTTCTCACTGATGGTTTTAGAAAAGCAGTGGCTTAGTTCCTCCTTTTGGAGAGGTGAACCCCTCTAGTTTCTAAGTCTTATGTGTTTCATCTTGAACAGGAACTTCCAAAAGACCCACACGATGGAGGCGGATTGCCTAGCGGCTCCCAGGGAAGGCAGGGCCTCGGCAGAGCCTAGCAGGGCAATGGGAGGAAGAGCTGAGCTGCTCCGTGCCTGCCCACTCTGCTTCTGTACCAGAAAAAAAACAGGGAACCGAGGAGGAAACTTACTTTCTTTTTCAGCTGTGGGCTGGAGTGAGTAGAGAACCCCTTGCTGGAAGGTGAGAGGGAGGCTTGGCGTGGCTGGTGGCCCTGGAGGACCCGGGGGACCTGGGATCCCAGTTTCTCCTGGAAGTCCTCTCGGTCCTTGAGGTCCCAACAGCCCTGTGCAGAGGCAGGAGAAGATGCATTAGTGCATTTGAGGATGTGCTAATGATGCTACTTTGTAAAAAGGCAGTAAAAGGACAAAGGATTTATGTCCTGAACTGTAATTGTGGGAATTAGCGGTGGGGGGGGAAATAGGACCAGTTTCCCAATTTTCCATTACTTGCCTTTAGCATCCTCCTCTGCAAAACAGACAGCCTTACTTGGCTCAAAGGTGCTGCAAAGCTTAATTCCTGAAATAATAAAATCTCCCCCCTCCCTGACACTGAGCAAAAAACCAAAGGCAGCAAGGCATGAAATCACGCGCTGCTCTTTCTCTTCCCCTCCACACACACCTGTATGTCACCCTACTGCCAGAAAAGCACAGCAAGGACAACGGCAACGCAGCCAGTCCACCAGCAAGCTGGTTCCGCTTTGTGGGGCTGGGAGGGCTCTTGTTGCAAACTGAGAAACCAAAAGGCAGACACATCCTTGGCCAGACTTTAGTCATTGACAGGTTGCCAGAAAATGCCAAAAAGCATTCAGGGCTGCTCTCACATTTAAGGCACGCTCAAAGTTTCACGTCTTTCCTGAGCTCAGACTTACAAGGCACAGCCTTTTAGACACACGGAAAGGACAGAGCCTGAGGTCTGGCACCTACTGTGGAGCATCACCTTCATCAAAAGATTTAGGAACATTTTGGGCATGAATAAATTCTCCTAGCTCAGAAATGGAGTGCACTCTGAAAGAATGGCTTCATAACCTTTTCCCTTAACATACAAAAGCATCATTAGTTTGACATCCTGGCATCTGACTGCCGAACACAAATGGTGGAGAAAAAAGGGAGTTGAAACAGGCACACAGTGAGAGAGTTAAACAGGGAACATTCTTCTCCAAAGGCTGACAGATCAGAGACTGTTTTTTACAGCTCCTGAGCAGGATGGGGAAACACAGTCCTGCTTTGCAGCTTTCTGGGACAAGCTCTCTCCACCTCCATGGGAAATCCCAGGGACTGTCACTGCTCGTGCAGGTGGTTGCCTGCTCTAAGAGCTGCTGGGTGATTTCAGTACCCAGGGGACTCGCTGGAATGGATTCAATACCAACTGAAGATGCTCAACATCTTGTGTGTCCAGCCTTTTATGATCTCTTGTCACAGACAATTTGTAAAAAGTGAAGTATCTCCTACCATGGTAGCACTGCCCGCCTCCAGGACTTACCTGGTGGCCCTGCCGGGCCCCTCTCACCGGGTTGTCCCTTCTCTCCTTTTGGCCCAGGTGGTCCTGGAAGACCAGTTGGTCCAACCGGGCCTGGAGGACCAACCTGTCCTGGCAGCCCTGAAAACATTCAGAAAGGAAATTAGTTGGAGGTTAGGACACTGCTGAGGTCAGGTCTTTAGCAACCTGGATACCAGAAGAGAGGGACTCAAAGACGCAAGGGGGAGAAATGCAGCTTTGCATGGACAGCACAGACAGGGTGGTACTGGTGGCCAGAGCTGGCTGGTAGGTAGGGCAGAAAAGCCAGACCGGACCTTGCTTCTCCTCTTCTGCCTCCAATCTTTAAAGAAATAAGCATGCTCCCACGCACAAGGCCCACCCCAAAGAGCCAGCAGGACGTGTACCTCCCACTGGGATGTGCTGGCAAACTGAGCCCACATGGTCCCCTTCCATCCCAAGGGATGACTGGCTCTGGGCAGGGTCTGGTGGTCCCTCCAGCGCTCCTTTGCTAGCTTCGTCCAGACACGCCTGTCAGCTCCATGGCAGTCTCAATGTATCAAAACACACAAAACGTACTTGCAAAAGCAAATCAAACCCTGTCTCCCACTTGCTCTGGCTGATCTATCCATACCACCTGAGATTCTGCATCAGAGATGTTTCCCTGTTTTTTCCTGTTTTCACTCACCTAACAAGTGAACCATGCTGTGCACAAACGTTTTTCATCCCAGACTGAAATCAGTGCACCCACACTTGCGATGTAACTGATTTGTAACTATGAATAGGGTGCTGAGCAAACCCATCTGGAAATACCAGTAACACAATAATTACAGCCCAGCAGGATACTTCTTGGCAAGTCCACTCAGATCCACTGTAAGCCTACGAAAGGTGCAGGCAGTGTTTGTAAAAAAGTGCCTATTTCTGATGACACTGAATAAAATCTCAATGTTGTTTTCTTTATCAAAATAATAACAACACTTGGCAATTTTATAGTGTTTTTCAGAAAAACACTGCGCGTCTTTGGCTCACAAAAGTAGTAGCTGCTTTGGAAAGATACACTTAAATATTATGCAAACATCAGTGAAGCCTTTAATACCTTGGAGAGGTGGGTGAGTTAGTCTGTCTACTCAGATTAAGTGGTTAATGGTTACAATAAATGCATTAACTCTCAGAGCCAAGAGAGTCAGAAGTTCCTGGTTTCTGGGCTACCAAAGGGCTTTGAGCGTTTGAAAACAGTGGCAGATGCAAGCTACAAATCCACAGGAAGATCTGTCTGAGTACAACATTCAGTGCACTCAGATTTCAAGTTTTAGTCTGTATATTACATACGACCACTACCCAACGGAGTGTAAGTTAAGTTCTGATAAACTCTTCAGCAGTGTCCTTCCCCTTGCCTGGCACCAGAAGAGGTGCTGGACCCTCCAAGGGCAGTGCCAGGAGAACCTGCTGCACGTGGGGGGTGGAGGAGAATGGATGGGAATAGAGGGAGAGAAGGAAAAAAGGAAACAAGCTGGCCAACTGACACCTTCGCAGTGTGTACCAAAGGGAACAGAGCTACAGAACAAAAACCTAGGCTGACAGAATTTGCGGCTCGGATTTGGATCCAGTTCCCACTGTAGGTGTGGGACAGCCCACCTGGGGCACAAAACCTTGTCCCCCCAGACATTCATCCCAACTCTCTGCATTTCTCAGAACGCAGCACTAATCCCCCAGTATAGGACCCCCTTGAAAGATTCCCCTTCCTCTCCTTTTTTTTTGCCATTCTAGAGAGAAGTCCAATTTATTTTTTTTTTCTTAAAAAAATGCAATCTATCCAACTCTAATCTATGATGAAAAACTGGGCAGACTGAAAAAATGAGATTTTTTAAAAGACTTTGTGTGGGAGTGTATGTCTATAGTTTTGATTTATTCAGTCAGCAATAAACGTCTGATTTGAGTATTGAACAAGGAATTAAGGTGTTAATTTGGAAGAATTTGCTTATCCACAGGACACAAACTGCAGACTGGACTTTTCTGTGACTAGAGGGTCTCCTTTAATGGATCTCACCTGACAGTGGATGTGGTACTTGGCAAGCCCAGGCAGGTGATCAGGAGCCCATTTAAAAGAGCAAGAGCATTTGTTCACAGCGTTGCAAACAGTTTCGCCCCACTACTGAAATCCCTAACACACCTGGAACTTCACTGCAGCACACTGCAGCAGAAACACTGTTTTGAAAGCACGACACACTGTGCAGCTGAGTGTGGGTCAAAACATTTCCTTGCTTGTATAAATCAGCCTCAGTCCTTCAGCTGAACCTTTATAACTCAATCCTGTGAACTTCTGCAGACCAAGAGCAATCATTTGCTGCTAGCATCCTCAATCACGCTGCTGCAGTGGAGCTTTAAAGAAACTGGCACTTACTCCCCTGAAGGTGGAAAGTGCTGAAGGAAAGACTGGGAGAAACAGCACTGAGTAATGTGTCAGGCAAATGCTCATACTGGTGACAAATGGTGTTACCAGCATAAAAGAGACAAGTGCAAAAGGGAGAAGAAAGAGGGGAGGATTCAGGGAAAAGGGGGGAGGGAAATGAATAGGCCAAATCTTCAGCTGGCATAAATCAGCTCTGCTGCAGTGGCCTTGCCTTCAGAGAGCTGAAGCCCATGGTGAGTATTTATCCTCCAAAAACATGGAACAAAAGGCCACAGGAAAATTACAGGGGCAGGGGGGGAAAGGTACAGGGTGAGTATTCTACTGCTGGAGACCAAATCAGACATGCAGAGACCTGGATTTTCATCCTGGCCCTGTCATTAACCTGCAACACACCATCTGTTCCCTCTCCTTCCCCAAGGTTTTCTCTGTACAGGAGCAGGGTGTTCTCTGTTTACACAGAGCTTAGCAAAACAAAGCGTGACCATTCCCAGCAGCTCTTGGTGCCCCTGGCAGGCAATACCAATAAGATAATAATGGTGTTTTCTCCCATCACTCAGCGCATGCCCTGCTTGCTCTAGCCATGTGTCCTCCAGCGAACTGCCTCTCCGCTGGGCATTGCTTTCCATCCTCCATGTGCTGGGGGAACTGAATGGCTCAACGATGACAGAGCTGGCATTCCGCCTTTCTAACCAGAGCAGCCCACAATCAGATAAAACCCAAAGAAGAAACCCAGCTTCTCTGTACCTGTGAGGCCCTGAATCACTGAGGACTCCTGGCTGCAGGACCCTTCTGCTTTTTGGGACATAGCATGTCCCAAACACGATGTCCCAAATGTCACAACATTTTGTGCTTTGAAAGAGGAAATAGCAGAAACCATCAACTTACCCTGTGGTATTAGCTGTTCCTCTGCACCTCTGTGTCCTTTAGGCTCTAGTTAAGAAGGTCCACGTTAAAAAAAAAACCAAAAAACACAAAAACAACAAAAACACAGATATGAAAAATTAGGTTTCTTGCTGCCAGCTGGCTCAGCCACACTATATATATTTTCTTAATAGTCAGTAAAATGTATCCTGTTGATTAACAAGCTGATCAGAAAGGCCAGTGGTGCAGCTGTCTCAACAGCTCTGATTGCTTTTAAATGATTGTCTACTCACAGTCCTGTCACTCACAGAAGAAATAACTACCCTAATAAACAGTAGCAAGTTTTCCTGGACCTCAGCCTGGAGAGGCATCAGCCAGCCCAGAGCTATAAGGTCAGCCAGAAACACTCCTACCATTCAAAGCATCTAGTCCATATCAACCATTGCTGTGTTGGGCACCAACGTTCTGCCCTTAGTCCATCCAGCTGAGAAACTCGGTGGCATGCAAGCTAGGATTTGGATTTGCTTTGGCTGAACAACTAGGAGCAGGGCAAAGTAGGCAATATTTCACAAAAAACTCTGGGGAAGGGGACGGGAGGGACAGAGACTTAGCTTTTCATAACCCCAAATCACACACGACAGTCAGGTTTGACTTCTACCGACTCTAATATCACACTTACCGAAAGATCTCCTGAGGTATGCAATCTCTATTAGTGAACCTGGGGTGAGCTCTGAGCAACAAGTCACAGTACAGTGTCAAAATCCCACAAAACAGGCAGTCCCCCACCATCCTAAAGCATCTGCGTGAAATTCCCTACATTTCACCAAAATCGACAGCATGGTTTTTTGGCTAGCTTTGAATTGTAGGTACAAACTGGTGTGGGGAGGGAAGGGAGCCAAACGTGAATCCAGATCCATGAAACATGCCCACAGTGTGTGGAGATGCTTAGCAAGCAAGCAAGCAAGCTAAGCAATGCTTAGCAAAGCAAGCACCACAGAGCTTGGGGAGGGGCTTCAGCAGGCAATTGCATATCAATAAGCAACTTAACTGATCACTTCTAATTGCTGAAAGACACTGTTCTGACTCAAAATGGTCCACTGCGTTCCTGATACCGAGATGTTACGCTAGAGTCGTTACTTTGCGCTAGGTTAAATAAATCAAGGCTAGAAAAATAAGAGGTAACAGTGAGCAAGGGCTACACCCAGTAGCGCACACGCAGCCAGCTGTGCACACAGCCTGGAAGTCTGGCTGACAAGACAGACTCATGTACAGCTCAGGCATCATCACCTGCTTTTTGGAGGTGACCACTAGCTACCTCCTGGATTTACTGCAGGGGGGTGGAGGGTGCTGATGCTGGACCATGGAGTCAGCCTGATGCAAGCGCTACAGGGGATCCGTTCAGTTTGGCAGCACTGCCAAAAGCCTGGGCGAGTGGTGTGCGCTGCTCCTTGCTGAGCAAGAGGATGTAATCACGTGTACGGAGCCTCTGAGAGCAGAGGACTCTGAGTGGAAGGGACAGAGTTTTCAGTACTTTTGCTCCATTGACTTTAGTACAATGAAGTGCAGGTGCAGAGATACTGCGACAGCAAAAATAAATGACATGGAGAAGGCAGAATGAGCATATAATGGACACTGGGGGAAACTGCTTTAATTCAGTTCCTGGCAGCCATCACCGTGGTTCTGAAAATACTTTGCAGAACATATTGTTAGTGAACCTCCCTCCGTGTTGTGGCATCCTGTCAAATTATAAACATGGACGACATCTGGTCTATGTTGGTTGCTCCAAGTCTGCTGCAGTCATGAAGGGCTGCCATAATAAACTGCTCGGACCAAAAAAATAAAAAAGAAAAAAAAAAAAGAAAAAAGAAGAAAAAACCAAAGTAGGCCCTACAGGGGATAAAGAACTAAAGAACTGCTTTGGGAGCAAGCAAAGCAACTGACAGACAGGGCTTTGGAAGCAGAGAGCAGGGATCTTGAAATGAGAATGCCAAGGTCAAGGAAATTCAATGCGTGGGGATCTGTCTAGCCAAGTGGGCTCAGAGGGAGATTTTCTTAAAAGTGTATTTTTTTTTCATGCCACAAGAGGGATCATAAAACAGCCCATTGTGTTTATGGCAAATTTAAAAAATATCATGCAGACTGCAACTGATGTTGCTATTCATGGGAAAGTTTTTGTCCTAATAAAACCAAGAATTACCCCTACACCCCAGCCCGTTACCTCCCTGCACCGCTCCCAGATGGGGAAACACTGCATTCGGCACTCAGTAGGTGAGTATGAATTGTCCCTCTGTGATCCCGATATCTCTCTGGAGTTTCCTCAGGAATGCTTCGATCTATCCAGGCCTCAAAACCCACAGTCTTTGGACTTAAAACATGTACACTGAAACACATGGGCAGGAATAGTGGCCCTGCTGAGGTTAACAGAAACCTGACTTGCCAGAGACCAGAATCAGCTCTCAGTAGAGGCTTGTGCCAACAGAAATCGGGGCTAGCGACAGGCCACTAAGGCTGACAAAATGGAGCTGAATACGTTCATTTCTGAGCTTAGCTGCTTTCTTCCAGGAACACGCCTGCTTGGCACTGGCTTAACTCAAGGAGGGGCAGAGACACAGGGAGAAAAGCCACAAGTGCTGCTCCCTGCAAAGGGGAGACCCCCACTGCTGCACGGGCAGCGGGGAGGGACCCTGACGAAACCACGACCAGCTTGCTGCAGCTAAAAGGATGCTTCAAGGTGGGATCAGGGAGGATTGAATCCTTCCTTGTCTGTGAGTCTACATAGGTGTTGGCGTGCAACCACCTCTGTGTTCACAGCTCAGCAGAAAGGGAGAGACCCGAGGTGACATTAAACCGTTAAAGACTGAACAGCCCCTAGTTTAGAGCCATCCTGGCTCAAAAGCTAAGTAACACTGATTCCAACCCTAAAAGAGAGGCTGAAAGCTCTCAAAACCCTTCTCCACAGGGTAGTTTTCTGCTGAGCACACTCACATCTTGTGGCAAGCATTTGCAAAGACCAAAGCTATGGTGTCCCTGCTGAGGGTGCAAAGCGCAGCCACCGAGGCACTCACGCCGCCAGGCTGCCCACCCTGCACTCATCACACAGCACCATGCGGCCCGAGCACGGCTCTCCCATCAGCAGCTCCTTGCTGGATCAAACACACGACAGCAAACACGCCCACAAATAAAGAGAGGAATTGCCCATCTGAAAATCTTAACCCTCTTCTTTACAGAGCAGAGGGAAGGAGTTGCCCGTGTTTTCCTCCAGCCCCTCTCCCCTGCAGCTTCCAGTACTACAGCAGACTGACACAGCCTCCTTTTCAGCTACCCTACATGAATCCTGCACGTAGAGCGGGTGATTTGGTGAAGAGCAGGTTAGGCTTACCAACAGATCCCACTGTTTTTCTTAAGACAGTCCCAGGATTCAGCAGGGGAAAGGCATCTGGTAGCAAATCGTCGTACCACGTGGCCGTTGTCCCAGTGATCGGCAGGTTGTTTTCCAGTGCTGGGCTTCGCTCCGCAGCCTCGAGCAGAAGGATCTAGACAGGGGATATGGGGAAGGCAAACAAGGTCAGCGGGATGGTTTCATACATGGTCTCAATCCTGAAGAGGTCCTGAAACTCCTCTCCTTGCCAGCAGGAGTTGTGAATAACTCTGCATCACAGAGCGCAGGGCTTTGGCATTAAAGCTCTATCGGTTTTCTGGAAAGCGGCAGTAATTACTGGAGGAAACTGCTGTGTTCAGTTGCAAGAGGGTCCTGCACAAGCCCTCCCTTGGAGAGGCTTCACTGCCTCCAGAGAGGCTCAGCTTCACACGGGCTTGTCTCCCTGGTGAGAAGCATGAAACCAGGGACCAGAGCTGGTGTTTGGGGACAGCATTTCACTGCCAGGTTACACGTCAAATCCAGAGCTGTAAGGTCAGAAATTGCTGAGAGCTGGTACGTGGTGAAGGGCTGTACCCTGGATGCCCAGGGTAGTACACCGAGGTGCCTCAGGGCAAGTAATGGTTGTAAGTCAAAGCACAAATGATGACCAAATTAAAGATGATGGAGAATGTAAAGCTTTTAAAGAGCTGAGGTGCTTTAATTTTTGAGCAAATAAAAAAAGGCAGGCAATTTCCTCAGAGCTCTACTTCGAAGTAATAGGATATTACTAAAACTCACAACTGTTTCTATACCTTGTAAACACACTACCTTCAAATAAATCCACATCCCAACTATGGTATGAGCTCAGGTCCCTGAGCTATTGGGCCATTTACAGCCTAAGCTCCCTGGCAAAGTGGCCCTGTTTCCCCTGTACGGTTTTTAAACCGCTACTGATCAAGCTGCGCTCCCCTGGCCACTGGTGGCCCATATGGAAGTGGAACTTAGTCTTTAATGTGGCTGAAAAAATCCTAAACGCCCACAAGAAGCAGAGGGATGGAGGACCCAGGTGGACTCTGCCCACTGACAAACTCCAGTAAAGCAAAGTCCATGGGAACATTCATTGCACTTTAGAATCAACATTTTAAATTAGATTTTTCACAAAATACAGATTTTTTTAAAAATAATTTTTCTATTTTAATCTAAATGCTTCATACCCCTGCCTTCCCAGCCAATATGCAAGCAT
This sequence comes from Ibycter americanus, assembly GCA_035590275.1. Classification (NCBI taxonomy): domain Eukaryota; kingdom Metazoa; phylum Chordata; class Aves; order Falconiformes; family Falconidae; genus Ibycter; species Ibycter americanus. The sequence goes on along the minus strand of JAVJGI010000001.1, from coordinate 105,084,055 downwards.
GACACAACAAAGCAGGCTACAGATTTCTTTTGAAAAAGCCAAACCCATCAGGAGCACTGACCTGGAGTGCCAAGCCCACACGCTCTGCTGCAAATGGATTTTACCCCAGCTGCTCTTCAGCAGCGAGAGAGGCCAAGGGCAGCGCCCACTTTGCTGGTGGGGCAGCCCTGCATTAGCCATGCCTGGGATGCAGCTGCAGCCCTGCCAACTCACCTGGCAGCTGGATCGATCCCTGGCAGAGCTGCCTGCTCAGGATAGACACAGGCTGCCCATCAGGTAGGAGCAGGGCTGAGGTTTCCAGAACAAGAGTTTTGATCCAAGCGTCCGGCGTCTCCAGCAAAGTCTGCCTTCTAGGGCACAGAGCTACATGGGAAAATCGAGGAGCACAACGCTGTGGTTTGTTACGGCACTGTCTCTTCCTGTTTGGAAACCACCTAAGCAAATACTGATTTAGGGATAAGGGAAATAAAAGAGCGCACGGCTCAAACTTTCCACTAAATCCCTAGAAGTTTCAGCTTTTACATGCTGTGTTGTCTGTACATAATGAAGTCACATTGCAATTATAAATGAGAGTGACTTGGCTCCGCTTGTTTGTTTTTAACTTGCAATTATTACAAGGTTTATCACTTATTTATTACAAGGCATGGCGAGAGCCAGTATTGCAGCAGCGCCAGAAATGATGAACTTCCTGCAGAATGTACTGGCCTGACGGGTGAATCAGAAACTAATTAAACTGGGAGCTAGGTTAAGTGCAAGGGAACTGAACCTCAGCTGTTGCAAACAAGCAAAATTCTTCCTTTACTGCAATGATCTTTATTCATGGAGCCAGAGTCTTGCTTTCTGAGTAATAAGCAAGCAACAAGGAATCAGGTCACAATGCTTTTGTTCAACTGGCTTCTCTAACGCCAGGCAAGGAAAAAATGGTTTCAGTCTGTCCTTGCACTTCTGTGCTTCTACCCCATGAGTTATTTGTCAGACTTTCAAGGCAACACGCTATCAGTTCAACAAACACTGAGGCATGTGCCTTACCATAATCACACTTAATTCCCACTGACATGGGACTCAAGTGTGCATCGAATAACTTTCCTGAATCACTTTATGCTGTTACATTATCCTCTTACTTCCCCAGCAAAACACCTGGATGTTGCCAAAGGGTCCTCAGCAACAGGGGCGAAACACCCTGGAGGTGGCAAATTAAAGGGGCTACAGCCAGGGCAGGGTCAGGATGCTCCTGCTGTGAGGAAGGACCGACAAGGGCTGTCTTGGACAGCATTTTGCCGCAACTCAGCAGTGCTGGGGGAAGAGATTATATTAATTCAATAGCAGCAATGGTCAGAGACCAGCAAACCGCAGGGGTCCGTGGCCCTCCCGGGCAGTGCGAGCGGCACTAGCACAGCTCTGCCGAAGGTTGCATCTGGAGTGGAACAGCTCCAAATCATTTTTATGGGTGATAATAAAAACGTGTTACCACATAATCAACACAAAACAGTGGCAACGGTATCCTTTTCATTAAAACAACATGTTTTAAATGAGCGCTCTGCTGATAAACGCTGTAAAATATTTAAAGGCATGCACAGAATAATCCAGTATGCTCTTTTATAAATCGACTATATATACTTAGCAGTCGTTAAGGCTCAAACCATAGTAACAAGTTTATTTTCTCTGGGCACAAAATGATAGAGGTCAGGAAGTCTCCAAGCCTGAAATTGCTCAGAAATTCTAGTTTTTATGATTAGGACTGAAGAGGTGCCCAAAAGAAATAAAGCAGAAAGAAGCTCTCACATCCGTGAGATCCACAGAGCCAAACTAAAGAAGGAAAAGCACAAGGGATTTAGTCACATTCAAAATCTCAAGCTATACACAGTTCTTTCAACAAGGAGTGTCCTCTCACAAGCTAGCACAGCACACAGCACTAATGGGGTCCTTACACATTACTGCAATAGTGCTGGAGCCACTCATCTATTTTCTGTCACGTTCTGTTTTTCTTAAGGCTGCCATCGCCGTAGTCAAGGGACTTGAGGAGAATTCCCACTTTCATTAAACAAAAAAAGAAATTTTCTAGCCCTCTGAGTAAACTGCTGGAAAATGATACCACAGAGGCTCACAGCCAGAAAGCAAATTAGCAAAATGTGCAACGTATTAAAGTCTCGGTATTAAGGTCTTGGTATTTTCTAGTCAACAAGGTTGAGGTAGAGAGAGGGATAACACCAAGTGAAGAAGAACGTGTGGTTTTGATTGGAAAGACTCATTGCAAGCAGTGCCCACCTCTGTTGCTATTACCACTTCCAAGGCAGAAGTTACGCCTCCGTGAAGAATGGAGGCAGGAAACACCCTGATCCCACCATATAAATGAAGTAAGTCTTGATGCCATGGGTCATGTCAGCCACCCAACCCAGCAGAGCAGGTACAGAGAACCAGCTAAGGGCCGTGCTCGTGGTTGCTGCCTGTGGTGGCAGGGAGGGCAGATCCCCGCAGAAGACACGAAGGTTTTTCCTTCCTAGTCTGCACTGCATTGCACAAGGTGAAGGATGGCCTCGACTCAGCAAAACACTTGGGCTTTTGTCTTTTTGCACGCATGGAAGCAAAAAGTCAAATCTGAGCCTAAACGGACAGGCTGAACTGGAGCCTCTGGCAACAGAGGTCCCAGCGGCATGAGGGCTGGTCTCTGGTTTCCAGACCCCACCTCTCAGATGCAGCTGAACTGGGTCAGAAAGCTGGAAAGAACTGAAATGGGGCCACGTCTCCTGCCAACACCGCAGCGGGAGACGGGCCCGATGTAGGAGATGGCGTGTGAATGCGAAGGGAACGCAGGAGCGATGACGCACTGCACTGGCCAAGGAGCTCGCAGGCCAGCGCCAGCGGCAGAGGTTATTGCCTGCAAAACTCACCCCCGGGCCCTTCGAGTCCCGCAGAGCCGCCGGGCTCACCTCTGTACAGCATCTGGCGCTTGCTCTTCTCCCATGGCTCAAAGCCTGGCTCTTCACTGCGGGGCCCACTCACGCGTAGGGCCCTCAGCAGGGACATTAGTGTTATGTGCCTGAAGCTCAGTCCCAGCTTACTCAACCCACCTCCCCCTTTTCTATTTGCCAGCATAAACTTTCTAAACTTCAGACACATACCACATTTCTTGCGTCAGATCAAAACCTCAGGCCAGGGACAATGGAAACGGGAGGAAGGTTTTCATCTTCTTGAGATGTTCAGTGTCAAAGGACTTTTTTTGGCTTGTAGTGGCTTTCAAGAACCCTATTTTGGTTGTTCCCACACATCAAAAGAAGATTTCACAAACACAGCCTCCTCCCATCATCCGTCCTCCACTCGCATTCCTGAGGTCCTGTAACTAGTAGGTGCTAGAAACAAGGAAAGAACAGCCGGACTTCCAAAGATTTCAAAATTGATACAATAGGGCTCAGAATGCTTTTTCTTTGGACAAAAATCCATGGAAATGCAGGGGGAATCATTTGACATAATCCAGATGGATATTATTAATTAATAAACGGGATATTTGGTCTCTTGAAGCACTGGCGGAATCAACTCCCCTCCATCCCTCTCTAAAGAGGAGGGAAAGAAACTGCACGAATCCAGCTCATAAGCTAAAAATTCCAGTGTAAAATAAGATTCCCTTGATCTTGTAAAGACACAAGCTGATTAATAATGGTAATTGCATAACTTGTTGGACATATCTTTCTTTTTAGCAAATTATTTGGCAAAATGTAAGAGTTTTTTAATCATTCATCCAGACAGAGCTAAACAGGGAGTTTTATAAAATCTGATGGAGAGTGGTATCTCTCTTGTAGCAATATGAAACCTGTGAACGCAAGACTCCAACGCAGACGCAATTGCTTGGTTTCAAAAGCCAAAAGACATTCAGTAAGTGTCCACTAAAATCTGATGAACTGAGTACCCAGAGAGAACCTAGGTGACTTCATCCTTGTAACATCTTAGAGGCTTTGGCCAAAGGGGACAAGATAATTAGTGCATGGAGGAATTTTCTTTATATTGATATATTATGGGGGGAGCAATAGCTGATGTCATGGTAGTGACCCAATGTAGACCAAAAGGTAAGGTTTATGTCATCAGCTATTGCATGGAAGACAGAAATGTGGACCAAAGGCTTCTACCAACCCACAGGTAGCACAGTTCACGCTCCTTCTGCAGATGTATTTGGCTTTTTGTACAGTTTTACAGGACTTCCAAAAAAGAGGATGCAAAAAGTGACTGTTTCATCAGCAGGTATCTTCTGGAGGGGGATCAGAGCAGAGAAGACAGAAAAGCAGAGGCTAGCCTACTCGTTTAGATGAAATGGAGGCAATGTTCCTCAGATCATCAGACCATCGAGGCTTTGCTTGAGAGAGCAGCAGTGAGGGAAGGCTGGCAGTGGTCCTACTGGGTCACTGCACTCTGAGGCACCTGGGGAGCTTCTCTGATATTGCTGCACGTCAGAGATTTCCCTCTGCTGCTGTGAGCCCACGCAGCTGCCATCACTGGCACCCCAAAGTGTCTGTTAGAGCCAGGGGAAGAAGTTAGATGTGGAAAGGATCCAGCAATCCTTCAATGCTGTGCTAAAAACCCGTTACAGAGTGAAGTACACGAAGGAGCTGAGAGTGAAATCAGATTCCCCATCATTACTTTAAAACACCTGATAAAAAAGCATCAGAGCTATAACCTTCCACCCTCAAAATTACATCATTCTTCTCTGCTCGATTTATTGCTTGTCACCTGCTGGGGATGTAGCAGTGCTACAGACGTGGAGTCAGGCCAGCCTGAGCTGAACTCAGTCGACAAAGCAACATCTGTTCTCAACTCTCTGCTTCTCACCAGGTGAGGAGCCCTCAACTCTGGCTCACATCAGCCAGCTCAAATAGGCTGAGGTGCCTTGTGTGCTCTCTCCTCCTCTGGACCCTAAATGAAAAGCTTCAAGAAGAGAACAGCACAACTGGAAAAAATAAGGGGTTCCACCTTTTCCTGGTTCGCCTTGGTGCAAGCTGAAAAAAAGGACCCAAAGTCATTTTTCTCTTATGATCACACTTTCCCTACAAAGCTCCACTAGAATTTCTGACTGAGAATCAAGGGGAAGCTTGCATGTTCGGGTGCAGGATTATTACCAAAGGATCTGAGCCCTTACAACCCTTAGGCTACTCACATATCTCCCCCCTTGCTGAAACCCACTTTTTAACCACAAAAGTATGTCTCTTAAAAACAAAGCCTGTAAACACTATTCCCAGGTATTAAACACACCAAAAGCATTTCCGAATGTGGACATAGGATTTTCTTGGCAAATTAAGTTGCGTGTCATAGGAAAAGAGAATTTTTTGATGTTATTTTATGAAAATATTAAATCTATTTGACTAAAAATGCAAAACTTGTAACTAAAAGACAATCCGGGAGGGGATGGCGGAGGAGGAGTTCTTTGAAGCCTTTTTGTGGTTCTGGCAAATGATTTACGGCATTGGCCAAACACATGGAACAGTCTCAGGGGACAGATTGCTCCTTCAGTCCAACAAGTGATAAGAAATAAGATCCAGCAATTACTAGACTTGAGAACCGAAGCATTTTAACTGTCATTCTGAAAGACAGAAGCATGCCCAAATGAGAGAAAGGCCAGTACTCAAACTGCCTCAAGTGTCCTAATCATAATCATGATTATTGCCGATTAGAAAAAGGCCAATGAGATAGACGCAAAGTTCAGATATGAACATTGACACAAAATTCAATTTGCCCACCTAGTTCTGCTTCACGGTTCCTCCTTGTAAAAATCAGTTAGGAAGCTGCATTTTATTCTTAGGGACATTTGTTACATTAACTGACATATAGAAACCCAGCATTAAATTAAAAATTTTACAGGGATTGATTGAAGTTTGTTATTGCTACTGGAAACCAGCCAGTTGTTATACAGCTCTCTCTGAAAGAGCTCAAATACTCCTTAAATTCAAAGCACTACTGGAGCTGGAGATGCAGGTTCTGCACAGGGTCATCAGAAAACCTTAGCAATTAGGTAAGCCACCTTCCTGTTCGGAACAGAAAGAAAATAAATAATGGCTAGTGGCAATCACATACCCAACATGGAAAATCCATGAAAGCCCTTGAATTACCAAGCAACCACTAATGTCCACTCTATAGGACCACCAGCAGCCTCACAGGCGAGCAGCTGGGGTTTCCCTCCTAATCTCTCAGCCATGTCACTGTACTGTGAAACATTTACTGTTTTCCAAATATTCCTCCACTAAGGCAGGAAATTGTTTTATTGTCTATCAGAGAAAGAAAAGACAAACCCCATAAAACATCCCAGACAGCTGCCAGTATTTCATGTAGCTGCTGGGAAGAAGGGGGAGATACAGAAATATTTCATACAATGATTACATTAAAACTCCAAGTAACGGTGCTTCATAATCAAAAGACAAAGGGCAGTGAAGGTGCTGTGGGGTAATCTGTTCTAAATAAACGAGGTGATTTCATATAAATAGCAATGTATTGATCGAACTCTGTGCACAGTACAAAGGTTTTCTTGAAAACCTTTCAGAATCTTCCGCGTGGGGAATCGCATTACAAGGACTGTTCTCATGCAAAAAATATGCGTGCCATTTATCAATCACGCAATGTATCAATCAGACACTAGATATGTGTAATGTTATCTCCCTGCATTAAAGCTGTAAGTGAAATGCCACAAACGTCTCAAATGCTGTGTCAGGAGATAAGACTGGGTTGTATCAACTCAGATCAAATGCTGCACTCAAGCTCCAACCAAAAACTGGGATTAATAGCACCCTGCCTGTAGCTCTGTGGTGGAGTTTATTGAAAGAAACTGGCCGAACAAAATGAGCAGAAACTTTTCTGCAGCTGCCCGTTTTCCTGCTAGCACTGCCGGCCGTGGGCAGCGGCGCTGCTCTCTCCTGACACGGCGGCTCCAGAGCTTCGGTGGAGTTTGTCTGGGCTCAGCACTGTGACACAGGAGGGCAGCATCAGGCTCAGGAAATTCAGAAAGGAAAGGCTGTGCAGTCTTCCCACGAAGCAGCTGTGCTGGCTAAGGAGAAACTTCTCTCATGAAATAAAAGCAGGGTTCATTCTGCGCTCCCAGCAGTGAGGCTCCGCGCAGGGTCAGGGGGTGCTGTAGTGATGTCAAGTAAGGTGCCATGGGAGAGACGGAAGGTTTGGCATGTTGGGGCTTGGCGGGGTAGGGGGGTGGGGGTAGTCTTCTTCTGGCCTGCACACTTTTGTGTCCTTGACCCCAGGGTCAACACCATCCTCCCTGATGTAGATGCTCATGGCCTGTAGATTTCAAGCTCAACCAAGCTGTCAAATCTCTGACATCCAAACAGGTCTGGTATCACGCAAATGGAACAGGCCAACTCTGTCCTGGGGAGATGACAAGGTAACTCGAAACAGGGGAGATGAGGAGGGAACCCAACTCCGCCTCCTTTCACCTACAGAAAGATCTCCTACAGCCACAAGGACAACCCAGAGCAGCGTCAAGGAAAGCCTAAGACACATGAAGGGTTTGTTCTGCTGCACAGTTCAGCCACGTCTCAGGGTCTCTCTCCTCCCCAAAGGATACAGAAGCACCGTTTCCTAACAAGTCATTTTTCATTCCATTTGCTCTATGTTTATTCTTGGTTCTTGCTTTCTGATCCAGCTCTCACATTACAAAAATCAGAGGGTTACTTTTATTACCTCATTTGGATGCTGATCTTACAAGCTGGATGAACCAACTCATCATTGTAATAAGAAAGATGAGACCATTTCTGGTTATATCCCCAATTTTTGAGGGGGACAACTATAAAAGCCTGTAGAAGAGGAGTGGGGAAAGAAGAAACCACAGTCTTGTAAGCCTCTTCCTCCACAACTGAGTTTAAGTTTCTTTAACTTGCCCTTCACAGCCACTGGACGACAAACTTGTGTTTTACTTATCCTCACACCTAACCAAGAAAGGCTCTTGGCTCCTTGTCCCCATTGCAGAGATGCGAGGAAGAGATTGTTTTTCACTCATCCCTAACCTACTCTGTTAAAGCAAAACTTCTCACTCAGCACCGATCTGCCCAGGTCTGCAGTGCCTGCAGAGGTAGCTTTCCATACATTTGCTCTCACCCTTGGGCCTTGCAGTATTTACAACAAGTCTACACAGGCTTCCCGAGCCTCAAAGCCCCCACAGCAGGTGCCACTGCCCTTCCCTGTTTGCAGCTGACTGGCTACAGACGTGGCTGATCTTACCCACTGCCATTCCCTGAGCTCACCATGGTCATGCTGGGCTGAAATCCAGAAGAGCAAAAGCAGCAAAACTCCCCAGCTTCAGCTGTCTCCAGAAGGAGAAGGACCGCGGCAGAAAATCCATCTTTGCTCCTAGGAAGGATGAACTTCCACATCCACCTTTGCAGAATAAGACAGTAAAAATCAGCAGGGGGATCAGTCTCCCACACTGGCAAGGGATGTGTGTGCCCATCCCATCACTCCTGTCTTCCTCTGAACAGCTTCAGGCTGTTGTGGTGAAAGGAGACATTACAAGCCGACAGTTTGGAGTGCTGAGAGACGACTTTGCATGCAGATCAACCAGCAAAACAGGGATCTTTCTCCAAAATCCAGAGCAGGAATGTGGACAATACTAAACAAATGCAAGCACCTTTTTAATGGTGCTAGCTATTACTGAATAACGACGACTGAGGTCATGACATTGCTACATAGATCAAACTGAACTTAAATTAACCTTGAAAAAAGGGTGAATCAGCATATTTCTCTTGCGTACAGTACCAGCATTAGTGTAATGTTGCTTCACTCTCCACTTAATTGCTACAGTCAATTTTTGCACAGCACCCACAGCTTTTCAAACAAAGTGGAAGCCAAAAGATTGATAATGACCTTGCTGGCCTGTGCTGCAGAAGGCACCCTTGTAGAGACACGGTCTTTAGTACTTCACAATAGAAAGAAATACTTCATTTCACTCTGTAAAAGCAAACCCTCTGATGAGCTTTGCTCCCAACTTGCATCTCTGTGGGAGCATAGGAAAGTCAGAAGGAAACCCACCACTGCAGCAAAACAAATTGCCTCACTGCAGCACTAAACCAGAGACACGATGCACTACGCCCAAGATCGCAAGCTGGCAAGAATCAAGCTGCTCCGAGCGCCACTCTCAAGACAGCAGAGAGAAGGTGGCTGGTCTTGGCTATGGCTGGGACCGAGGCAGCACCAAGATCCTTCAGCGGTCATCTCCAGGGTCTGGCTGGCTACATCTCGGCACGGAACTTTGTAGGCATCTGCCTCACTGTCCTCATATCAGATCTGCAAGACTACGAAGTCTTCAGCCATCAGCGCTGTTTGTTGATGATGCCCCAGTGCTCCCTCCTGGACACAGAGCAAGTTGCAGCCCGACGGCTGCCAACATAGGAAGCATTTCCTATGGACTGCACATCGGGTTTGCCAGTCAGGAGACAAATGCCAGCTGCTGCACAACAAGTGTCCTAGGTTAGAGTAGGAAACAACGTGCTCCTGCCTTCACTAACGCTCCTAACGCAGGAGGCAAGCAGGCAGTGCTTCCCAAATACTGTGGGCAGCTGGCAGGTGGTGCCAACGCCAGAGAGCAGATTGCTTTCAGATAACGGGAATGTCACCCAATTTAAACCAGCTTCATATCTGTAAGCCAAACCCCCTGGCCTGGGTGCAGTTTCACTCTTGGGCTAAGACTTCTCGAGGGGGTTTGGGCATGCGGGACCTCCTTCCTCCTCCATGAAGTCCTGCCGGAGCCCCGGCTGAGGTTGCCATTAGCCTCTTACGCTTTGTTACCCGCTAAGTGCTGAGCAGCACAGGCTAGCAGAGCGTGGGTGCTCTGGTGTCAGGACAGTCTTTGGTTTTCCAGTGAGCCAGATACAGAAAACCCTGGGAAGTGAAAGAAGGTACAGCTGGCTACAGGCTGAGCATAGGAGAGCTGATTTACATCTCTCTGAGGCTGGTCCCATGTCTTACTTGGATTCAGGACTGCAAACACAGAGGTCAGTCACCAGCCCCTCTCTCCTCTCCAAACGCCTACAGCTTCTCGCTGCCAAAGAACACCCATCTGCCAGGTCCCGCTGCTCGGAAAAACGATCCCACTCATCTTTGTCCTTTGCACTGCAACAGTTGTTTCCACTTCAACAATTCTGCTCCCCAGAATTTCATCCCCCTCACCCCTTCATATTCCTGTAGTGAAATATAACTGCGAAGGCTTTGAGGAAGTTCCAGACAACATTGCTCACTCCATTTCAGCACAGACAATTCCCAAATTACCATAATATCACGCACTGGCCTCAAAACCACCACACATCGACCACCCCCCTCCACAAAGGTTTCTCCCCAAATTCTTTTATGTCATTGATAACCATCAGTTAATGAAAAATAACAGCAACACATGCCTTAAAGAGACCGAAGCACTGTATCTAACAGCCAGGACTGGGCTGTCACAGGAGGGACCACGGATCAAAGGGGAAGGACTGACTCAGCTGCTTTGTTGCTAGATTGGAACAATTTATCTGAATCCCAGTAGGTAGAAATTAAAACAATTTGCAGACCCACCCCACACACACACACAATGTGAAGGGTGTCTGTCCTTAACATTTGTCTCCACTAAACTGTGCATGAAAACTGCCCATCTTTCCAAAAAGGGATAGAAAAGGTAGGACTGGATAGCACTTGAAAAGCAGGTTAATGAACAGCTGTTCTTAGAACAATCTATGTAATTACTCCTCTGTTTTGCCTTTTATGTTGGTAAGGTTTCTACAAGACATTTTTAGCAAGAGAGACCAGAATCAGTCTGCTTCTTTCCTGAGCCAGGGGAATCACTGCTTTACATCCCCGTATTACCAACCAGCTGAAGGCCAGAGATTTTTCATAGAGCTCCAACTGCCCTCTGTTTTTGAAGCAAAACCTGAGCCAACGTGCTCCAGTCAACAGCAATGAGCTATTTGTTGTTTATTAACAGCTGCACGCTTGTGACGGTGGCAAGCTTGGCCTGAACACACCACCACACGGTGACCAGCAAGCCCATCATGAGAGCCGGCCAGCCGGTGACAAGGCAGCTGTGGCGTGAGGGCAGGCTCCTAACAGGTAAACACAGCGATAAGCACAACGGCAACACACGGCGCGTTATTTCTCAGGTCTGAGTGTTATTTAGGAGGAACTGAGCTGAGCAGCCAGGAAGAAGGGAGGCAGAGATGCAGCTGCAAGCGAAACGTGGGGAGCCAGGCTCGGCGTGAGCAATGCCTGTGTGCACAGCGGCGCTGCCCTCGTTTCCTGGGGAGAACCACCGCCACAGCGTGCTCGTTGCTGTGGACGGAAGGGCAGACACCTGATCTCTCCAGGGCTGCCAACCCGGTATCTTTTCCACCAGCAACTCTTGGAAATTTTGGCCAAACAGAAGAATAAAGGCAGGTCCTTACCTTGGCCTCCAGCGTGTTTAGCCTCTCGGTCATATCTGCTAGTCTCGTGCAGTTCATGCATTCTAGAAAGAACAAAACAAAATGATGTAAAATTTCTACATACTCTGCATTTTAATCCATGGCTTTCAGTCTGCAGACCCTGATCCATTTTTGATGCAAGGCACACAGAAAAGTGATTCAAGATCAGTTATGGAGGGGAAATAAGTATTCAAACCCATTGCACAGGTAAACAGCCACAGCCACGTTACATGAACGTTGTTTGGGGATGTTTAATGGTGCAGAGTGTGAAACCAAGTTCCCAAGAGGTAGAAGGCAGATGAAGAAAAAACTAGTTTTAAGACTTTTCATGGTGCCAAGCAGCATGACCTGTTGTCACAAGCAGAGACACTTGTTCTGCCACTGGTGCAAGCTGGTGTGGCACACGCTCCCACCTCACAGGACATCAGGCTGCGCAGCCGCTGCTCCATTTAGCTCTGTGCCGTACCCTCTCCTATACTATGTCCTGGCCAAATACTGAGGAAAGCAATGAATATACAAAATGCCCATCTCTGTGGAGTCCTGCTCCACCCCTGGGCTCCCAGGCCCCGTTATCACTCCTACAACAAATCATTTGTCTCAGTGACAGCAAGAAAATCCAAGACAGAGCCCAGGGATGATGCAAGACTGGAGCTGCAGCACAAAGTGGTTTCCATCTCACTTTGCTGCACAGAAGCAACAGACAGGCAGCAACCACCAAAGGGGGCTTGACAGGATGCCTTAGCAAGAACAAACGTTAACATAATGGGCTCTGAGTGCAGTTTAAAATGATTGCTTGATACAAAGGACATCACTTATCTAAACAGAAGGCTTGCTGCTTTGCCTCTGTTTTCATTCCGGCAATTTTAGAGTGAAGGAGAACAAAGCCCTGAACAGAGGTTTAAACAACAAGGCACTTCCCCAGCGCTTCGCAGCAGCATTGACCTGCCCATTCCCAGCTCTCAGAGCAGCTTTCCAGGCTGCACCTCTCACCTATCATGACTTCTGAAGTGCAACAGTTTTTAAAAAGGGAAAATTACTTGCAGCATGGAGTATTTCAGAGAATAAACCATTCATATTCAGGTGATGAACCACTGCCATCTCACATCCCACAGAGGAGAAATCTCTATGCACATTTCTGGGCTCCTTAAGGGCTAGAGCCGGTTTTCACTGGCCATGAAAAAAGTATTCGATCATGGTATTCCCATAGGGCTGGGGAGGCTGACCTGCAGTTCTTGAGCCCCTTAACAGACCACTGAGGCGCAGCTCAGGCTGAGGTTGTACTGAGGCAGGGGATGTTGAGTAAACCCAGTGCCTGTCTACGGCAAGGAATGGGTGAACATGGGTTTTGGCCTGACTGAACACCACCCCAAGACCTAGGACTCAATTGTCCCCCCTAACATGCTTTGTCCCCTTTTGCACAAGGAGCCCCAAGCAATCTCTCCAGTCTTCACCCACAAACACTTTCCAGTTTTATGAGGCACGTGGTACGTACTGATGGCTCTCAGCCATGCAGAGATTTTAGCGCATGGCTCGGAAGGCCAGGAAGCTTGGCTGTTCCACGTTAGTGATTTACGGTCTAAGAAGATTGCTTGAGTGCTAATGGCAACCAATCACCCACTGCATAAACTTTCCACAGAAATTCCCTCCTTGGCCCTCTGCGAGCAGCCGCGTAGCTTCCCAAAGGAGCTGAACACAGAGCTTCCACCTCCTGATACCCAACATTTTGCAGACAAAGCATCTGATGGTTCAGGACCACTTAGACTGAGGGATTCTCTTGCAGGTTAATACTGACATGTACTTTCTCTTACCCAACAGGAAATAACATTTGTTTATTTTTATTCTTTGCAATAGATCTTGGAAAATATTTTTTGGCTTGAATTGGCCGATGAATACGCAAGTGCCATAAGTGCATTATCCCACAGGGAAGGAAATGGGTGAGGCTTGTTTGGTCTGGATCTGCTTGCGGTGTGTAAAACAGGGAATTACGTTCTGCGTGTAACCGGCTTCATGCTTTTGATCTTGCTCATCCTCATAGAAAGATAAGGCTGAATAAATCCAGCGCTCCCAAGAGCCAAAAGGCGTACCAGATGTGTTACAGAGCAAATAAAATATGGAGTCCTATTCTCCCTTCTGCTGGCTTGCACATATTAATAAGTCCCATAGGTTTAGAGAGACTGACTTGAACTGTCTGAAAACCATCTCTGTGCATAACTTGAGATGGATTGATCATTTAAGCCCTCTTTGGAGAGCTCAAGTCATAAAAAAAGGGCTTGTACCACCCCTCTGCACAAGGGTGAATCAACCAGCTCCCAGGGGGGAGGATAACTCTGACTGTCTCTGCCAGTGAGAGCGTACGAACAGCAGCAGCCCAGCAGCCCTCCCTGCTCTTGAAGACCGTCTCAAAGAGCCCTCTCAGGTGTGTTTGCAGCATAAAAGGTTAGGTTTAAATGAACAAAATGACAGAAGGGGGGAGGAAGCAGCAGTGCCACTGCATGGTGAGATTTGTACTAATATCATCTTCCTGTCGGTGATGCCTGCTGAAATATACAGAAAACACAGCCCAGGTCAGAAAGAGAACTACTTAAGCTCAAGCTGGATTTGAACTCTGATCCTTTCCTTCGTGAAATGCCTGGAAACTCAGATTCACACCCAAGGTACCTAGCCTGGACCCAAAAGACATTTAACTTATCCCAAAAGTGGACATCCTTATGCGAAAGATCTTCTTACTAAGGCAAGCCATCCTGCCAACAAATCCTGGTGACATTTATTTAGCTAACCAACAGACAGACGATGCTTTCGAACAGAGAGATAAATGCTTAGTAAATGCAGTTACAGAAACTATGTTCAAAGATCGCTCACAACACACCGGGAACCAGGCTGCTTCAAGGTCTAGGGCTGTTATCTGTCCTTGCCGTAAGCCTGAGAGCAGTGGTGACAAATCAAGCCAATAAATACCTTGCCTGACTACTATGCATTGAAGTATTTAGTGTCTAATCCTGATGGCTGGTGGTTCCAAGGCCTGGGACTGTGAAGCTGAATTTTCTGATCAGGGTGAAAGCAGTCTGCTTCACTAAAACGAGCTTGAGAATCTCACATCATTATTTCACATGCAACAAATATAACACTGGGGCAAATACACATACTCTCTGACCTGGAACTCCAGAGCAGACGCTTTCCATATCTGCAGAAATCCATCACTTGTTGCTACACAGAACCACAGTTTATTTCCCTCATATTTCTAGTTGGCAGATTTGTATTTTTCCAGCTAAACTCCGAGAAAGGAGCTGTGATTTCACTCCATGAAGTCCAACCTCAAAACACATGGTAGGATTTGTTTTAGAAATATTCCAGCAGGGAGGATAAATAATTGAGATAATGAACACGAGACTCTACCAGCATATCACGTGGCACCCAGTCTGTCTCCACGATGTCTCGCTGTTACTGTCCTAGCACACCTCTCCCTTCGTTCTGCCTCTCTGGCTGCATGGGTAAAGCAATGCAACCAGAGGGAAAGAAAAGTCTAACGTATCAGAGATGTGGTAGACTCCACATGCTGGCAAAGGACAAGTCACGTACCCTGTACCAGCAGTGACCCACTTAACCCTGACCCAAAGGTCGCTCCATCTGACCCATCTTTGACCAAAGGCTGAGCCAGCACTGCAGTTTTGCAAACAGGCATCGGGCTCCAAGCCTGTGGCTTCCACTCTGGATACGCTCCTACAACAAGCAACTTACAGCAGTGAACGACTGACTTCAGGTGCCTTGTGAACTTGGCATTCCTGCTTTGCTGGGCTCGAGCAGCGTTCGCATAATTTCATGATTAAATATTTTCACATTTCAGCTGCTCAAGGCTGAAAGCCCCACAAGTCTTCAAACTCTTCATTCCAATCGAGATAACAAGAAAGGCATGATAATGTCTTTATACCAATGGGGCTGTAACGATTTCAGCACAACTATTGCAGTGGCACTGAGGGGAGGAAAAAAAAAAAAAAAAACAGGTCAACTTTCACCACAGGGCCACAGGTCAGAGTTTTGTGCAAAATGGCAGAGAAACCTCTTGGCATCTCTGCCCCATTTCTCAGCTCTGACAGCCCACGCTCGTTTGTATACCCAGAGTCTCTGCAGAATATTAAAAGGGCTTTTGGTTTCCCTACAGCCAGATGCTCAGTAGATATAAATTGCACAGCTCAACTGAAGTCAAGGGATCAAGGCTCTGTCTCTCTTTTTCTTGATGGATTACTCCAAAATTCATATTTCAGAGGGGAGGTGGAGGAGGTGGTTTATAGCATATGAAAGGGGAGAGAATTCTGGAATCACAAAGCCTTCGTTTAAACAAATAAAATCTTTGCAGCCAGGTTTTTCAAGACCATATTTTGCCATTACAAGAAACTTCAACCTTGCAATGCAATGGGGCGTAGCACAGAGTCAGGCTTGGGGACATAAGAATCGCATTTTCAGCTCATGCTTCAACCTGCTTGGGACTCTAAGCAATGCACTTTCCTCCTCCGAGTCTCACTTGCCTTTCATCCATTGTTAGTGTAATGTTTCATCTGTAAAGGACCGAAGGTCAGAGGATGAAAAAGGACCAAGTGTTATATATACATAGAGAAATAAATTAGTATATTTGATTTCTGTGACACAGCCTGCCTGGCAGCTCTTCTCTCTCCATCTAATAAAGGCCACCACTCTCATTGCACTTTTCAGAAACAGCCAAGCACAAAGAGGACAAACTCGGTTGTCCCCAGGGTAAGGGGAGCAAACCAGAGCTGCACCAAGGCCATGCCATGAGCCCACATTTAGAGCACTGGGAACGCAACAGCAGCTCCACGAAACACAATGCAACAGCTTTAACCCTGCACCAGCAACTGCACTGTCAGGACTGCTCACAGCGGGTCTCAGGCACCACACCATCACGGTTTGGGGTGCGCTGACTTACAAACTGGGAACACACAACTTGAGTTGGTCCAGTTTGAAAAATAATGTGTCTTTCAAAGGAAGCAGGAGACCAGCACTTCTCAGTCTGTGGACATCTTTCTCCAGGACAAGTGCAGAGTAGTCTCTGAACAACTCTAGAAGGGCATGGGTGACATCAGCTAAATTAGTCCAGGCAACCATGTTTCTTTGCAAGGAGAAAAGGACGAAGCTCAAAACTCCTAAGGGAAGTAGGAAGCACAGCTAACTTTGGTCAACTCCGTGAGCACCTGAGATGTTAAGCACCAGAGATGGTATATTGGGACACTCTCAAGATAAACCACCAGACCACCGACACCTCCATCCACTTGTTGCCACACACATACATGCAGTTCAGCCAGAAAAAAAAAACCCAACCAGTAACACTTTCAGACTCTGGCACAGAAGAGATGTCAAGTCAAATTCCACAGTAGAAATATGAACACAGATCTCCTGTGCCTACCTAGGTGGCCCTCAGTAGGGGACAGCCAGCTCAGGCTTGCAACTCCACCCCTCTTTAATTTGTCTGATTTGACCCTTCCAGCCTTTTTACATGGATAGTGAGTTTCCCTAAGTAGTTTATGTTCTGGCCCTTTGCAAAAGCTTTCGCCAGTGCTTGTGAAGAATAGCAGGCCCAAGCCATAAATCACAGCCAACCTGGGATCTGTTTTTTCAACACGTTTCCTCTAATGAGAGTCAGATGTTGGCTAGATCGACTTTATTAATTGTACTTGTTTAGAATCAGTCATGTCTGTAGTTCTGTAACGGGGTTTGAGCATGTGAAAGGCAAAGGGCTGACAGCAACTGTGGAGAGGAGGAACGCTTGTGTCACCCGGTAGCCTCTGGTCTGAAGAGCAAACAGGAATCAACGGTCTGGAGAGCCCCGGGAGGGAAGGGCTCCTACCGGCACATCGTACGGCCTGGCCACAGCTCAGGTCCCAGCGAGCTGGAGCAAGAACTGTTTCTCTGTAAGGGGAAGCTCTCGGAGTGGTGTTTAATGTAGGATCGTTAAGACCCAGTTGCAAGAGCCTCCGTTTCCTGCTGTTATATCTACTTGTTGTGTGCGTTGCAGATTTTCACCTTTTGGCAATGACAGTGGCCAGGGAAGGGCCCCAGATTGGGCCAGGGTCTCTCAGAGCAGCGATGCTGGGATAGACAGTCTGAGGCACCCAACCAAAAAACCAAGAGCTCATCAGGTCCCTCCTCTCCCCAACATCTCGGCGTGTTCAGCTGCAGGGGAAACGTGTACCCTTGCTAAATCGCAAACACCGCATGCTTTAACCCAAGCACGCGTAGACTGGACACGCACAGGGCACCACCACACCCCACAGCCTTGTACTTACACCGCACGCTCCCTTCTGCTGTCACCACACAGGCACCACCGAGCGAGGCCGTGTCTCACCGTGGGGAAACGTGGAAGGAAGGAGGGAGAGAGAGCAGCTTTCTTTTTGCCCCCTTTCTGGGTCAAACAGCTCCAGAAAACTGTAGGCTACTCGCTTTCAACACGCGGTTCCTCCAATCCCAAGTTCAAACCCAGCACTGACAAAGCCACACAATGCTTCTGCTCAGCATGACTGATAATGAAATCAGCACAATTAAAGTATCTCACAGCTAAGGAACTGGAGGCTCAGAGAAATTTAAAGATGTTCTCGTTGACCAAAGAGGGTTTGCTCTCTCCCACAGTTTTCACATCAGGATTTTGCAGGATGGCAAGTTTTATTTTCACCTGTAAATTGTGAGTTATTATGCTGCCTCTCAATATGAAACAAAACACCTATAGAATATTTTTTGCCTTTTTACCATCGTTACAGATAATTCACCATCTCTGCTAGGAGACCCCAGTCACTGCCAAAATTTCTCCATTTGTAACCTCTCCATCTTATATCTCTATTATAATAACCCTTACCCTTAACTTTACTGGCTATCTTTAAAAAGCAGCTCAAATGTCCTTTCTTATGAGAACTGCCATCTGATCTTTTTCTGCTTGTAAAATATTCATACTTCATTTTCATGTCTATCTTATTCTACTTTCTTAAATGGGAAAAGGCTTTTTTTCCCCTGCATAAGCAACAAATATTTTTCATTATCACGATATTCTGTGATTTTGAAGTGTCTGTAAAAAAATCCTGAGCAAAACTGAGTGAAAAGAAGGTTTACCACAAAATGTGCTTTTGGAGTAACAACTACTATTTGAGAACCCACACAAATTTGGTACACAGTTTCAAGTGAAAAAAAATATGGGTGCAGTTCTTAAAATTTTTGCAATATTTTCTCTAGATGTTTTTTGTTACACTGTTTTCATAGTTTCTTAATGACATGCTTCAGTGTTAAGTTTTGAAATAGCATTTATTTCAAAACTGAAATGAACTAATTAAATAGTCTTAAGTGAAACTAAATGGTTCACTTTGGGTCAAATGAAATAATTTGGGTTGACCCAAAACCATATTTTAGTTATTACGTTGTGTCAAAACCTTAAAAATTTCCATTTCAGTTTCTCCCAAATCATTTTTCTTTCCAATTTTTTGGTTTGGCAAATGAACCCCAAACCCCTCCATTATTCACCCAGGTCTATTCTTGAACAGCTCACATCACTCACATTGTTTTATTTAAAATTTCACACATGCACACTCCCACACCACTAACTAATTTTATACATAATTGCTCTCAGCCTGGGGATTTGTGCTCTTTCACAGTGCCAAAGATCTATTTTGCTGCTTAGGCCCGTGCTCTGTTAGCACATGGAATTAGATCATGATCATTTATTCACAGGCAACCATGAGCTGCAAGATGCCCGTTCAGTCCATCCTTATTTGTCAGAGTAAGGTTTAGCAGGGAATGGCTGGATTTTGATGCAACACGTTTTGCTAGAAATGTATTATCTATTAGTTTTAGAAACACCAAGGACATTTTACTAACGCAGTCCAGCATAGTTGCCTGAAGACTGAAATGACCCTGGTAATAAAGACTTTACTGATCCAGCACGAGTTTGTAAAAGCCTTGCTGGCTACAGCGCTGCTGAACTCAGTGCTTTGAAGCGATGCTGGTGGTAGCATGGGTGCTCGGTACTTTTGATATTGCACAAAATTTTGATATTGAAAAAAAAAAAAGAAAAAAGCCTCCCATGGGCCCTTTACTCCCCTGCTTCACCACTATATCACTGCATCGAGGTAAAGCATGCAATGCAAATAAAGACACACAGGTAGTATACACAGTATGTACATACAAACCTCTCACAGCAAGACAGGGCTATATTGCAAGTCAGATTAAGAGTTCCCAAACTAAAAGGAGGGAGCCCCCATGCCTTCCAGCCAAGGAAGCTGAGGGCATAGAGCCCGCAGGGGCTGGGCTCCCTCCCAGGGGAAAACACTCCTCCTACAGTTGGTCCAGTCCTTGCTATGCCAAAATCCAGCGTCTGATACTCACCATCACTGAACCAGACTCTCCATCACTCCCTGATCTATGACATGGAGTGATACTTAACGGGACCTGACCCCAGTCCAAGCATGCATGGGAACCCCACCACGCTTGAAAGTTCATCTCGAATTGAGACGGTCTCACATCCCTTACAGAAAAGGCTGTTTTTCCCTGCTGGGAGAAGCAATCAGGGGGAAAATGCAGTCAAAATATGGAGTAACGTAACATGAAATAAGGAAGCAGACAGGACAAAAGGAAACATTCGAATCAAGGCTCACCGTAAAGTCTGGAGGGACTCTTAGAATATCGGTTCTGCACCTGCATATCACAGGTCAGAGAATCTCTCACAGTCCCGAGCCAAACAACGTGTGCTTAACTGGAGTATGTCTTTCAGAAAGACACTCTAGAGCCAGACAACCCAGGTTTCTTTAGTGAACTGCATCCAAAGTTAACCACTGTATAAAAAAATGTGCATCTTGTTTCCAGTTTGGATTTCAGACGTTAAATTCTACCCCTGCTTTAAGTTTTATTACACTTCAGCCTGCAAGACACCTCCAGGGTTAGATGTCTCCTCTCTGCACAAAGTCCCTGTAACCCATAAATATGTTACATTTAGGATGCTCAGTCAAGCACTAGTGGTTCCTCTTCCAGAACATTTAACCCTGTCTTCCTTTCGCCAAGACAAAAAATTAGCTGAAAGACCAGTAAGAACAATAACTGTTTAAGCAACTGAAAAGGATGGTCTGAATTCATAAGAATGTGGCTCCCCAAATATCAAAATGCTATGTTTACCCACGCTTCCTACAACACCTATGCTTTCTACAGCAAATGCACTCTGATTATTATTAGTAGTAGTATTACTACTACTACTACTACTATTGCCAGGGGCAGTTTTGCAAAGCTTTGATTTCCCATGTCAACATTTCAGGCTCAGGTTCAACCCACCATGGTTTGTCCTCCTCCACTCCACGCCTCCGCAGGGCACCCCACCGCCCCTGTTCAACACACCATGGCTCTGCACAGGCTAATGACTGTCACTCGGCAGTGGGAGCTGCAGTGAAATGGTTCAAGGCTACAAGACAGTTGGCATCTCAAGGACCATCTCTGCGCCTAATTCTGCTAATTACACTTTGCTGGCCTTTATCAAAATCTCCCTGAGTTCTGCAATGGTCCTTATCGATCTGAGCAGCAGAAAGAGGAATCCCTTCCACATTTTGCAGCTGCGATTTTGTTCTCAGAAACACCCAGGGATGCTGGGGAGTCAGGAGACCCAGCAAATTGCTCATATCATCTGGTCCCCATAATGTGACGAACAAGGTAACACTTGCATCAGATTAGTGGCTAGCACAAGGCCATGCAAAGGACTTTTGGGTTTGTTTTGCTTTTGTTTCCTTGTTAACTTCTGAGTAAAGAAAAATTAGCAAAGGATATATCCACTTGGGGTCAGCCAGGCACATTTAATTTTAAGTTTCAGATTTTTAACTCTTCAAAATAGCTACAGCAGGCTACATCTCTAACTCCTTTTAGAATGAAAAATTAGAAAAATCAAAATGTTTTCCAGAATTCCCACATCTTGTTATTTTTAACCCAAAACTCACCAAATGCTTCCCAAACCTGGGGATCCACTTACTTTCTGATGGGACTGAGCCCTTATTCACCATCTGGCTATTTGTGCTTTCTCTGGTTTATGTAGGAAGCACTGTAGTATAAGTGTCCCCTAAGAGACATCACGTTGGTGGTACTTTGAGGAGCTTCATTTTGACGTTCTAGCAGCCTCCACCTTGAAACCCTCCTAAAAAAATGCCTTAAATGGCAAGTTTAGACCCATGAATGAAGGCCCAGCATCCGGGGAGATTTCTCCTGGAACATGGCAGGCATTGGGTAAGGCTGGGTGTCAGCCAATCTTCTCTCCCACGCCTGTCACCCCACACACTCAGCCTCAATATTATGTTACTCTTACAGCTGTGGAGGATTTGACAATGAATTTTGACCCTCCCTCTGAGCACTGATGAGGAACGGGGAGAACAGCCAGCGAGTCCAAAATGGACAAATGCAGAATGGTGCAATTTGTCTGCAATACACCAAGAAGGAACTGGATATCTCCAGAGACACCTTCATCCCCCTCCCCAACCCCGCACCTTCTTCTCACAACAGCTCGGCCTAAACCATCACAGCCCACAAATCCTTTAAACTTTGAGAACTGACTTAACACTGAACAGCTGCCAGGCACTCATTCGCTTGCAGCCACGGGAACAGCTTTCTTATCAATAAATGGGGATTCCTGTGTATGCAACACCCAGTAATGGCAATGGAAACGACTCAGTCAAATGCCTCTGCTTTGAGATTAGGATATGCCCAAAAGGTTGCAGGCAGCAAAAAAAGTGCTAAGTGCAGCTACAGGCCAAGCAAGATGCACATTCAAAATAAACAATGGAACAGTCCCCTTCCAGAAGTGTGAGGACAGCCAGCGTGGGGGATGCTATAAAAACATCGACATTTGCTATAAATTGCTGTGCTTCAAAACCCAAGACACTACAGTTTTCCTCAATAGGAAATAACTGGGCTATCTCCAAAAACTATTGGTAAATGAGGACTTCAATGGCGACAACTGCATCAGTACAAAAGCAATCTCCTATTTTAGCCCAATTAGTGCTGTGCTAAATCATCAGCCCGGTCCTTGCCTTTTGCAGTTGAAAGAGACACATCTGTGAGGCTCTTCTGTTGCATGTGTTTTATATTATACTCTAGCACAATATGCACAAACTAATGCTGTTCTACACTTACACAGCACCTCATCTGGAAATCTGAAAGCGATTTATGAATGGTGGGCATCTGTGACATTTTACAGATGGAAATTGAGGCACAGAGGGATTCAGTAATTAGCCCCAGACTTGCACAATGAGTCAGCTGCAGAGCAGAGCCCATTATTTGTTGTGTAGTAACATCCAGTGTCCAAACACACATGGAGACAAGTCTTTCCCCCCAAAAAACTGTACAAGCATACCCAAAAATGCCACCCATGTCTGCATTCAGACCAAGACTGCTGAGGAACAGTCAGTGCAAACGCATATCCTAAAGCACAGTCCCCCGTGGTAGACAGGTCCCTCCGTTCTTGTAATACAAATGCCGGCCAGAAGAAGGGTTAATATGCCTGCAAGTTTGTCTGCTTTTTCCACATCAGTTGATCTAATAAAAAAGATTGATTCTCCCCACAAATCTGGCCTCACTTTAACAAATCATTTGATTTGACACAAAGGACTATATTCAGATACTTTAAATTCCACTTTAGTCCCTGAAACAAAGGTTTCTGATGGGCTGAATACTTAGAAAGAGCCAATAGGAACCACCAGGCAGAGACACCCACCTTGGGTAGGGTTGTAAGTGCCTGAGCGTGGCCAGAAGCATCTGCAGATCTCTCTGTGCTGTAGTGCTTATGAGCCTACGAGGAACGTCACAGTGTTACAGAAAACAGACAGCCTTTTCTATATTTTCTAGAAATACAGAAGCAACTCACACTTCTGAAGCACTTCCAATACATAAGCCTAACACCGTACTACCTTCCCACCTTGCCCAAGACAGTGGGCCAGATGCCTGGAGTGACATTCCCAAGGTACTGGGATGCAGATCACCAAGGGGTAGAAAAAGCCCATGACAAAATTCAATCGATCCAGGCACTTGCATTAGAAAATTTTCAGCTTCTTTACCTTGAAGAGACAGAAAAGCATCTGCTGTCAGATCTCTCTTGCAACTTAACACAGACCTGATTTTTAGCTCTCCATTATGCCCTCTTGGTCCTGCCTATATCAAAGTTAATGAATGTTGCAGCTGCAAGGAGCTGATTTTACAGTGCTCCTGCCCTCAAGTCTACCTGTTCTTTACTTATCTGGCATGTTTCCTTCCAAAAGAGAGAAAAGCAAATCCTCATGTCATGTGGTGCCACATACACCCTACACTGCACAAATTTTTTCTATTTAGTCTCCAGGGAAGTTGTGGAATCCCTACTGCATGTTTCATTGTTCTTTTCAGACCAGTCTTCTCCCCAGACCTCAGAGAGCAAGTCCCAACCACACTAGGAGCAAAACATCTCTGCCTTGCTGTCTGGCCCTGCACTTCCAAAGCGTTTATCCTACCTCCTAAAAATCAGTGTATCATTTGGAAGCTAAATGACTAAGAGCAAATCATACAAGAAAACATCTTCAAACACAAGACAGCTAGACAAATCCTAGGCCAAACTGCTGATAAGGAGGATTCTTTGCACAGTCAGATAAAAACCCCTTACAAAACCCCTGCCATTATCCTCTAATGCCCATTCTCAGGTTAGCAGAACAGCGGCATCAGTTAGATTTTGCCTGGATGAAACCTTAAAAGTGCACAGAAGTGCACAACAGAGCATGGCACATTTTAAAATAATTCAGTATCTTGTCTCCTCAGAGGGCCACTAATCCTGCCCTCTATGGACACAGAACAGGGCAGATGTTGAAAAGGGGACAGCCACCAAGGGAGAAACTGAAGCACAAAGCGGGGAGGGACCAAGTAAACAAATCACCACTTTAAAAAGACAATTCAGAAACGAGAGTGGCCTGTGGCAGGACCAATAGTAAGGATTGCAGAATATTTAGATGTGATTCCTGATGACACAACACTTTCCCACTTGTCCCTGGACATGTCATTTAGTTCCTCTGCATGGCAATTCCAATATGAGGGTCAATAGTAGGGCATGCCCAAGTAACAGAGAGGAGTAAGCAATAGCATTCCCAGCTATGGAAGAGAATATGAAAGAGAATGAGGCTAGAAACAAGAAGTGAAGGATCCTTCTCTCCCAGAAGGGCTGGGACTGACTTCTCTTTTCAGACATTGCTATTTTTTCCTGTTACAGTAAGAACTAAAAATTTCAAGGAAGGACCTGAAGTCATTATGCATTCCCGATGCCCTCTGGTCTTCACAGTGAGTGCTGGGAATAGGTGTTGGGCATCTTCAGTTTCAGGGTCCCACCCAAGGGATGCAGTGCTGAGGCAGATCCTTCCCAGGCTGCCATCTCTGCTCTGCCTGACTACTGCCCACTCCAGCTGTGCCTGGG
>JAVJGI010000001.1:104981800-105059103 GCA_035590275.1 Ibycter americanus | reverse complement strand
TGCAGTGCTGAGGCAGATCCTTCCCAGGCTGCCATCTCTGCTCTGCCTGACTACTGCCCACTCCAGCTGTGCCTGGGACAAATGACTAATGCTATGCTGAACAATTGCAGTTAATGAGGAATCAGAAGCATGTTCCGTAATATCAACGGGCAGAGCACACC
Source organism: Ibycter americanus (assembly GCA_035590275.1). NCBI lineage: Eukaryota > Metazoa > Chordata > Aves > Falconiformes > Falconidae > Ibycter > Ibycter americanus. The sequence continues at coordinate 105,058,942 of JAVJGI010000001.1, read as the reverse complement.
AAGAGAAGAACTACAGCTAGAGCATGAAGCATGTCTCCCATAGCGGGTGGGGCAGAAAGGCAGATGCTCATCCTAATGTAAGGCTTCATAGGAGCTTTTGGGCTATGGGATGCTCATTTTTCTGCTGAGTGTGTGTTCGGCAAGGAGAGCAGAGAGGCATGTCAGCGTGAGCTCTTCATGCCCTTGCATACCGCTGCTTTCACACAACCGGCCCTTTGGAGTAACTCGTCTGCTCAGCATATGTGCTGCTTCAAAGGTCCCACGATTTTCATCTTCCATAAACTCTGCACATGGCCATCAGGTACAAAGACTCCCATGTAAATTCCTGCTTCTTATTGATTAACCATCATTGGAGATATATGGTCAAATTTAAAACCTTGGTTGGGCTTTTGCACAGGCACCAGAGCACTTTCAAGCCACTTTACCATCAGTTTGGAGACATACAGTTCACGCACCAGCAAGAAACAAATAAGCTCTCGTTTACTTTCAATCTTTAAAACCATTTCAGTTTTCTCAGGGGAGGCTGTTCAGAGACACCAGCACAAGTGTCACAGAAACACTCGGACATGAGACACCAGGCAGTGGCTGGCGAACCTCTCTCTCCTCACAGGAGAGCCTGCAATTGCAAACAAGGTCACAGCCACCTTCCCTCCGAGCACTCTGCAGCACTCACCTCATCAAGCCGACTCCCCTTCTGGCTCTTCTCAACATACCACCCCCAAAGATTGATGAGGAGCATGAGCAGGTCAGGGAAAACAGGGGGGTGAGTTTTAATTGCAAGGAGGAGAGCGTGACAGGCACCCTGGGACAGACCCAAGGTCTGCAGAGCCTGGTGTCCGCTCTCAGACACTGACACAAGGCAAAAGCGAGAAAAGTGCAAGCAGGATGGCCCCTCCCAGGCGCTCATCGGGTGCTGACTGGGCAATTCCCTGAACCTGAGAGGAGCAGGGCATTTCCAGCTCCCCTCTTCCTTGCCCTCCAGATACTTGAGGGAAACTGAGGCAAAGAGCAGGTAGAGACTCACAAACCCCCCTCCCCTACGCTTCCTCCCACAAGCAAAGGGCATCTCTGGTTGCCACGGCCCCCCACCCAGGAGTGCACCCCACTTCGCTCTTAGGCTCTGCTTTTCCGTGATGTTCGTGTTGCCCACTTACGGTCCCGGTTGGAAAAGTAACCGTGCTGGCGGCCAGATGAACCTGCGGGGGGGAGACAAGGCAATTATCACTGGGAATGTGTCAAACCCTCGCCCTGCACAGCATTGGTTCAGCAGAGAAAAAGTTTACTCAGCTTGCGGAGCAAAACTTGGTAAGGAATGAAAGCGCCTTCACTCTCCCCGCTCGGCTCGTTTGCACTCTTGCCAGCACTTCCCCCCTTCCCACCCACAGCAAGACATGCATGCACAGACGCACACGCTCGTGCTCTCAAAGTGCTGAAATAAGCCTGTAAAAGAGCCCCGTGCCTCTATTGGAGATGATGCTTCCAAGAAATACAACCACAGAAAAACCTACTGAATGAAACAGGCTGCAGCAATCCATTCTGGTTGAATGTAAAAGGGGCTTGGGGTCGGTTTTGGGGTTTTTTTTGGATAACGGCAGGCATTGCCTCAACTGCACGCTATGGGGAAAAAATGGTCCCAGGTTCAAGAAGGGAGAGCAGCTGCCATCATTTTGGCTGAGCCATGGGAAGAAGAACCCAGCACCTTCCCAGAGGCTGGTACATATGCTAAAAACCAAGTCTGTGACAATAAGGAGAGAAGGAATCAAGTTGAGGGGGGGAAGGCCTTTAACAGTACAGCATCTCCTAATGTTTAACAGCAGCATCTCCTAATGTTTAGAAAACCGGAGTACACTTCAGAGGGGGTGACTGCCCCCAGAAATGCCAGGGCCAGCTTGTAAGCTGGGCCAGTTACCTTGCCTCTAGAGATTTTTCTATCTCCAAGTGTAAAATCAGAGACGACTACTCCAACTGCCTTTGTAAACCAGTGTGAGGTCTGTGAAGACCTAATTATTTAAGTCTGTGAACCACAAAGCACTTTCAGCTGGAAAGCACAATATATGAGCAAATCAGTATCTGTGCTTTCTTGCACAGAAGGGTAAAAAAAAGGAAAAATGCTAAACAAGCTGAGGAAATAATTGTTTTTGTACCAAAAAATTCCCACAGCACTGGAGGATAACGGTCATACTGCAGTGATGTATATTAGTCATGATCAGCATACATAAAATCATCTTGAAAATACTAACTACAAACAACTGTTACAAGATTTTACAAGAGTGTGTTTGTTGTACCAGTGTCTAGAAACATCACATTAAAAACAAACAAACAAGATCAGATAATTGCTTTGAATGTGGTTTTTGTTAAGTTTGGGGTCCTAGATGGCTTTGTGCATATGCCTAGCAAGCTGAACAGCAGGCTTGCTTGTGGTCCTCCTACTCATCTTCACTGGGAGGAACAGGAGATGTGGTGGTGCAATCACACCAGTGCAAATCTGGACAAGGCCTGGAGTCCCTTAAGACCCTCAAACACTCACTAAAACCCACACAGATTGCTTTGGAGGACTGATGCTTTAATATTCCTCCAGCTCTTCTGTGTCACCTCAAGCTTTAAAGCACACAAGCAGTGGTAACGGGCCAAGTCCGGTCCGACAGTCACAGCGTTACATTCCTTCTAAACCTATCCATTGAGGGAAGTAAATAGAGACTTGGCTGCTGGTGTGACTCCCAGCAGCTGCTTCCGTAACGCTGGGCAAGCATGGGATGTGTGGATGAACAGAAAACTGCCCTGAATGAACACCAAACCCATCTTACTCCCTTTTTTCTTAAAGAAATTCTGTCCCAGAGGGACCTGCCCCCACACCCCTCACAGGACTGCCAATGTGAAGAATCTTTTCAGCTGGTTTAATCTAAGATTTGAAGTTCAAATGATGCTCATTCAGCAAGGATGGGATAAATCAGATCAGGGACGCAAGGGCATGTTCCCGTAAACTCCCAACATGGCTTTGCTCACATGAACAACCACATCATGTGCTGCACCACTCACAGTGCTTCTAGTTCCACCAACTCGAAGCAGAGGGAGCTGGGCGACACTGGTTGCTGCTAGGAAATCCCATACGGAGAAGGTGATGGCCATGCCACAGCCTCCCCTGCAAGCGTTACCAGCGCCAGCTGCCTCCAAGCTACGCCAGCATGTACTGCAACCTCACCTCTGGCTGCACAGGAGAGAGCAGGCAAGTGGGGACCTGGGACACATCCTAAGCCAGGGCAGCAGCCTGGCTGGATCAAAGCATGACCGTAAGTGCAAAGATAGAAAATATAGTACTTATTGAGACTTTCCTGGTGCATGGCCAGGACCAGTTTTGCTCCTATGTGAGCAGCAATTGCAACCTCCCAAACAAACTCAGCAGGACCCACACAGAGAGTCCTGGCCTGCCACCGACACCTCTCTCCAGATACTCCACCTCCTGATCCTTTTGAATGTGATGGGTTTCTAACTCTTGTACTTCTTATCATACATCTGTCTCAAGCCATGGTAGTGCCCTCCTTCACAGAAGACAAGTCAAAACCACTCTGCTCCCTGTCTCTGCTACAGCAGACACGTGATTGCAAGTGAGGACTGGGATGCAGCTCTAGTACCTTCCCCACCTCCCCAGGACAGCCAGCTAGGGGAGCTCCTATCCTTCACCTTCTGAGACAAGGCAGAGCGAAGCTCAGTTACCCAGGTCAGCTACTAGAGAAAGCATCACAAGCAGGTCTCAAAGAGCCTAGAAATTAAGTTATCTTGGACCGCAGCAGCTGCCCTCCATGTCAGGGAAGGGCACATCAGACGCAAGAGGAGCACAGAGAAGCAAGAGCTGAGCTACACTTTTTAAAACCTAAGGCCAAGTGTGGCCAACCTGAGGTCCCAAAGCAATGTGTGACAGAAAATTAAAGCCAAGTCAAGCCCCCAAACAAGATGCTGGAGGGCTACAAGGCCACACAGCATGTGTCTTGTGCACTCACAGCTGAAGCACTTAGGTGGGGAGTTCTCCTGAAGCATCCTCTTTTAATTGAGATTGTCACTGCAGCCAGAACCCCAAAGAGCTGTATCAATGCAGCGCACTGTTCTGTCATTGAACTCTATGCAAGAGGAGGACTGATGTGGAAGAATATTAATCTAGTCTTTCAGTGCCTTACCAGGTTTGAGGACTTAACATAAGAACCACCAAGTGCATCCTGCAAGACATTTCTGGCAATGAGTGGTCACAGAAAACGGGTATGAGATACAAGTCACAGACAGTGCAACAAGTCGCTCTGGTGCCGAAAGCCTTGCATCACTACAGAGCATTCAAACTAACTGCAAGCCATGACAAAATTCTCAGAACCACATAGTTTTGCACTATTAACTGAATAATATAATAACCACTATGCAATAAATTTTCTTTCGTTACTCCACCATTAACAGCAACTACAAAGCACCAAGTTCTGCTTCTACTTTGAGGAGCAGATAAAGATTCCAGTTTAGTCCTTTCTAGTTAAAATTAGATAAATGTTTCATGCCTTCTGCAAGAACTGCAGAGTCAACAGAAATACCAAGGGCCAAACCCAGAGGGATCCCGTTACTAACTCAAGTCCCATCTAGAGTTAAACAGCATCCACAGTGTGGCATAGGAAGTTTCTCCCTTTGCACAACAGTGCCAGGTCAAGATCAATGACATCAAAAAAATGTTTACAAGGTTTTTTCTGTAACAGGAACAAGAAAGAAAATACTCAATCACAAGAATTGAAAAAGAAAGGCCAGTCAAAGGTAGAAATTTATTCCACAGCCCTGCGCAGGGAATCCATTTCTGGACAGCTGCCTAAAACTCAGCATCCGCCTTCTGCTGGCTCAACCCCCACTGCTCTTGGCAGGTGAGATAGAAAATTGGTTATAAAATGAGCCCTATATTTTATAAGTTTCATAAACATTTTTTAAAAAAAAAAACTAGAATATGAGGTATTCTCAGAGATCCTGTGCCAGAGAGTAATGTGGTCTAACTTGGAAACAGAGTTACCACCTGTTCATGGCACTACTCTTTTAATCTTCATTTCTGTTTTACAAGCTGACCAACACTATTTTATTAGCTGACAATTAGTTTAGGTTGATTTAATTAAACAAAATTGATTACACTCCCTCTTTCTTCCAGGGAAAACTTTCTGCAGGACTAGGGGTTTGAACAACTTGGACCCTGTATCAATACACCTATATTCCAGATCTTTTTGTCAAAAATGTTAACACAACAATTCAGGTAAATACATGTGAGTGGACACAGGGATGTTCTACGTATGTGCTAAAAACAAAAGGCAGGCTCTGACTTCCTGTGTAGAAGCAGAGGTGGCAGTTTGACACCAGGCAGCACTACTATTTAAGCTTAACTGGTTTAAGAAGTTGTCACCTTTGTTTTTAGAATGAGCATGCCTGCACCTCACAGATGGACAGTACACCAGATAGGAAAGAGAGAGATGAAAAACAACCCAATCTGAAAAAAATAACTTCTTATTTTTCAGGGAGATCAATTCCTTAAACCATGTGGCTGCAAGAGATGCTTGAGTCAGTGGAACAGAAAGGGCAGTGCAGGGGTGAGATGAACAGCAGGCATGGTGAAGGGGGTAAATTGTAACAGCCACTGGAACGTGGCTCATTTAGGTCAATGCAAAGATGAACACATGGACGTTTTCTGCCAGTATCTGACAGCACTCTTAAGAGTTAGTACTTGATCTGAAGCTTGAAGTTGATGACAAAAATCTGTTGACATCAACAGGCCCACAGAAGGCCACCTGCATCTTGAACAGATGCCTCTAAAATAGCTGTTGCACACCAGGCAAGGAAAGCTCAGCTCTCCTGCAGGTGTTTGCTCTCCTGTGAGCACATACACTTGAGCATCAGCACTCAGGTTAAAGTACCACGTGTCTGCAAAATCCTGGTCTACAGTGAAGACGACAGCATAGGGTAGATATCTTAGCTGTAACACATCTTTGGATTTGTCTTTGTTGTTGTAACTGTTTTCTTCTTCTTCCCCCCCTCCCCTTAATCTTTTTTTTTTTTTTTACTTTTTTAGAACTATATCAAGAAGGAAGTCCTGACTGGGCAAACACATCAAGTTCAGCACATAGCAAATGTTACACACACAGGTAGGTGCTTTAACTGTAAAGCGTCAGTCAGACTGAGAAAAGATAGCATTCATCCAGATGGGTTGTCTAGATATTTATGTTGGGCTCATTTTAAAGATTCAAAGCAATAATTGACCAAGATCAGCAGCATTAATAGCCTTTTCAGCACCAGCCCCTACTAGGCTAAGCTTCATCACATTCAAGGATGAACTTTCTCATGTCACAATTTTATGAGTCCCGTTTTGCAACAAGACAGAACCCAGTAGTTAACTGTATCTGCAGAGCTTGCAGTAGAGGTTGTGACAACAACTCAGCCCTGGAGGCTGAATAGCAATGGTTGTAACAGTAGTAGACATTTGGGTGCAGTTAAGTATAGACAATGTTGTAGTCAAATGGCTATTCTATAAGATATATGTTGCCTTTGACACTTACAGAGCCTTGAAAAGTGAACCACCACCATTAGTTGTAACTCCCTGGCAGCAAAAGCTCTAATAATTCTGACTAATTGTCATGGAAAGTTACCCTGATTGCAAATTTGATAGTTGTAAAAATCCAATTCTGGAATTCCAAACAGGCCAGGAACATAATTAGGATCTACATTTTAACACCCTCTTGATCAATGGTGGGGTAATGGAGACCCTTCCAAGAGCTTTGTTTTGAAATGAATGGCGCCATATTGATGAAACAACTTGGACACAAACCAGAAATTAAATTGAAAGTTTAAACAATGCAGCTGTATTTTATCATCCTGTATTGTCAAGCTTTAACGAAAATAGCTCCTAAACAGAGCCACATGTTTTGCCTGTTGCCCAAAAACTGAAGGTGAATTTTAAAACCCTTTCCTAAACTGCAGGATGCCAAGATTTTTCAGCTAGAAGTTATTATTAGGACACAACAGTATTTCATATAAGTCTTGACAACGGTTTTGTATGGTTTCTGTAAAAGCAACTTCATTTTTTAAATCAGAGATGGCTTAGATGAGTGACGCTTCAAAAAAATAGAACCTCTGTTGTGTATTTCTTCTTGTTCCATATACGTATGGTACCAGCAAAAATAAAATCTCATTATAATCAGTGGAACAATCAATACAGGGAGTATAAGCAGGATTCCTCCCTCATCCTATGTATCATTAATGAACATTGTTGGCTGCCTTCTAATCTCAGGACCTGAAGATAGATCTAACAGGGGCATATCGTGTGTTTCAGTGTCACTGAGAAAACCGTAGTCAACTCTTTGAGAGTCATCTCTTACCTTTGAGGATTAAGATATGATGAAAAAACCTCTTGCTAGTTGCAGTACTCTGAGAACCAGATCTTTGATAATTCTAGCAAATTGGTCAAGATACAGGAGACAGGAAATGTATAACAAGACTTAGTCTTTTTAATATCCAAGGATGGATTTGCACAGCTGGAAAATGAGGAAAAAAAAGCTCTGGTTTTTGGCTTGTAATCTGTTCAAATAGCCTAGAGGATTTTAGGGGGTGCAACTCATACAAATTAAATGGGGTTCTACCACATTTATTTACTGGAGCACAGTATTTAACATTGCAAGATTCAATTCCATGTTGAGCAAAAATTTGCTGAAAACCAAATAGCATGTTAAGTTCTACCAGCCTTTCCCATAGAAGTTTTAAGTGTTTAGTCTCAGTTTTGAATACCCGCAATCCCAGAAAGAAGACAGAAAAAAGCTCCAGGATCGTAACCTTCCAGCTTAATAGGTTCAATGGCTCCACCCGCACATATGCTGAAAGAATGAGGTATTTTAATTGGATCTATCAGGAAGCTTGCAGAGGGGTGCACGCAACTTTCATCTTAGTCCACCGGATGAAGGAAGGGAGATGAGACATAACGGGATAAAAAAGCTGAGAATAAAGAGGTCCACGCGATGCCTCCCAGCCTCCTTCACACTGGATAAACACGTCTGTCAGATCCTGAGGTCAGGCTAAAACCGCCAACAATGCTGGTCTGTAAGTCTGAGTATCTTTTACGTTCCTGTGCAACACAGACTTTCCGATAGCACAAGAAACAACTTAATTGGATAGCTTCCACGGAGTGTCACCCATCACCCGTTCCACTCGCATGCTCCCACACACAACCCGCTCTTGCTATGAGTTGGACATCGTATGGCTAGCAGTATGACAGCACGGAAAATACAGGATGCTAGGAAGGGCTCTGGGCAGGCTGTTACCCTGAGATAACATGCAGGTGACCCCACCAGCAGTTCGCTGTGCTCACATTGGCAGACTAGGCTACGTGCAGTGCTGCGCTGGCAGGCAGCACTGCACTGGTACCCAGAATTAATGCAATTTCTCTGTACAGGATGGTGCTAACACACAGACATAGCAATCATTCCAAGGTCACTCAGCATCACTAACACAGTGCTGCACCATGTGGTGACAGTGGAAATACACCCTAGTCCAAGCAAGGCATGCAAATCAGGCAGGGATCCTCAACCCTCTGGAGATATCCCCGCTTCTCCTTCTTTCTACTCCACCTCCCCTTCCTCCACGGGACAGCCTAGATGACTGGTGTAAATGAGTGCTAGATGCCCAGGTAGGCAGGCAGGCTGATGAACTTCAGTAAGGTTAATACCCTTTTTTCATGTTTTAGATCACTGTCTACTAAATGTGGATGTGGTACATGCTTTCCTCGCATATATTAGGGATATTAAGTGCATTATGGAGGCTGACAGACTCACTATAGTAACAGAGGTCACATATGCTCCTTGGGTGGACCATGAGAAAAGCTATTTTTACTCAGCTTTTTACCCAATGTATTACTGCATTGCAAATTCTCGTGTCACTAAATGCTACCTAAATGTCGGGATGAGGAGATGGTTTTTAATGAGGTTGCTACTCCCATTCATCTGCCACTGCTCAATACCTCATGAGCATTTTTTCTCTCTTAGCAGACTAACAAGACTGTAAAAGAAGCAAGATAAACACCAGTCAAATAACTTAGATGTTATAGGCTAGTATGTGAATACGGACTTCAAAAGGACACCACACTTTGCAGTCTAGGGCTCTGCTAAAGCGGCTGAAAGCAGCACTTAGAAGAGGAAGCACTACCTGTACTGGTCTGTGCTGTGGCAAGTTTTCCCTACAATCCTTTCATGGCTAATGAACAGCCAACAATGCTTGATAAAAACAGTGTCTGCTACTGATCAAGTACTGGTTGCTTTGTATCACACTTGAATCTAACAGGAAGAAATGTCCAGGAAGATGTATTGTCTAAGTTCAATGTTTTATCAAAACCAGATGAGCACACATAGCCCAAGGTCCTGGTCATAAGCCAAAACACACAAGCAGGAAACTGCAAGCGGGTAAAATGTGACACTTGGAATAAAAAAAAAGGGGTAGTTACCTTTGTGCCAAAAACAAAGGCATTTTTACCATGATGGTACAGTGTATCTGGAACACCTCTGCCTCCTGAAACAGAGCGCTGTGGTTGCTACAAAGCTTTTTCACGTCAGGCTCCGCTGACTGGAAATCCTAGCTGAGACCACCGCTGGATGATGTACTCCAGTGCCTTTTCTTTTACACATTCACTTACACAGATGCATATACATGTGCACATAGCCTTGTGTCTGTGCTGAGAGGAAAACCGCTTCCATCACAGCTACTTTTACTCTCTTTGGACTACTACTGAGAAAGTTTCTGAACGATTTCCTTCATGCTATGGCCTTGGGCTTCAGTGAAGAACCTTGTCCAGTGTTCTCCTCAAAGACATGCCCTTATGGTGGAGAATAAGGAAGACAGAACTGCCCATGGTATAGCCCTGACTTTTCCGTGACGACCCATACCCCTCCACCCATCCCTTGCTCTACTCTTTCAGCTGTCCTGTTTCAGTCTAAGTCTCCTCGGTTTTCACTGAAGCCAACTTTGGAGACATGGAGCTGTGTTTAAGTTAGAATGGACATGTCTTTTCTGATGCAAAGTCCTAGCTTCTTTTACAGTTTCATTAGCTCCCAGCTGCTAAGGAAACAAGGGCTCAGTGGTGCTTACGGAACCCATGTTAACTCCCAGGACAGCCAACTCAAAGTACCAGTTGGCTTGTGGAGTTCATATACCTGCCACGCGTACTTAAGCAAACGTATCTAAACCATCTGTGACAAGAACGTGAAGGGAATATAAGGCACTAAACCATCATCAAGCTATGCTAGCACATTTCTTATGTGCTAAATCGTTGTGTTCAATTAACTTTTAGCAAGAAAACTTAAATTGAGTGAGTTTGTCACATTCCTGGTAAGGCACAATTCACCACTGCCCATTGAAAAAAGCTGAGGGTAGCAGGAAATGTCTCAAACGCCCACAGATTCCTCACCCCTCAACCCCTAACACCATCCCAGTAGTATCCGTCTAGCCCCATAAAACCTAGCTACATTCTGCACCATGAAAATTAGTAGCAGAAGAGGCACAGTAGCTCCCAGTCATTTTAAGTTGTCTGTCCAGTCAAGGTTAAAGAGTCTCACGGAAAAGGCACTGCCCCATCCACTGTCATATAGGCAACGGCCACAGTTCCCTTGATAACACACACACACACACTCTCCCCATTGCTGAAAAGTAATATAGCTGCATATAGCTGTTGGAAAGAACTGGAAAAGAGTTTTTAAGGTTCATTAAAATATTTCAAAAAGTCACTTTGATTTAAAAACCCACCTTAATAAAGCCATATTTATAGTTTCTTTCCACAGTCTTCATCCATTTATACAGCTGCAGTTCCTCTAAAAGACAGTTCAAAGAAATGCAGCTCCAGGCACCCAGTCAGAGCCTAAAAATCTACTGCTGAGTTGCCCAAGATTTTACTAATAAAATTTGTCTTCAGCGATATAAATTGAAAGTCAAAACAGAAACCTGCTCACAATCTACTGCAGTGGGTTTTTCAATCTGCGGCTCAACTGCATGAAAAAAGGGTGTTCCACATGACCTCCGATTGCTGGAGGGAGATAAGGAAAGAAACACGGTAAGTAGGTGTTGAAACTTCTTAGAAATCTGACCATACCCTAGGGTATTTTCGTCTGCTCAGAGAAACAGGCACTCCATTTCTGATTTGGAGACCAGAGTAGCCACTTGATGATTTCTAGAAGAATGGGTCAACTAGCAGCCATTTCCTTTCGCGGCCTCTTACAAAAGGCCATTCTCCCAGTTAAAGCTTTCACACAAGCCCTTTTGCCAATGAAAAAAGGCTTCACTTTCCCCTCACTAAGGTACAAGATACCCCAAGGAGAGGCAGCGAACTGCAAGAGCACAACAAACCAGGAGCCACTCTCAAGATGCCGCTCCCGAGAGTGGCAATGAGATTCAAGATAGCTGCATGTCAAAAAGCACAAAAAATTTTCCTGCTAGCACTTGGGTTACAGCCTTCCTGCTCACTCAGTAAGCTACAGGTCAGAATTCCAGACTAGAAATAGTGGATAAAGTTGGAATTGCTGAACTCATCTAATAACCAAAAGCAACAAAGTTTTATGCTCTGCAACCATATTATGCAACATTAAAATTAGGATAGCATCAAAAGGTGCACAGAAAACTTAAGAAGATACTTGTTCTCCAACATTGCTGCTCTTGAGCTACAGAAGACTCAAAACCTTTACAAGCTGTTCTCAGCATGAAAAAGAAATATATTGCACAGAACCTGGGAAAGCAATCAGGCAGTGTACAACCTTCTGTTAAGCTCTCCAAAACCCAGCACTGTGCTCAAACAAGCAAGTCCTCTCCAGTTCCAACCAGAGCAGGGCAATCAAAGTCTGGAACAGCAACACCAGCTCTGACCACATCACAGATCCCTTGTTCCACATTTCAGCCCACTCTTCCAGTCTGTTGGGACAGCAGCTCCTGCACCACCAGTGAAGGCAGCACACAGCACAGGGGCAAGCACATTTGGCAGGAGGTTTGCTCAGGGAAGCATGGTAAAAAATAAGCAGAGCTCAAGGCAGATACTCAGCTGGTATCAGAAAACACCAGCTGGGTAGCCCTGCGATAGAGAGCAGAAATAAGGCTGGGAGAGACGAGTTTTCAGCTGTTGGTAAGTGTTCCTTACACAAGATACCTTTCGCCGAATCTATCAGAGCAGCACTTCTTCAGGGTCTCCTTTATTCCCACGCAAGAAAGGGAATGCTGAGAGCTGCAGAAGCTGCCATCTGGCAGGCCCTGCTGTATCTGCGAGTTTGTTCAACACTTACAAAGGGCCCTGGTCTGAGTGGTCTCTCGGTGCTACTGAAGCATTGCTGTTAAATAACAGAATACTATTTAACTGGCAAAGTCAATTAGTACACAAGCAAAGTTGGGGGTTGCTTTTTTATTGTTTCAAATGTAAAACCACAAAAGTATATGTTGAAGGGCCAACAGATGACAAACAGGACAAGAGTCAAGCGTGTTATCAGTGAATGGGGACAACTGAAATATCTTGAGCTTGCAATGTAACACGTAGACTGAGAAATGCTAGAACTGGACTGAGCAGCAAATGCCTGTAAGACTAGCAAGGCTAATGAGAACAGCAGGACAGGGGATATCTTCAACGGCCAGACTCTACATCCTAAAATTCTTTAATTTCAGTTACTATGAAATTCCAGCCCTTCTCTGATAACATCTAGAAGGCAAACGTTACCACAGCACAATCTCCAAGGAAGCAAATTTCAAAATTGAAATGACCTTTGAAATATTTGCCTACATCACTTTTGCCAAGAAACTTGGGGCAGTTTCATCTTTCACCATTGCTGATTCTCAACTTTTGGCAAATAGCACACATGTTAGGTTGTTATTATTAGTAGCAGTATTTTAAATTAGTGCCCTGAATCCATTTGTCCTTTGATATTGAAGGAAATTGAAAGGGAAAAAAAATTTTTAAAAAAAAATAACCCCCACTTGCAAAATAAGACTTAGCTAGCTAGCGTGCCTGGATTCAATCTATAGCTCCTCAGAAATCACAGGCTAGTGGAAGATTAACTCAAAATCATAGGATGGGAATGCATATGGAATTCTCATTCTGCTTACAGGAGGGTAAATTACATTTTTTTAATCTCTGAAGCTCGGTTGATGTTTCAGTTAGTCAGTGGCTGAAATATCTGCCCAGCCACCTCCTGTTTATATTTGGATGGGACAGATTGCTCCATTTACATCAGCCTTTGCACCAGACAATGTGTTCTCAACTCTTGCTCACACAATGTAGGTAGGAGAATCCTCAACTTCAATACTAACGCTGTCCATGCTTTTCAAAACCGAAGGCACCCTTCCCTACTACATTCCCTGAACAACAAAAAAAAAAATATTACTGACAGGGTTACAGTGCCCTGGGGACACAGACAATTGCTTTCTTATTTCACACCCCTTGGATGCATGCGTCTAACACCAGATGTCCGTGGAATATTTCATTCTATAGAGGGCTACCAATTTCCCTCATAATTTTTCAATTAACAAGCGGTTATGTTTAGCATTGGCCAGGACATGGGGTGTTCTGAGCACACTGTGAACAATTTCAGAAGGAAAGTTGCGCCACAAAGTCACACATCATACAAGAACATTGACATGAACTTTAAAAACAATCATTATTCAAAACATTTTTTGTGACAACCTTCCCCCACATAAACCAAGAAGACCCCAATTTCGGACAAACCACAAAATGCTGCCCAAGCTAGGACCACTTTGCTAGCAAATTATAACGTACCCCTCCCCCAGATAACTTGGCCTCACGTATATTAGTCCAGCTGTTTTATTTTGTGAATTGGAGTCTAAATGCACAGGCAAAAGAACCACATGATTTTAGGTTCACCGATGCACAAGGGGATTTTCTCTAATAATCCCATTCATCATTACAGAAGCTAGATGTGTGAACGATGATCCCCTAATATCCTCCAGGGAGAGCTAAGAGTCTCAAATTCAACAGGCCATTCAGGCGGTTGCATCTGTGGATCAGAGAAATATGATTAAGTGCCTAACTAGAGGAAACTGCTTTTTTTTTCTTCCCTTTTAATGAACAGCTCAGAGTTCAAAATACAGGAAAGAGACAAAGTGCCTGAAAACAGTCACCAATGCATCAAAAGAATCTGGAAACTTCATCTTGAGTTTCTTCAAGCTACTTGCAACCTAGAGGGCTAGCAACAAATTTTACATCCTCTCTTGTATCTTAACCTGAAAGGCTAAGAGGAAAAGGTCATGTTGCCCCCAGCACTGAGGAGCTCCTGGCCTGGACAAAACCACACAAAAGGTCGGTGAATATTTTGACATGCTCAGCGTGGAACCATGCCAATTTACACCAAGGCAGGATCCACCCCCTTCTACCATCAGCTCAACAGACAAGTCTCCCATTGTGAGTGTATGAATATAAAGTTTTATATTAACTGAGTTAATGATGTCATGGCTAGTAACTCTTCCCTCCTGACTTTCAGTTATTTCCCCACATTTTTCACAGGACATAAATTGCAAGTTCTGCTAACCAGCAGTGGTAACTGGATGGTTTTTTCCCCTTTTCTTTCCCCTTCTCACTTTATTCCCTTCCCATAACGAGTTTTAGTTATATGAAAAAATTATATTGGTTGTGACTATAGGCAAAATGTCCATCAATCAAATCCTTACAAAGTTTAAAAAAAATCTTAAGTAGCCTACAGCACTGTTCACCTTGGGACAGTCCTGCATTTTGCAGTTTCTGTATCACAGCTTTGCCCACAGCCTTTTGAGACATTCAGGACTAGCAAATTACAGTGCAAAGTTCATAGCAAGCAGCACTCTGACGAGGATTCTAATAAAAAGAATGTAAGAGATCAAGCAGAGAACCTGCTTTCAAATTTTTTTAGCTGGCGTTGAAGGATAAATCTTGGTAAGCACCATCGAGTCTAGAAGAGAGGCAACCAACAGCTCAACTTCTCAAAAAAGTCACCAGTTACGCCACTCCGACCCACTAGTTCTCAGTAAAACATTCAGGTCAAAGGAGCAAGTTGCTTTAATTTCTCTCTCTCATGGCTTACATTAATTAAGTACTATTTAATGCAATATGTTTTCACTGTTGTATTCTGAAGAAAGTCAAGTAACACTGAAACACTGTTCTCATGTCAGTTACTTGGCTATATTACATCTCCTACATATGTCATCATACAGATTTAACATATGGGTCAATATAACTGCGTAAATTGGGACTAACTTCATTGAAGCCAGCAGAATTATGCTGCCATATAGTCAGTGTGAGATGAGAAATGGGGCTGTTGCCTTCATACCTCAGCTATCTGACTGGAACATTGGACTATGTAATGGAGGAGGCTCTTTTTTAAGAGGGGAAGAAGTGAGAAAGAAAAGCAATGTAATAGCATGCAGAAGAGTTTGCATTTCTTGAGTTTGAACTCATTGCCTACTTGCTTGAGCCACAGAAGTTACTTCAGAAACATTGTGACATGCTGGAGCTGGGGAGTGTTTTGCTCTTACACTTCATCCTTACGAAGGCGAAAAGGAGTCAGAGCAATGGTGTGGCCTCTGCCAGCCCCACCAGAAACTGTTATCGATGCCATATTCCCTTCCTATGCTTTACTCCCTTTGCTAGCTAAAGAGTCTACAGCATGTAGTATAATTCCTGTTACAGGAAGGAGAAGTTAATGCTGAATCTGGAGAAGCCAGGGAAGTATCAAGAGATTTCCAACAGCTGACGGCTGCTCTGGAGGAAAATCCAGCTGCTCCTTTCCAAGCAGTGACTTGTTAAAGTTGGAACAGCAAATTTCCAAACCAGTCTGTAGCCATGCCTGGAAGAATGAAGCGTAAATAAATTAAATTCTTATCTCGGAAAAGCTTATGAGTGTCTCGCTCTGTATGCAAGCTTTTCAGGAAATGGGAGAGGGGAAAAAAACCTTCCAAAAATTCTGCACTAAAATCATTTATACTTTTAGCAGTCAGAGAAAGAGAAAGGGAAAAAATGAGTAAGAGAATAGCAACCTTTTGTCGGACAGAACAAGCAATGCTGTCTGTTACAGGTCTTTTCCAACCTAAATGATTCTATGATTCTATGGGGGAGCAGGAAAAGTTCTTCAGGTTCTGGCACTCACCCTTCATTAAAGGTAGCAGGAGTTGAACCACATACATGTGCAGGTATGACTGCACAGGCTTTCTGTTTGAGCACAACCAGCGATTCCCCTACACAGACATCCACTGAAGAGTAACTTGTTCTGCTACTAACAGCGCATAGCCTGCATATATGGTCTCAAAACAATACATGCACAAAGTAATGCCAGTTCCAGCCCCAAAATACTCCCACCAGCCAAGGGAACAGGCGGGCAGGGAGACAAGCAGGACAGGTAGGTGACCAGCAGCACACTTGCTCCGTAGCAGAGTTGGACTTGCTTAAAATGCAGTCATTTGCCCTGTCCTTTGAAAGGATGCAATTTTCAAACAGGCTTCAACACCTGGAACATCTTTCAAATGCTTTCACATTTTATGTGGACACTGACCGGCAGCAGTGGCTCCAACGCTTGCTACAAGGGTTACGGAAAGGGAATGTTAAAGAAGACTTGCAGCAATATTAGGCAACTACACTTGTTAGGCAAAGATCTCAAAGCAACAAACACCTGAGCAAAAACTTTAAGGGCTACCAAAAATTGCTTATGACTGTCGGAAAGCTATCTTCTTGCAGACCAGAGCAAAACCAAAGTTAAGCCTGCTGCTTTTACCTGGGGATAAACCATACCACATGAAAACGCAGTGCAGGATGTATAGACAAAGAGCAGTTATGACATGAAACAAATGTCTCCTGAATTCAGTCATTTCCCACAGGGAGTAAAAGTTAATCACATAACCTAAAGACCAGGCAACTGAACTGCATTTAAAAGTAATGATGCAAACCATTCTGAAAAATAAAAACTAGATCTTTGCCTGTACTTAGATTTTGACATTAAGACCATTATTTCAGTTTGACCTCTATGTCACCTAAGACAGAAAAAAATAATCCTCACTATCATAAAACAATACCGCTACAGACACTTGCATTGCATTTATCTTACAGTTTTGTGAAAATATTTCTCCCAAGGACTCTGTTAAATATCCAATGCTTTCTTAACTAACCAGAGGTTCTTAACGAAAAGAAAGACGCAAAAAATTGCAATCAAAAATTCTTAATTCCAGACTAAGTCTTCAGATAAAAACTACTAAGACTGTAGTCAGGGCAGGGTGGGGGGTGGGGAGCAATTCAGTAACTTTGATTTAGACTAAACGTCAGCTCTCCCTTAAAAACGTCAAAGGCAAATGTTCAAACATCCTCCCTAACGCTAATTTTATTAATACTATCAGCAATTCTCAGTATCTCAATCTAAGACAGTGAGTCAGGCAGCAAATCAATCCAATTGCCAAATCTCCAGGGGGACAGAAACAACAGAGGAAGCAGGCCAAAGAGATTGCTGATAATGGATATTTAGTCTTTATGTGGGACAAATACTTTGCTACTTCCTCACACTCCTTTTGCTCTGTTACACCGGGGGCGTTCAGTTAGTTGTCGTTTAAATGCCTAATACAGCCATTTAGATTACGATGCCTAGAATTTTTATACGGGGAGAATTCCTGCCTTCCACTCCCTGAGCGGATCTGCAGCTGACTCACAGGATGCCTCACCAAGTCTGGGGTCTGTGACTTTCCCGGGTGGAACAAGGGTTACTGTTTGGTGGGTAACCTTGAGAACTAGGTCAGGTAACACTGTGCTGCTTGAGGTTTTTTTTTTTTCCTCCTGCAGCCCATGGAACACAAGCACACCGCTACGACCACACCTGCAGGTCCCCATTACAGTGAAAAACCATTCCACACACATCAAAATTCAACAATTTCTTGACACAGTGACACTGAGGAAGATTACAGCTTAAGACCACAGGAGTCAATTGTTGATCAGGCTATTGAAATAATCTGGCCGTGAAAACTAGGTTTACCCCCTTTGTCTTGTTGGTAGAAAAGAAAGCAGACATTGGGGTTTATGCCCTGGACAAAGAACATGCCCAGCACCTCATGGCCTTCAGAGCTCTTCCTGACAGATTTGATTTTAACAGGACACGATAGCATATACCGACATTCTATTCCCTCCCAGACATCTTTCCTCTGAAGTGCAGCTATCTGCCAGACATCAGTCCCTGCCTACATTGCACGTGTAGGACTCACCTGCCCTAATTTAGGCACCTGAAAGATAAGACATTTAAGTCCAAGCTAGCCACCCTGGTCTCTCTTCATGCTCAAAGGCAAAGAGCGGGTGACTCACATCACTGTGTGACAGACCTCCGAGCGCCACTTCATCCAGTCTGGAGGACCCTGTTATTCTGTACTGACTGTGTGGGGAGCGTAACATAACTCCAGTCTTCAGATTTCCACCCAAGGAGCTCACAGCCATACATGATATACATTAACCTTTGCTTTTTATGTTCTTTGCTACCAACTTTTTATTCGTGCCTCCAGCATATAAAAGATTTTCAGCTCTTAAAACGAACAGGCAGCTAGGGTTTCCAGTGCATTAATGAAAAATGCAATGCGGAAGAGTTTGAGACCTGCTGGGCACCGAATGGCTAATAAACATAGCTGCATTTTCTTGCCAGCATTATTTTTCCTGCTTGGTTATGTTTAGTTAAGGGACTAACGAGAAGCTTCTCCACATGCCTGCACGTGGAGGTTTTATTTCCTTTTCATGTGGGAATGGGGCTCGTGTTTGATTTGCACTGACCCTTCTTCCCGCACAATGCCAGATCTCTATCGCCTTGGCTGCGGGCCACACGTTGCCGTTTGAAATGTGGTCCCTCAGGTAATTATCTGAAGAACATTTACATGGAAATCGATGGTACAAACTCACAGCTGTCAGCCTGGGCTCTGAGTTTGGCTGAGCCAAAAAGGGATTCAAAGAGAAAAGTCAGCTTCTAAATATAAATTAAGGGTTGGGGTTTTTTTCTTCTTCCTTACAGATTTTTAAGAGGCAGAAGTGAGAGAAAGGTGAAAAGTGGTTCTTCTTGATGGGACAAACATTAGATCCCTCAAGACATCTGAAAATTTTGATCAAATTACTTTGTGCCTTCAGCTGTTATCATGCAGGACTGGGCACTCTTTCAAAGGGAAATTGCACAGAGACTAAAGCATACGCTCATTGGCACGAAAGATCAAGTCATCTGTTAAAAGTATTTGGACTTCTTTGAGAAAGTTAAAATGTTTTACACCAGTTACTGTGTTAAAGCGCTACAGTAAAAAGAATCCAGTAAACTCAAACACAAAGAGCAAAACTAATAGGTAGGATATCCGCTGATTCACTCACTATGTTATTTCTTAGCTGGGCCTCCAGTACATATAACCCCGAGGGCTTCTCTTGCCATACCTGGGTTGACTTCAATCAGTATCCTTAAGATCCTTTTTCCAGTTTCCCAGGTTCTTGATACTTTCTTCTGGGGGGAAAAAAAATCCACATTGCTACAGTCTTCCCCGTAGTTTCTGGGGATGATCAAGGTAGTACTGTAAGTTAAAAAATGAAGAGGTTTCCCTATTTCAGAGAGATTTTATGATGTGTCACTCAGAAATACACCATCCAAAGGACAAAATCTTCTTACTTATTCACTTATCAAGGTGATTTCTAAGTTTCTGATCACCTGAGCCACAGTATCTTGAGAGCACTTAGTCTTCTAGTGAGCCACTGGTGAACATGTTCAAGAATCTTTGGAGGACAATGCGAGCCCAGGAGTCTAGGCAGAGGAGAAGTATGATGCTTATCTTTGAAAAGGGAAAACAGAAGCCAACCGTTTTTATATCAATACCCAGAAAAATGCAGCAGTAAATAATTCGACTATTTATAAGCACCTGGCAGATAACAATCAAATCACTTAACAGCCACAATACATCTGTCGAGAACAAATCATGTCGAACTAATCTAATTTCCTTCTATGATGAAATACCAGGCCCCTTGAGGACAGAGTCAAAATAGTAGTCTGCACATATCTTGATTTTAGTATGGCTTTACTCCTAGTTTTTTGTTACGTTATTGTAAGGCAACTAAGGATGCAGAGTCTGCACAAGTCTGCTACAGGGGACACTGGCAAACTGACCATAGAATCGTGCAGCAGCTACCAAAGCTTCCTTGCCAAAGTGAATGGATGTACTGAATGAGGCTCCATAGGGCACCACTTCAATTCAGGTTCTGCTCTGTGTTTTAAGAACAGTGAAAATAAACAACAAAGTCTAATAAAGAATGGAGAAAAGTTATATGAATAGAATAATAACATGGTAATGAGCAAACAGTAGTGTTTGTATTGAACAAAACAATACAGTAAAAAAGAATCCATAGCATAATCTGGGGCAAAAAAGCAGATTTTTAAATCTGAGAAGTTGCCTAAATAAAGAGAATGACTTTCAAAATTAGGAAGACTCACAAGTTAGATCAATTGTACCTTCACAGGATGAAGAATGCCTGGATACACACTGGTTCTGAAGAAAAGGTCCTCACATTATAGAAGATGACAAATTAAACTTTAGACACCCTTATCACACTATCGTGACCAAAGTGAGCACTGTGCAGGGCTGGATGATGGGCACACAAACAACAGAAATAAGGGCTCTGCTGTCCTCAGCACAGATAAAACCTCAGCTATACACAGCTTCAGATATTTCACTCCATGTAAAATTGATCTGCTTTAGTTTTGCGTGAACCAGAAAATAATTCAATTTAGCATCTGTCTAAAGAGACATCACTGCAGCAACAGCAAGCGTGGTAAAGGCAAGTTGTCTGATTACAGTCCCGGCACCCCTGCAGTATTGTGTAGCTTACTCAGAAGCCTACTGATACATCTGTCCCTTAGATCTCCAGCAATCCCACTCTTGACTGTTGTCTGCATGGACCCTCAACTACTTACTGCCTTTCTGCTAGCGAACCGGGAATGCAAAAGTGGTTCTGCAGCAGAATGGGGAGTGCTGATGTCTCCCCTTACTCACCGCTACAGGCTGGAGAAGCATGGGCAGGCATCTCATCAGCCTGTACATCCCAAAGGAAGCCCCATCAATGCAGAGCTTCCTGACAGCTCCTGGCCTCTCTCTGGAATGTGTTTAATTTAAAAGAGAAAAAGAGGGAAAGAGGTGGGAGCAGGGGGAGAAGAAAGGAAGAAAGATTCCAGGCCTGAGATTTATGGAGAGTCAGGTCAGTGGGAAGAGGGAATTAATTATGGGGTTTTGCGTGCATGCACGATGATAACTGGGCTTCACTTGAAAATTCACAAGATAGAACCAGGGTTGAACACAAAGCAACCAAACTCATCTGTACGGCTGGATCCAAAACTGATATTCACTGGTACACCAGTGCATATGTACGCCTTTTCCCTGTTTCTTCTTCCAGAAAGAGATGAGTTCGAGGTTGCTTGGGGACTGGGGGTGTAATTTGCTTCTTCCAATAGTTTTCAACAGCGGATCTGGGAAGAAGCAGAGACCACCCCTAATTCTAAATGAATTGTTAGTTGTTCAAGTGATCAAAACTGAAGCAGTAACAAGAGCTTCAAATAACATAATTATATGCACTAATAGCAGCAAACATAAACAATTCATATCACCTTTATATCCACATTCCCAAATCTTCAACTCAAAACAGGAACAAGAACAACCAGGCTGAAACCTCCACCTCCTGTTATTGCAGTAGATTGGGCTAAATACACGCCGAGCTAAAATGAAGCATCATTATCTACTGCTTGTAGACTGATGCCTCCCATTGCTGCAGCCCTGACCAGAACTGGTCCACCACCTGCAGTATCAGAGCCCTCCATTTCAGATTTCACAGCCTGCAGGCATTCACTTCTGTTTGGAAACCGCTCTCACCGGCCACCCATTTGCACTAAAGAGCTAACACCTTCCTGCAATCTGGAATATGAGATGAGAGCAAGTCCAGTGGTTTTAACCAGTTTTAAAACTGGTTAAAGTTGTGGCCACTGAGTCTCTGAGCCAGGCTGAAGCTTACACTGCAGCTCAGGAGGTGAACTCTCAGACCTCTACAAATTGCTCATGAGGAATGCACGGGATTTTACAGTCACTGATTGAGTATAAATCAATTAGATGATCTAATTTCTCCCACAAACACAGAGTGCCATAAAGTTACAAATGAAAAGGTGCAGGAATGCCTTCTCATTTTTAGAGAACGGAAGGCATGGATAAATCAGCCCTTTCAGAGTTCTGCTCTGCACAAACAGAGCAGACAGGGCAACAGCTTCACATTTCATAGCACGAATACTTGTAGTTGTTTGGGTCTTTTTTGGAACTAATTAAAAACCCCACTGAAATACAGGAACACAGTCAAACATTTTGAAACCATTTCACTGAGCGTCACCCACCCTGAGAATGTTCCGTCTACCAGGACAGACCCAACACCAAGATGACATTTATTTCTCTCCACCTATTTCTTTTCTTCTTTCTGGAGATAAGCGTTACAGCCTGAGCTGGCCATGGGAAGGACAGACATTCAGACTCTCTAATCAGTGAAACACCAGACACTTTTGGTTTGTTTTTTTTTTTATAAACCCTGCTATGGAAGAGTCTCGTGTTCGAATGTGATGAGGACTGCATATTCTTCCTGAACCCAGGAACTCACAGGTGGCCTGTGCCTTTCATTAAAGAATCTTGGTGTTCTTTGACTCCGAGCAAAAAGCTCATATTACTTGAAGATGACCTCAACTGAAGTATCATCTGCTGGGTTAGCAGCTGTCGGGCACCCTGCTCACAAATCTGACATTTAGTATTCTGCTGCAGTTTTCATTAATGATATCTCATGAAAGGTGCAATAGCATCTTCTATCTCAAGCACTCTAAAACCCACATTAAGAGACAGTCCAGCACAAATATTAGGTATGATAAAGACAACAGAGATCTGCTTATGCTTTTTTCTTTTCTTTATGATAAAGAGAAACTCAACTACAAAGAATTAAAAGAAAGGCAGTGTGGTTTTATGGCTTGGTCCATTGGAAGCCAGAAAAGAATCAGATTAATAACAAATCACTTAATTTATCATGTATGTTTCTATGAATCTCACAGTCCTAGTATCTGAACAACCTATAAATATCCTTGCAATTCCCTGTGAAACAGGAACACGTAATCCCCATTTTAGATACAGGGAAACACAACACCTTGACCAAGATCAGAGCCCGTGGCAGAGAACACCTCTTTCGTACAGCATGCAGTTAAGCTGTGTAACAGCTTGCCACGGATGATGCACTGTAACACCACACCAGGGATGTCGCACTTGACCAAATTTTTCACAGATTCAAAAAGGTTTGGACCAAGTCACAAGGAAATCCATCGAGGGCTACAAAATGGAAAGAAATCAGCTCACAGCTAAGGACTTGCCTGAGACATAGCTTGCTGGATGCAGGCTGGCAGAGTAGTCAGAAGTATTACTACACACTTGCCTTTTACTCACACTTTTCCATAGGCATCAGCTCCTGGCCGCTGTCAGAGACAAGAACCGGGGCTAGACAGGTATTTCATCTGATCCAATGTGACCAATACGATCCCTGTGTCTTCATTGTCCATCTGCTATCCTTAGCTTCCAAGATAACGATAGTTGATAAGGAACTTCTGTTCTTATGAAGAACAGAAATGCTTGTCATGGTTCTTGTTTAACCCACCTAGGACTCTCTTATGGAAATGAGAGCATGGAAGTTGCCAACATAAAGGAGAGAGGGATACAATGATCCTTACCTCATCAAAAAGCAACAGTTGCACTTCACCACCGACCTCTTGGACCCTCATAGGAGGGTTGCTAAAACATGCAGCTTTTGAGGAGACAGTTGCCAAGGATTTTGCAGCAAGCAAATCCCATTTTAATTCTATCATGATTTTCCTGCTCTTTGGGATAAAGAAGACAGACAGAGGGATCAAGTAAAGTGTACCTGGAAAGTGTCTGCTCTAGCAGGAGTAAGCCTCTGCTGCTTTCTCTAGCCCATAATGCCGGGGGCTGAGTGCCAAGTGGCATTGTGTCAAATCCTTGTTGTAGGCACCTGGTGGAAGTTCCACAAGCAGCTGCTCCAGGAGAATAGGCTTGAAGACCATAAGGGATTGGGATGGTGGCCAAGTCTTAACATTGCAATGCTTCCTTTGATCTGCTGAGACAGTGCTTTCTAGACAGCAGATGATGCCTGGAACAGACCTCTCTTTGCCTATGCGCAAAGTGACCAAATCTCACAATTTATACACACGTTCTGCAGCGATTCAGACTGAGGGGGAGACGTCCAGGATTTAGCATCCAGCAAAAAAACTTGCTGTAAGGCTGAGGGACGAACCTGCTCAGGAAGGAAATGTGAAAACACCGCAGACACAAGTTACTGGAGGAAAAACAGTGCCTTGAGAGGCAGAGGCTGCACTTGGTGAATAAGGACAGTATCTCCTGAGCTGAGGGAGAGCAACCGTGGAGAGAAGGGTCAGACAAACACCTCTCTGACCAGTATAGGCGAGACACAGCTAGTTGAAACCTTTTAGCTGCTGCAGGAAGTCGGTCTGAGGCTCAGTAATGCTGAATAGTGCCGAGGGTAAGAAAAATGCAGTTCAGCTGAACAAAACAGGGTTTGTGGATGGCCAAAAGCTCACACACACACTTGCTGCAACAACTCCTAACACAGCAGGGATACATCACCAACTGCAGAATCAGGATGGATGAACACATGTAGGTTCACCTAATAGATAAATACGCTTTTTAACACGCGTTTGAACACCGGTGGCATTTAAAGGAAGACACCACTAACAAACCTCTGGTTTTAGTTTCTGGGCTGCAATACAGCACTGTTGTGGAGCCTTGCTGCTTCTCAGGTTGCCTCAGAAATGGAAACTGAGGCAGAAATGGTAGTATCACAGCATTCCCAGTGAGAGACGGCCAAGGACTTTGTTGATTGAGGTTGCAGTCACAATTATTTTGGATACTGGTGGCACCCTCCACCTAAAACCTGCCATGATGGGAAGGGGAGCAGAAGGATCTGAAGCAGGTTGCTCACTGCCGTGCACCAGGAGCTGTGCAGGGTTAGAACACCCGGTGCTCCTGCCTCCCATGCCTGTTTTCCCTGCTAGACCTCCTGTCTCACCAGGCGGTAGCAGCATTCAGTTCAGCTCAGTTTTAGTCATTAGCGACACGCTGATTTATGAGCATCACTGCACAGTATCTCAGGAGCCACTGCAGACTGTGGCGGTGAATCCTCTGTACACTGGATCCCAGCCAACACTGGAAATAAATGTTCAGCTCTTCCCCTGCCACTACTACAACTATACATGTGCCACAGTAGCACCATTTCCCAAACCAGGTGCACAGAGGCTGGCAAACATACGTATATGACCTGGCTAAAGAGAGTCTCTACAAATCTGAAAATTATCTGGGCAAGCGCAGATGAAGGTCACTACGGGAAGACTCCTTGTGCAATTGCTAAAGTTACTGGTAGTAACAGCATAGCCAACTACCAGCCAAGCTGCGCACAAACTGTGGCTGCTTCAGACAAGGCTTTCAAAGACATCAGTAGCTTTAACAACTTCTGGATAACCCCATGAGTTATTAGGCTAATCCATACCCTTTCCTAAACTGGCAAGAAAAAGAAATGCAGCCCAACAAGGAAGGCTCGAAAGTTTATTCGAGGGAAAACACATTATAGTTTGCCGCAGGTAAGGGATTATCAGTCTTTCAGGGAGACCCTGTGGGGTTTCCAGAAAATTTTACTGTAGCAGCAAGAAATGATCCAGTTTCAGTAGGAAAGGCTACAGCAACAGGGGAGACTAAACACACGCAGGATCAGTCTTCAAAGGTTCAGTAATTTCAGCCACTTGGCTAGACTTTCCTGCTCATGTTGTTTATCTTAAGTGATTGTTTGGAGATGCATCCAAAACAAGGGGAATAAAAAAATCAGAAACAGAGAGCATGCGGGTCCAACACAGGCAGTCACAGAAAGGCTTCCTGTTCTCCCCTGAGCAAGCTGTAAATTTACTCCTCCTGCAGTAATTCATTAGGAAAGAACTCTTTTTTGACAGGACTCTGGGTTAGGGGTAGGCTTCTGGGGACTGAAGCGCATTAGCCAGAGACTCCTTGCCTCCAAGAAGAAACACCGATTTTCTTTCTTTCATTCATTTTTTGTTTGTTTTGTTTCTTTATGCTCTCTTACCCCTGGTTAGTGGTTTCCAAAGAAGGAGCAATCAAAACGAGGATAGCATGTAGCACCCTTGATAAATGACAGTGCTGGCGAGCAGCTTCAACAGACAGTGCTTGGAAGATGAAATTTAATCCAACACTGTCTCAAATTATTGAAAAAACAAGGCAGCCTGGGAAAAAAGCACTGTGGATGGGCTTAGTTCATAAAGCACAGTTTTTTCCTTAGAGCCCAGGAGTCAAAAATCTTAGGGCTGTTTTGAAAATCCTAGCTGGGCTCTGAACTGTTCCTACGCTTGCCCACAGTACGTGGCAGGTATCAGTCACTGCCAGCTCCCAAAAGTGGTTGCTAACATACATACAATATGTGTTATACATATATATAAACATATAACACATATAAAATTAAAAATACGAACTGTGCTCCCAGCAGCATTGAAAGGTCATTAGATAGACATCAGCTCACTTCTTTCATTGAGATATTAATAACTGCATTTTTTTTGAAAGGACCAGATTCAGAAATTTGTACAGATAACAAACCTTTTCAGGAAAATGAGCACAAAAACTTAACCTGCTTTTTAATTAGCGTTTGCTAGCCAGACTAATTTGGAGTTTCCTAATATGATGATTAAATAAATGAACAAGGATTCCCACATCACAATTCACTGTTACGATCCATTTGACAGAAACACTCAAATATTAGTATCTATGGAAGTCATACAAGAGATCTCAGGTTCACCGATTACACAAAGCAGCTAGTGGTCATTTACTTTAAATGAAACATTAAAACTACAACACATTCAAGCATTTCTTTTTGCTTTTTCTAAATGTGGGCTTTGAGAGAAAAAGAAAACCCATTTAAAGGGGCCTTTCTCTAAAGGCACCCCTCTGGGAGGAACCCCTCGCCTGATCACGGGTGAAGGACAGGAGGCAGCAGCACTTTGAAGCCTTGACATGCAGGCTTTTTCATCACCACAGATATCAGAGCAGACCAGAACCCTTTTTACAGGGTTTTCTACCAGACCTGGAGCTCATGATCATCACAGAAGGCCTCTCTCTGCAGAAGGAACTGTCCCCATCCCTGTATCTACAGCCCCATCCTGATTCCTGGTTTGAGAACTGGGCTGCAGAGCAGGGCACCCACTTCCCACACCTGCAAGCTCATGCCAAAATGCAAAAGCTTTTCGTCAGGCCTCCCACTATGATGATGTCCATGCCTGAAGCTGAATGCATCATTATTCCTCTCATCATAAGTGGCCGTTCCCTGGGTTTAGAGGGAATTCTTCTGCATCTCAACAGAGCACAGTAAGATATAAAGATGAAGGAAAAGAACTGTTCCAAGCTTTTGTCTTCTCCCACTGCCTTCTACACCAAGGTAGCTTTGCAGTGGGCTAGGGCTGTAACAGAGTGAGGACACATATGAAAAAAACCAAACCCAATAGAAACAAGGAAACAAAACACTGAAAATAAGGTACAAAGAAAATTACAAAGAGCATCTTGCATTTGTTGATCTTTCCTAAGGTTCACTGACTTCAGAGTTTCCTGTATGTAGGCTAAGAAATAACACAACTTTCGTAATTTATCTTAGTCATTCAGCATAGGGGCTCTGTTCTCAGCTTGTACTTCAAATCTGTTCTGCAATATATACCACATGAGTCAACCGTGTGCGAGTAGCAGGCACTTCCCAGGAGAGCATGTGTGTGTTTCGGGCTAAGAGTCACCAGAATATTTAAATAACTTGGTAAGTATGCACAAACATCAGTAATTCTAGCGTAGCCATAAAAATTACATAGTATGGAAATACGCTGAAAACGAAAATTGGTACCTCAGACAGCCATAAAACTTTAAACTAGCCATGAGTTTGACTTTAGGAGACCAAAGATATCTTTAAAAAAACCCATTAGCCTGTTGGAATAAACTTTGCTACTAACCACAGGGGAATATTACAACTCAGAACTTACCCCATGATTTTTATTTTAATGCTGAGTTAGAACAGGTATAACCTTCCCTAAATTATTGAAGACCTGCTCACCAAGTGCTACTATACTGGTTTCCTATCATTTCTTTTTTCACCTTTCTTTTTTTTTTTTTTTTGCCCCTCTCATATAGTATTTCCTATCTATGCAATCTCTACTGCCTATATATCAACAAGTTCCTTTTGTTCAGAGCATTTCTTGCTATTGACACTTAAAAATAATACATTTCAGAAAAGCACCAAAGTTATTACCCTAAATCTTCAGAGTTGCAACTCTAAATTTCATATGCTTCTATATTCAACCCCAGCTGCTGGAGCACATCCCTTTTTTCACAAGCCAAATTAAAAAACCCCAGCAAGAGCAATTTACTGCTGGTCAGATGGATTGGAAAAATTGCGAAAAGGCCTTCTTGCTGTGTCGCCCCAACATCTTTGAAAACAAGACTCTGGAAGGAATACAGCTTTGCAGGCTTTAGTCTTGAAGCAGCATCTCTTACTAAAGTCTAATCCAAACGTATCCCTCTACAGCTGTGACTCCATCCCAAATCTAAGTTGGAGATGGCCATGGCCCATTTATAGATTTCTAGGTCTGGCTCCATTCTTCCCTGTTTTGTTCCTCCAGTCTGGAAAAAGGCAGTCATGTACTAAAAGAACGCGTGACTGATGGTGACTTAGAGGCTTTACAAATTCAGGGTTACACTCACCACTTGAAAGTGGCAACTCAAAGACCCTACACAAAAATTCCTTTGCTAAATGGAACCGCAGGGGAAGTTTGGGATGGGCAGCATTTCATCTCATGAGAATGTCTGGCTAAGACCAACATCAAAGCTAACCATTTTGCCAAAAGCACTGGGAAGACTAAGTCACTGCAAAAATAAAGATTAAATCTCAGATTTAATCTTGAGGTGAGAAATGAAACCTCGGCACGGCACGAGTCAGTGATCCAGACTTACACCGAGCAGTTGTCTCCACCCCAGCCCATTCGTCCCGGGTGCGGCTGACAGGAACATGACCCTGTCAGAAGGCTGGGAATGCTGCTTGTACCAGGCAGAGGCCCAGGCACTGCCGTGCCTTTAGACCCCCCAGTCTTCACTTGCAGACCCACAACTCGGTGAACCCAGTAATGGCCAATGCAGAGCAGCAGCTCCAAGTAGTCTCCGAGGATGCAGGAATGCCTGGGAGGGCTTCCACACCTGACTCAGAGCGGGAAGCAGTGGGGAAGGACTCTGCACCAATTCCCAAGAGAAGGAAAGTTCCTGAGCAGGTCTCACTGCCTCTGAAGGCTTACTTGCTGCTGCTGGCTGATGTTGACAAAAGCTGCACAAGGAAAGCTCCATGCCACAATGCTCCTTGGGAAACCGAGCACTCTCATCCTTGCCCAGGCACAGGAACAGAGCTGCCTCAAACGCAGGTTTTCTCCCCACCTCCCATCTGACCTGCTTTACGACTGGTGCTTGCTGTGCCACAGTTTTTCCAGATGTAAGGCAGGAGTAACAATGCCATCCTTCGCAGTAAAGCACTTCAGTGATTCATGCAAAGTATTATGTATGAATTAGGTATTTTTATTATAATTCAGACCTGCTGACAAACACTGAAGTTTTACCATGATAGATGCATGATTGGGTGTATGGTGTAGACATTCTTAAGCAAACCGCTTGCAAAGTCCACAAACCCATCTGCGTTCAATTTGATGCTTACACTTATCCAAGGCTATTTATACATCATGGCATTCTTAACCTCAGTGGCTTTGCATCTCCCCACATCTTTCAATCCCGTAATTGAGATGATGAAATGGTCCCTGGTGTACTTATTTCATGATACTATTATCAAGACTATACAACGCAGATACCCAGTGCTGGCAAAGCTTTGAAAAGAGAACTGTAAGCACCAGGCAACAGCAATGTTTCAACCAACATCATCTTTTGTTGCCATTTACACAGTGAATGACAAATGTACAGAACGATGAATTAGGTGCACAGCACACTCAAATCAATTAACCAGGCAAAGAGCTTTGCAATAGTTTTTCAGCACTGACAGCTTGGTGATAATGAAGCTTAGTTATTCATTGCACTGTAAAACCCAAAGCAGAACATCCAACCTGGAGGAGGGAAAGAATAATGTTTGTCTAATTTATCATGTTTCCAACTGACAAATAACTTAGGCTCATAAAAATAAAAAGGAAGTGAAGCTTTAATCCTCTCTCCTTTCCTACTCAGCGGAACATTTTTAAAGCATATATTCGCATTCTAGACCACGGATCCCTGATCCTCCTAAATGCTGCTGCATATCAGTGGTTTCACACACCGCCCCAGTCCTATTCCAACATATTCAAACCATAAGGCAAGAAGAAATGGGGCATTTGGGAGGGAGATGCAGGAAATACCCTTGAAAGCAAGGAAGACTGAGATTTTTATCCCACTTCATAATGCAGCAGAGAAAGGAATTAAACACACTGACCACATAATCAAGAGAAGTTTTAAAAAAAACCCACCACCTCCTTCTAAGCAAGAGTATTTGTATCACATAACCTTGGGACACAGCCTGCAAGTCTATGTTTGGTCTGGTCGCCCTAGGTTGCCTGTGATCAATGAACAGACAAGTGAAATCACCTTCTGGATCTTTATCAGCTCCTGTTCTGAACAGACCCTTGGGGAAACCTTTCCTCCTGCTCTGATTAGAAAGGGAGACTTTCTAGACAAGTCTGGGCTCTCACAAATCCTGCTGACGCTCCTGAAGAGAGGGGCCGCGAGTCCCTCCTGCACAGAGGCTAACAGCTGGGGCAGACAGCCCGCATGCTTCCACAAGGTCAGCGTTTGTCCTCAAGTGTTTCATTTGCTGGTGTTTCTGTTCAGTCTTCAGTTTGAGGACCGCAGAGTGACAGTGTCAGAGGCGAGCATGAAGTTGGCAATCACTGCCATCAGCATACACAACGTTAGTGCTCATCCAGAACAAATGTCCATAATTTCTGGGGTTCGGCACACTTGAGACTGCTGGGAGTTTTGAGCTCCTTGATCTTTTCCTAAGGGCAACGCTCCCCTGAAAACAGGGATCCCTGCTGTGAACCAGTAGACAAGGATCCTTCCTGGATCTCTACTCCTACAATGTCCCATGCACTTCACATAGGGAACTCACAGCACTTTTTTGGTTGTTTGTAGTACGTTTTTAGGATTTGAATTTCTGTAAGCTAAAAACACTGTTACTCTCATTTTATCAGCTACACTACAAGGAAAGGAAGGAACCTAAGACTATGTGTACGTATTGAGATTGTTCCCAAACACACACACATTGGGGCCAAAGGACTAAACGCCTTAAACTTCTATTCTGAAAGTTTGCAGGTAGCCAACCATGATCTAGGTAGGATCTTGAGGATAACTGAATTACAGCGTCTTCAAACTACTGCAGAGCAGCTGTGCTCCCATTCATCAAGTCTGTTTTGTTACTTATGTAATTTTCTGTTAATTTATAGTGTCTGCCACTCACTGAACAGCTGGCTCTAACCTTGCCATGTGCAATGGCTAAATGAAGTCAGACACAAACCCAGGAACTGCGTGTCTAAACAGAGCAGAGAAATTTCACAACCACACGAGATGGGGGATGTCTCCCATCTTCATTGTCACAGACCAGAGAATGTCACAGAGGTTCACTTAGGAGGTACGCAGCAAAGCCTGAGGACTAAACACCGGCTCTTCTGAGTCACCATCTAGCAGCTTAACCAAAAAGGTTAAGCTATACAATGGATTCATTCAAACCACCTCCACAGACAGTCAAAAGTGATCTACCCATAAACAAGTAATACAAGTACATAGGCATAAAGTAGCTTAAAATCTCTAGCAGTACTAGATTCTCCTGGCTGACCTATACAGTGGCCTCACCTAGGAGAAAAAACACGCTGACAAATTGCATGGAAAAGGGGCCACAGCCTCCTGCTGCAGCTTTTTACTCTGCCAGACAGTGGTCAGAGGAAATTACAACAGCTTATATGAGTTACTAACACCCAAGTTGCTAACGCCACTGTGGTCAGAATGGAAATTTTCACTAGCCTGCAGAGGGTGGGGAATGAGGATTCGCAACGAACTGGAATAATAAAGGAGGAAAGAGATGAAATTCAAGCCTGATCTCAATCAATGTACGTATAGTCCAGAAAATGCCACTAGGACTTTCTCCAGAAATGAACAGCAATAAGGAAGAACTGCTAGGAGTGGAACATTATTAAATCATTTCTGGCAGCATTTTGGAAAGAATTACTTGAATGTTGGCACTTTTATACCTCTGCTCACGATTCTAGTAGGGGGTTTTGGAGCCCATAGGCTCTATCTGGAACTTATTGCTTATATGGTCTTTGATGTTTCCTCAAACAGCAAGCCAGCTGGAAGGTGGGAACACATGCCCACACTCTTAATCTGAAGTGACTGTACCTTACTGTTAAATTATTTGCCTAAGTTTCTCTCTTTGCAAAAGCAAGTCTTGTTATAGGGATCTGTATAGATTCTGCTGCTCTCACTTCTTATCAATGGGACAAAGCACTTACAGTGAACGCTAGTAGCTGAACTAAGATCTAATCCACATCTCTCCTGTGTTAACGTTGATCTGACTTCTGAACTCTTCAAGAATCTTTAACTACAAAAAAGACACAAAACAGGAAACACATCCCCCCCCAAAAAAAAACCCCAAACCTCAAACTCCATATCTGAGAAGCCACATGTAACTTCACTTTTGCAGTGTGACAATGAAGCAGTCCATCAGTAGCCAGAGCTATAGATCAAAATGGACTGAAAATACCTGCCATAAAGCCTTGCTGCAAAGAAGGTGTCACTCCTGACACCCCCAGGCATCAGCCTGGGTGTGCTGCTTGTCCTGCCTCCAGTGCAGGTGCCACCAGACACATACAAACCAGCTGTCAATACTGAGACAAATGTGTTAGAGAAAAGAGGATTGTCTAGACAACCAAATACTAAGGAAAAACAGCAACAGGACTGGGATTGCTATACCAGAAGCCACTGATCTTCCTGAGCCTACAAGCCTCACCGCAAATCTTTCCCATAGCTGAATGCAGCAAGTCACCAGCCACAATACCTCTGGGAGCAGAAGGGAGGAGGTGCTCCAGGAGCAGTGCACAAGTGGGAGATGACAGTCATCTCCCGCATGTCCACGATGGGGCTGGGCATGTGCGTGGGTGGGTCTCAGGTCAACCCAATGACATCAACTTCTTCCCCAGCCCCCGCTGGCTCCATTCCCCGCAGCTGGGAGCTCGGGCTCGCCAGCAGCTCCCTCCCCGGCACACCCCACTACCAGTCCCCCAGCTCCGCCAGCCACTTCCACAGCGTTTGTGCCACGTGCGGCTCAAATGCCATGAGTGGGCTGCACCTTGGCACCCGGCACAGTCCTTCTGGGGCAAGTCCTCAAAGCAAGTTCTCCATTTCCAACGTGCAGTGAGGCAACTCCAAAATGCAACTGTAAGCAAGGCTGGGAATGAGACAGAGAACTAAAGAGAAAGAAACCACACATACCTATCACCTATTTAGCAACTGCTGAATAAGCCTTTTTGTACACATTGCCCAACAGAGAGGAATAGAGGTTCTTCTGAGTGTAACTCAATAAATTTGAGGGAGGGAATGCCAACACACACTTCCAACTCCAACCGCTAAATAAGGAAACATACGTGGAAATTACAGATGAACAAATTCTAAACAGACCTAGGGGAGTTTTCTCTTTTCATCCAAAAAGCAATAAATGTCACAGAACTGAGCAGCAAATCATTCAAAACAATGTAGCTTACCAAGCACACTGTCAAAGCAAAAATCTGAGTCACTTAAACAACTGGATGCTATTTCAAGACTTTTGGGGTTTTTTTTTAAGGCTCATGAAGTGCAAGTGGCTCAAATTCTTCTTTTGTACTTGCTAATAATGGGCGTGTTTCTTGGCCAGAGCTGATCTGCAGAGGTCTGATTTTTGTTTTTTGTTTCATTCTGAAATGCCTCCCTGACCTCCAGCTGTGGGGCCAGGACCTCGGGAGGCTATCTGCCCAGCCTCTTGTCCCAAAGCAGGATCAGCTCTGCTCTTATCATTCCTGACATGTTTGCCTAAGTGATTCTTTAAGATTTCCAACACTGGAGGGTCCACAACCACTTCAGGCAATCTCTGTGTGTTTTATATAAATCAGCGGCTCATCTCAAATTGAATGCTACATTTAATTTTGCTCACTTAGGTCCAAAAAAAATGTTTAAAACACACATACTAATGTTGAAAGATTGGAGAGCACATGTACGTAAGTGCCCACCGCCTACGCCTGCTGTGCTCCTAGCAGCGGTTCTCAGCACGCCCCAGGAATGCACACGCGTTGGCACCCACTGCTGCAAACCCACGAACCGAGCCGAAGGACCCTGAGCAGTTTGCAGACCAGGCAGATACACCGGTTGATTGAAAGCACATTTAGGTTAATGATTACAAACCATTCAGAGGTTTAATCACCCAAAGCTACAATTATACAGCAATTTCCCCTCAGCTGAGGAGCCTACTCCACGCTCCGGTGTGGACCACAAAATTTTGGGGGATCCCAACTTTTCCCCAAGGTTTTAGCTCGTTCCACATAAATGCTCCCATTTTTACCACACTGGGAACATAAATGGCACTCTGCAGTTTGAGCTGGGATCTTGCAAGGTTCTCATCTGCTAGCTTTAAGCTGGAATTCATACATCTGTTTAACCAGTTCCTTAAAAATGTGCAATTACTTTATCTGCACGGTTCATCGGTTAGTTTTCCACTATTTCCAGTTATCAAGCACTTAACCGAATCAGGTCGCTGACAAGGCAACAACTTCCTCTACTTCTTACAGTTTGTTCTTTTGTTGGTTTAGTCCTTGTGGCTCAGCAGGTCTCTGTGCCAGCTCGCCCAGCAGCAACATGGGTGCAGTTGTATCAGTCCCATCTCCAGTGAGCCTTGGGGAGCGTTTGCTGGACTCCAAGCCCTTTCACCTCAGGTTTGAGCTGCTATAAGCTCTCATTTTTTAAAGAGGGTTATGCTAGTATGTGGTTTTGACCATTTTTCTGCAAATTATTAGCTACTGTTTCTATCAAGCTCAAACTCCTTCTGTCAAGCTCTTCTTTAATTAAATTTATTTCCTTTCAAGTATATAATTTTCTTTGTTTCATGTATTTGGTCAAAACACAAAGAGCACATAATTAAAACAAACACAAAAAACCTGAAATTATGGGAAGCACTGCCAGACTCACCATGTCAAAAGTTGTAAGCACCCCTTAGAAAGTGCTTTTCATCAGCTGAGGTTTTTTTTCCAAATTCTCAGTATATTTGGCAATTTACTTTAATATTATTCCTTACCAGCTTGATTATGGTTTTGTTTTGCTTTTATTTGGTTTACATTGTATTTGGCTTATATTCACTTACACATGTAGTATATTTTAGGTAACTCTTTCATTGAATTGATTTGCACAGAAAAATCCTTTTTTAGTTTCTCCTTCATTGGTTTATTTAGCTACTTCTACCATAACCCCAGGTTGAGTTCCAATCTGACAGCATATTTTTTCTATTTAACGTAACACACCATTTGGAGTAAGCAGTTCTTTCTAATTGTAAAAACACATTCTCATGGTAGAGTAACAGTTGTGACAAACTAGAACCTCTTGGCTGACAAATTAATTCTGCAGGATTCTATTTACATCCTTTCATAGAAATTTCTGATTTACAACTTCCAGCCAGGAATGAAGTGTGCTTGTTACTAAAAGCATTGATTAAACCATTGGCTGATTTTAATCAAAAGGAAATGCAGTACCAGGTACAAGTCACTTTAAGGATGACATAGATATATGCCACTTATTAAAGTTTAGTTCCTCCAGTGATCCAGTAAGATGAGCTTAAGTTAGACAAGGAAGATGTGATTTTCAGGAGTCCTCAGTCTCTCTGTATCCCAGTGAATTTGGTAAGAGCTGCATATGCTCAGCAATCTCTGAAAAGTTAGGCAACAAACCAGAAACAACAAAATCCACTGATTTTCATGCCAAAGGGGGACTCATCCTTTCCTGGAAAGTTTTGCTGCTCTCAATTGAGAACCAAATTATGGATTGCAAATGACTTGTCCTCCAAACCCCCTAAAAAAAAAAAAAAGAAAAAGAAAAAAAAAGAGAGAGAGTCTTTGTTTCTATCTCTGAAAAAGAGCTAAACGAACCAGGAAACCACAGACTGCCAAGTCTCAGATGAAAGAGGTACTGCACATCAAACAGTGACCCAAGCAGACTATACAAAAGGGAATAAGCAATGGCTGTTCTTCCATGCAATACAGCCACATGCTATATTGCACTTACAGCTGCTTCCAGCATCTGTGATGGCATGCAACAGGCTGTCACTTACTTACTCACTTCCTATTCATCTGCACAGGAATCGAGGGCAGCCGGCAGGGGAGCTGGCACAGCAGCAGGATGTATCCTGTTCTTCTGTGGACATTATACACAGCTGTGATGGTAATTTAGATCCTTTCTACAAAGGACTGTGATGGGAAGGTAACTGTTTTTCCTTCCATGCCAGATGAAAATCTAGGCTTCCTCTGAAACCTGCTGAGTCAATGTGGAATAAGAAAAAGGAGCGATATATTGTCCAGACTTGCACAAGGGATTTCCTTGTCCTTGGGCAAGCCGGAGGGGGAACTGGCAGAACACAGTCCTCCTGCCCAGTTTGCACATAGGCTGTATTTGTTTCAGACATCTGGATTGTGGGATGTACATTTGGACACAGGTCAAGGACAGTTTGGAAAGAAAGGTGCTCCAAAAAAAAAAAAAAAAAGACCACAGATCCAATCCAAAACTGCGATAATAGGGAAAATTTACTGCATGGAAAAAAAATCCACCACACTCTATATCTGGTGCACAAGATACACTTTGAGACAGTCCTGAACTACATCTTCTGGATTAAGCTTTGAATATCCTCGTAATTCAAGGTACTTGAGTTGGCTTGGTAAACTTGATCTGGGTCTACCTCCAATCACAATCAGGACACTCAGGAATCATAACATTTTCTTCACGCAGCTGCCACTCAGAGTGGCTCGTCCAACACACAATTGCTGTCTTTCATCATACAACACCTAAGCCAGCACTATTTTGAACATCAGTATACATGAGCAACACAAGTAAGGCTCAAAATTTAGGGCCTCGGGTTACCTAAGGTTGCACAAATTATCCTTCTGCATAAGAATATGACAATCTTGTTATAATGGGTTAAGTTGAAATGCACAAAAGGAGGCAATCATTTTCAAAGCATCACGCACAAAGAAGTCCTGCAGCCCTGCCTGAAAAGTTGTTAAAATAATGTATTCCAGAGGGATAGCTGAGTGCCAGCAGCCCCTTAGTCTGGTTTGGTTTACCTCATGAAGAAAGAAGGTGGTGCTCAAATAAACCCCAGGAATTGTGCTAAGGCTGCTCAGATGGACTGTGAGTGGATTGGAGGGAATAAGCCACAGCTGAGATTGCCACCTACTGAGCAGGATGCCAGTCACAGCAAACAACATACTTAACATACAAAAAAACCCAACAAACCTTAACATACAAAATACCACTGTAAGAATATGGTCAGACTCACGTCGCAGCTTGCCTAGGATCCCAATTTCAATAGCAGCCAACAGCCACTGCAGAGGACAAGCACATAACAATACCTGCACTGGAAACCCTCCCAGTCTCCAGTGGTTTGTGTTTCAGCAACTTCCCCAGACTGTGCTCAGTGACACATTTCAGCCTGTCCTCCCACCCAAGCACCTGCACACAGTTCCCTGAAGAGGCAAGTAGATTCTCCTGCACTGGTTACACTTCATTCATTCACTGACAGTATTTTCAATCAAAGCAACTAAACATCTTCTGGAATTTGTAACGAAAAATGAGTGCTTGCAGTGTGAGATAGCAGATGAAAAGCACCAGTATGCCAGGTGCCCAGCTGCATCCTCTAAAAAGGTGGCAACAACGCACCAGCCCCTCCTCAGTCCCACCTTACCACTGCAGAGATTCCCTGAAGGAGGGAGAGCAAACAGCTATTGCTGTAGAGACAGATGGGAGAACAGAAATCAGAGAGGACAGGAAACGGCTTAAAGACTTTTCATCTGACAATTTTTTGGGCAGAGATTCAGGATACTAAATTTGGGCTATGGATTAGGGATGTTGCTACACATTAGAAAAAAAAAAAAAAAAAAAAGAAAAAGGCAGAAGCCAGGAGTCTGATTGTTCCAAAATTCCAATGACTCAAACGCTGGTTGAGATGACACTAATGGCACAGCAAGGCAGGGGTGAACATGTGTCAGGAGAAGAGGAACTCCCTAGTGTGACTTGCTGAGCAGCCAACATTA
This sequence comes from Ibycter americanus, assembly GCA_035590275.1. Classification (NCBI taxonomy): domain Eukaryota; kingdom Metazoa; phylum Chordata; class Aves; order Falconiformes; family Falconidae; genus Ibycter; species Ibycter americanus. The sequence goes on along the minus strand of JAVJGI010000001.1, from coordinate 105,020,447 downwards.
GCAAATACTACGGCATTCCTAATCTTCAAAATCATGCCAGGCAAAAATTACATACATGAGATGTTTAGGAGCATTCTGATCTTATCACTAGATCTGAGGAGCTCTTGAGGAGACAGCATGCACTCGAGAAAGGAGTGTACAGGTGGGGGTTTGTTCCCTTTAGAGAAGCTAGATTCAAAGTGCCCTGGAAAGTATCAACGAGGACACCATACCACAGCTTGGAAATTAACCACAGAAAAAAAATGGGAAATACTAAAGGAACAACTAAACCTGAAACCCAGGCAGGTTTAAGAGTCAAAACAGGAAGGCAGAACTCGACCTGACCGATGTGGCTGCAGAGGGATAGTATGTGTTTAACTACGCATACCTTATTAATCTACATTCAGGCTCATCATAGGAGCAAATGAGAGTTCTGAGAGAAGAAGTGCAATACCCAAGAACAGAAGCTATAGCCCTGACCATCAAACAGCTTGTACCTCAGGTGCTGCTGCAGCAGGCCCTGTGGAGGAAAGACAGTCAACAAAAAGGTCAGAAGGCAGCTGCAGAGCAAGACAGAATTTTGATGCCCAGGAAATAAAGCCAAGGAAACCAAAGAATCTATGTGTATATGGTTTGCTTAGGAATGTGCACAAAAGAAAGAGTATTGACCAGGAGAAGAATCACCAAGTAGTTCAGAAAATACGTGAAATGCGCTCAGTGCTGGCAAATACGCTACCAGCTCTGGTGAATTCACAGGAAGAGCCCAGTCCCACAGGGTGAGAATGGCTCAGTTTCTACTGACATCTACTGACTGCTTGGTTCAAGGTTCTCACAGTCTCTGGATCACATCCCACGTGAAGCAAGTGACTTGACACCTCCAAGGAAGAATCCTTTATGCAGAAATCCAGTGGTGCAGCTAGAATCAGATGCCTGGCCCCCATGAAAACTCTTAACACAAGAAACTGAAGAGCTAAACCAGCCCCTACTCTCCCACTGCACACAGCCCCATGGGATCAGAGCACCCTTCAGTAGCACCTTCAGTGGCATGAGTCTTCCCAGCTTGCTTTTGTTTTCTTATTCTGTTCCCAGGCAAGAAGCACGTAGCTTCTTGATCAGTAGCTGTGTATAACACTATGAAACCCCACTTCACATTCTCACATTTCTGGGTATCCAGGTGATTCTTCATCAGGCACTGGGAAACACCACTGGTTTGTTCCAACATGGCACTGGTGGTATCCTTGGCTGCACAGCTAATGCAAGACAACTCACCTGTGGCCTTTCCTAGCCCCTTGCGCACTCAAGGGAGCTCTCGCCACTGCAGATAATCCCATCAGCGAAGACAGACCAGTGCACAGCACGTGTGATCAGCATTGCACCTTGGCCTCTTGGAGTTTTATAAACCTTCAAAAGGTTTTTATAAACGCTAAAACCAGAGATGATCACATGGACAAAGGAGATCATATAATTGAATTTGAGACCAACAGGCATGCTTCTGAATAATCGCAGGATGTAATGTGAAAGCAGTCAGAAGATTCTTAGATAAAATTACTATGTATGGAGCTTACTGAGCCAAGTACCTTTTTACTAATAATTTTCCCCTATCCTAATTCAGGTTGATAATTTGCAATTACAATTGTAGAGGGCTCCAAGTGAAAAGCCCTTTTATCAGATGTTTCTGTTGTTAGTCGACTTTCCAAGAGGGAATCAGATCCAGATGAAGGCAAAGAAAAGTCCAAATCAATCAGCCTTTGACAAGAATTGCAGCCCTCCAGCAAATCCAAATAAAGCATCTTGATTTAGGAAGACATGAATGCAATTAACTGAGGAATCCACATTCATTTATTTCCCTTTGTAAATATTGTTTATTTCCTTAACAGGTTACAAAAATGGTGACACACTGAAAACTCAACAACCCTAATCACTCGGCTAACAAGATCTAAGTGATTCCAGGTCCCCCAAAGGGAAGTCAGCTACTCTCAGATACCCATGTACTGATTGTCCCTGTCAGAGAAGTATTGGCTAACATTTGTTAACCCATAAAAACCACTGTCTGAAAGGGGCATTGAAAGTAAAAACCTTGGCCCTCCAAAGTTTACATTTTTCCTATGTGAAGCATGCCGGCTCTTTGATTAGCAGCCAAGAAAACGGACTCAACTCCATTCCAAGTCTTAAAAAATTGTATGAAACAAAACATTAGCGAAGTGATTTTTCCTTGTTTTAATGTGGTTTTCAACATTAGGTTTATTGTTTTGTGGTTTTCTGCATGGAGAGCATATGCTTGCAATATGTTTATAATATTCTGGGTTTTTAAAGCTATAGCATAGTCATTAAAAAAAAAAAAAAGAGAAAACCCTGCAAATTGAGGAATACTCTAATTAAACAACAGTTGATGTTTTCACCCTCCTAAGGCCCTTTGCAAAAGGTACACTAAAGGTAAAACAGATCCACTGTTTCTGTCTGGTAAATCAAATTCTCAGAAACTGTATTTTTGACACCGTATTGTAGAAGTGTTCTGGCTGTCTTACAAGTTAGCAATGTTCACTGGCCCACCTGCTAGAAGGTACCCATCCTTTTAGGTCTCAGTTTATTCAATAAAATATCCAATTCATTAGCTCTTTCAAAACAAGGACAATAGAAGTACTCTTCAGGGTTGAGATGATCCCGTGTGTTTGTCCATCAGTAGTTGGCGATACTCAGCACATCACCTAACTCAGCCCCAAAACACCATGCCAAAATTTCAGTGTGATAACCAAGGAAAAAAAATATGAACTGCCTGAAACACTTTGGGGCACAGACAGAATCAGCCATTGGACTACAAGAGGAGGCAGGATGGAGGGGGAGGAAGAAAGAATGAGAACCAACAACTCCTGAAATACTGGCTCCAGCGATGAAAGAAGGAGAACAGCTCATGGAGGAGCAGCTACCTGATCTTCACACAACAGTGTGATGGTAGCCAATGGAGTTTTGAAGACAGACACACACGAGAAACAGGTAACACTTGTCTGTCCATAGGCTGGGTGGTTTGGCCAGGCTGAGGTGCCCACAATCAGTTTCCACTGTCCGCAAAAGGAGGTGGCTGTGCTTAGGGGTTACCTGCTAAAGCCTAACACCCAAAATCAACAGTACAAAGCTGGTGCCCGTTTGGGAAATGTGGCTGCAAGTTGTCTTCAGTTTGACAAGAGAGCACCGTAACCCAACAAGTAGCAATGGATCACAAACACAAAACAGACGGCCACATAAAATGGATGCAGCACTGTATCCACTACAACCCACGCAAAGCTGTGGAGTGACAGTCAACCCTCTCTGCAACTAGAGTGCGTGAGCGTACTAAGCAGAGCAAGGGGGTTCCTTGACATTCTAATGTCCCCCAAGCTCTGATCTGAAATAAGCAGAGGAGAAACTGCTGACATGACTTTCTGCACAGTCACACACCCTTCCCTCACACCTCCCCCAGATAGCCTGGCTCCAAGGGCTAGTGTCAGAAGAGGAAAGAAGCATTTAATTTTATAATTCCTGCTTAAATGATTCACGAGGTGCTTTTGCAAATTGCAAGAGAACACCCTATGAATCAGTCAGTGACAAAAATAAATTACATTAATCCATAGTAGTCATATGCTCAGAGTGCTAGAGTTTCAGTAGAAATGAGCTCATTTGTTAAGCTCCCTGCTTCGAGCATACAGGATGGCTTTGTGCCGTAACATTGTCCCATAAGACAAAGACCCACTTTCCTGTTGGAAAAGACCACAGCTTGCACACCATATCTTTATCTTTCATTTTAGACATCGCAGAGTGGCATCCTATCAGTCAGCTGCATTCTCATCATCTTCATGCCAACACCAATCTCTAACCTACTAATGGTGGCCTCCTCGCATCACAAACACTGAATTAGTCAGCTAGAAATGGGCCAAGATCCAGACTTCACATCCAAAAGCAGTGGTCATGGCTACACAGGAAATTCAGGCCCTTCAAGATGAAGAGAGTTAAGCCACTACCTCTAAAGGTGAAGGTGAACTCTTCTAATTGCAAGGCAAAATTCAAGAGCAAGACAATCCTCACAGCTGGCTTTGCAAAAGCCAGCAGCAGCCCTAGCCAAAATAACATGTGGACATCAGAGGAACCTAGAGTCTGGGGCTCTTCCTGCAAGCAGTAATCTAGAGGAAAGTGTGGAAATAATTCTGGGGCAGCAATGTTTTGCTTCGTTCCCCTTGTCCCAACAGCTGAGCCCAAAACACACTAAAAGGTAAGAACTGCAAACACAGCCACACCCACGGACATCAGGGAGGCTGATCCCCCATCCTTGTTTCAAACACCTCCCATCAATTCAAAGTGATTTAAAAACAGTGTATCCAATCCATCAGAAAACTTGAAATTAGAAAGAAAAACCAAAACCACAAAGACTTTGACAATGTTAAAGAAGTTGCAAAAGATCCTGACACCAAGTTCAGTGCTTTCATCCTTCCCATCCCATTTCCAGTTAAATGAGATTTTTTGTGGAGCATCTGGTACTTGTAAGAAGTAACACTGGCAACCTGAATACAAGTGCTGCTTCCAAATCTTCTGAAACATGACTTGACATTGAACAACTTGCACACACCTTTAATTCCAACAGCAGCTTCATTTTAAATAACTTCTGGAAAATTCATGATCAGGTCTATGAAAAATTACAATAACTACTATGAACACATTCCCAAATGAAACTACGGTCTCAGGCCAATTTCACAGTCCTCTCCTTTGCCATGACTGCACATCAGGAATGGTGCGGCCAATGTGTGTTTCTGCTACATTTTCTCTGTCTGCTGTCTCTATCTGCTGCAGCTGGGTAAGCACAGGATGACCCAAATTCTTCCCCTTCTAGTTTGTTGTGGTGATTGTCACAGCCTAATCACATACTTTAAAAAAGTAATAAAAAAAAATTTTATATATATATCTGTGTGTGTATATATATATAAAATAATCCTTTCAGATATCTAATTTCTGATGCTCTGGGTATTCTGTAGTTCCTGCTGCAATAAAATTTGGTTTTAGAAAAACAGACAACTGGATGCAGGAAAGAATACATACAACTAAGTGGTCACATAATGCTCTTTTGTGAAGACTAACTTGCAATTTAAAAAAAAATAATGCTGTTTTACGAACTGCTTGTGACAGCATACCATAAACTAGAATTGGCTCCCCTTTTCCCTAGGGTCTTCATAGCATCATGTCTGTATTAAAGCAGAGAACCGGAGGCCAGGTGCAATCTGCATGGCACGCAGCCTCCACACTCCTTCCCTATCCTGCACATAACCCAGCTGAACTCGCAAACTGTCTCCTAACAGACAAAAAATTATTTTGACAACAAAAATTAACGCTTGAAGTAATAATTTAGATCCACTCACATTATTAAAATGGAGAATTTGAGAAAGCATTCATTCCCCTTTCCACATTTTTGGTTTTGGTTTTTTGTTGTCGGTTTTTTTTCCTTCAGATTTTGATTCCCTCTAAAAGGTGGCATGTTCTAATTGACAGCTCCCAGCCTGTTTCACTGAACTGGTTCTTAATGTACTAGCAAAATGTGGGAGCGCTTGGGATGTAAAGGATACCATGTTCTGTATTACACACTCACGTCTTGGTTGAGGAAAAACATTTCTCTTGGTAGAACATTTTTCAGCGCAAAAAAAATGTTCTATGAAATCCAAGTCTGAGAGAAATGTTGCGTGATGTTTTTTTGAGAACATAGGCCTTAAATTTGGGGTGAAATCTGACCTTAGATTGTTCCTTTATGTCTGCATTTTATTTTAACTGGGTGGACTATTTTTCCCGTTTTGCTGGGTAGCACTTTTTTAGTTGGCTTTTCAAATGGTGCTCAGCTTTTGACATTTAAATGCCAAAGCAGAATCCAGCAATTCTTCAGTAAAGCGGTTCTACATAGTGACCAGGTTTACAAATTTATAACAACTTCTGAAATTTGCTAAGATTATATACTACATAAAAGCAGTAGTTCGAATTCTGAACCTTAGACCACTAGAGGTCCACAGAGCTATTTCTGCTAAAGCAGTGAAGAATGCACTATTTAATAGTTTTTATTCCGCTGACCTCAAAAGTTTTGAGCGTCTCATTTTAAGGGTTGAACTTCTCTCCACACATCTGGTTAGTTCAATTACTGTGCACCAAGGTTTAAAAAGCCTCTTCCTTTTTTGGGTGTATCATTGGTATAAACTCAACCATGAACCAGTTTGCAGATGACACCTAGGGCAATAAAAACTGAGAAAGACAAAGCAAACTGCAAAGTAACCTACAGATATTACAAAAGGCAACTGAGCCAGATTTTCTTGGTCATTAGCTGAGCAAAATTTCTTTTGATGTTAATGGAAGTTTAGCGCTATTCGGTACTAAAATATTCAAGTCTCTAGAACGAAAGCTGATGCTAATATTCATAAAACATCTAACCCAAGAAAGGAAAAATAAACAGCGCAAAGACAAAATAGAGTGGAAGTAATCAAGAAGCCACAGCCACTTCACTAAAGAGATCTTTTTTGTTCAGGCTTCTTCATAATCTCCACTGCTACATCAATGTAACCAAGCCTTACAGTTTTGCACGGAAGAGATAAGGAGCTAAACGGATGGGAAGGGGGAGCAGAGCTGTTCCCAAAAGGATAATTCATGATAAAGCCCTGCTACAAAGAGAAACTCTACACAACAGTGGGCACTTAAAGGTTGTCAAATGTTTCCTCAAAACACATCCTTCACTGTTATTATAGGCACTGCTGATGAAAATCTTGGGAGCCAAACCCACAGGACTGATGCCATGGAGCCATCCTCACATTTCTCTATTTTGTTGGGCATTTACAGGAGATGATTCTCCAGTTTTCAAAGATCCTCCCTGGTCTGTGTCCTTCCCACCTGGAGCTCCACCACACTGTTCAAGCTGTCCCAGTGGGTTGCTGTGAACAGGATTACACAATGCCACAAATCACATATCTTGACTCCAGGTGCAGAACAAACAGCAGGAGCAGATAAACTCCTATGAAACAAAGACTTTGATGTCAAACAGCCTCCCCCTTCCCTAGCAATGGAGAAAGCAGAAAGAGAAATGAGAAGTAACCTGCAGGCAGAGTTCCCATTCTCTACTAAAATGAATGAAGACATGCATGGCGATAACACTACTACGCCAAAGACAAACTAGAGGTAATACGTGAACCCACACACAACTTGTAAAATGGTGAAAGGAAGATTTAGTTTGATTGGTATTGGGCAAAAGTGAAGGAAGACAACAGGCACACACGTACACACAGGTCTCTTCTTACTCTCCCCCTCTGGTGCCCTTCTGCCATAAAATAGACCCTTCAGAGTCCAATTCCATTTTTCTTACTGAAACCTTATCATCTACTTACTTGTATCCTGCCTACATAATCATATCTGCATTTAGAGTCAAAACTGCTCAGAAAATCTCTATGAGCAAGGACTCTATCTTCTGCACTCACAAAGCACCTCTCACGTATCAGAAGAATTCTCTCCCCCTTCACCATCAGTAAGAAACCAGGTTATTTTCTACAGCTGCATTGGTTATAAAGCAACTACAGGCAATGCATTAGTCTTTCATGCCTCCAGCAGCTCTTCAGTCACCATTATAATTAGAGGGAAGATAGTACAGTTTATCTTCAAATGTAAATTTTCCACAGGTAAGCTTTTACTGGTGTTCTGAAGTTCAGAAGCTGTAACTCCTAGTGAAATGTTCTGCTGAGTTTTACAAAATCAGCAATATTTGCTTGCCAATGCAAAGATCATAGGACTGTCCTGGAGCACAAGAACTGAAAAGGAAACAATGTAAGTAAAGAAAGTATCCGAATCCTTGCAGCCTTCCCACACATAACACATCTTGATAGAAGTGAAAAGCAGTGCTTGCTAAAATAGGAATACTTTTCATTGTCCACTGAGAAACTCAAATGGCAGCAAACAAAATCAACAGTGAAAATGCAACTGTTTGAAAACAGAAGACTCTTCCCTATGTCACAAAATAATCTTGAAATAATAAAAGCAAAGATTACTTTTTAAAAAAATACATAGCTTCTGACACCATCCCTTTAAAAAAAGGCAAAAAAATTATCATCTGCTACCTATATGCAAAAATCTACAGCTTCAGTAACATCTGCTTGATAAAGCCACTCTTTCCAAAGCAGAGGTTAACGACAACGTCTGAAATGTGGTAATCGGACAATCTAAAAGTTTGGCTTAGTACATGAAGGATAAATGGCAGGAAACTGGAGGAAGAACAGTTTTAGCCAAAACTGGATGACTGAAGACCAAAAATACTACCGTAAATAATTCACAGAGGAACACAGCCAGGGTATAACTATGTAAAAGCTTAGATCTTTTGCAGCATAATAAATTAAATGGAGATGTCTCTGATAGCATGAACAGCACAGCACAGATCACTAATTGCACGTGTTTGCAAAGAGGCCGAGCACTGAAACATAAGCATATAGTTGGAAGGGTGGTCTTATGACTACAGCAAAGGTCTCAGTTTCCATTCCCAACTCTGGTGACCAATATCTTTGCCAGACCATAAAAAAAGTCACTTAATTTATCTGTCTTGCTCATTGAAAAGATAGACAGATTGAAACTCATGTTCTTCACCTAGCCGTCTGGGATGTTAGCGGGCTTAGTATTTGGAGAAGCTTTGAGAGCAATAAAATACCAGAAATTTTCAATAGAATTTAACTTGATTTATTCAAAATTAAAAAGAAAAAAGAAAGCATGCTGATTCAAGGATCTAGGCCTCCTGACAAACCTCAAAACACAAATCATGCAATAAAACTGAGCCGCTCAGGCAGCTGAACTCCCAGCAATTAAATCAACTAGCCAGACAACAGAAAAACACCCCTGTTCTCCCCAGACGCTCTCACTCCTCCCGCCCGAAGCCTGAAATGCTGCATCTATCTTGGACTGTGCCAAGAACAATTTAGATAATGCTACTCTGTATCAAGGTATAGGATAAATCCTAATGTTGAGGGCCTGAACTGAAAGCACTATGCCAGCAAAACATTTTAAAAATGAGATGGCCTTCAGTATAGCTATAACTAATTCACCTGGAAAGCACTGCATTCACAGCAATACACCCGTGCTGAGCTTTCCCTTCACGGTGCTGCAACAGCACAACACTCATCTTTTTTCAAGATGTCACTGACAAATCCCATGGGCACAAACCCACCTTTTCCAGCAGGACAGCAGCCAGCTATGTCAGTGTTCATATTATCCCTAAAAAAGCTAGTACTCACCAAAATCTAAAGCAGGTATACAGACTGTGTGGATGCCCCCACTGCAACTTAGGCCAGTAATTGACTGGGGGGTCTGGATGGGAAATGGCAAAAGATTAATTTACTACAGTTTAATAAAATGCTTGCTCAGCACCTGAAGTTAGGTTAACTATTCATTAGCATTCTCTCGGGTTTGTTTTATCCAACGGATTGTACTTTGTGTTCTCAACAAGCAGAGAGGGTACAAAACGTCAACTAGCCTGCTGAACTGAGCTGCAATGAGAATAACAGATATCCATCTATACTCTTAATGTAATCCAGAACAAGCATGTTTATATGGGATCTACAGTACTTAATGAAGAGATTATCAAAGCCGTTTCAAGTTAACTATCTGCATGTGGCTAATATCTAAATCTGGGAGGGGACAAACTCCTCCTTCCTGCTAGAATGATGCTTTTCATCACAATAAGCTGAACTGCGCAAGCAACGAAACTGGCAAGGTTACCTGTACCAATCATTTGATTTCTAGGAGTATTTCCTCTAGAATCTCTGTAAGTGGCACTAACAGCCACATCTCTCAAGACAGTGTGAGCAAGGGAAGAATTGTTACCTCTGTTCAAAGCATAAGAGAAAAACAGGTCTGCGAACTCTTCCAGTGATCTTAAACTGGGTTCGGTAAATCGGTACACACCTGGACACAACCATTCTTTTGTCGCACTAAAAGTCAACATGCTATCTCAAGTCAGAGGCCAGAGGATCTAACCCAAATTTCTACTGTTTTAACATTTCATTTGCTTGACCCCCCACTAGCTTTAACAGCCACCTTGCGAGCCTCTCCTGCAGCTTTGCTGTTACAGGAAGGGAGATGGATGGGGACATGCAGACAGACAGGGTGGTCCACCAAAACACCACAGCTACCACTAAGAGCAACCTTTCTCATCATGTCCTAAGGGGTAAAAGGGAAAACATCGATTCACAGCTCAGTCAGAGTAAATAATCCAACAAAGAAGACTACGTAGAAGACAGAAATGCAGTCTAAAAGTGTGAAATCAAAGATTCAGGTTTTTTTAAGTTACAGCAATTAAAATGACAAGGCAGGGCATTGACATTACTCGGGTATTAATGAGCTATGTGCCATATAAAGGCACAGATTAGGCAGAAGGGTAAGACAGAGCTACACAGCGAAAGGCCTTGATCTCAGCTTATTGGGGTTGCAAAGGACAGTACAAATTTGATTTAAAATTGTTTTACGTACAAGGATAACTTCAGAAGGAGAAGACAAAGAAAGCTTAGAGGATGCTTCCGCCTGCTTCTTTCTTCCTTTTTTGCCTCTGTTATACTGTATTGGGACTTTCCAGTATAAAATCTCTGGCAGATCCAATTGTGAGGGGGGATTTTGAAGGGGGTTTTGGGGGGGGAGGGGGGAAATAAAGAGATAGAAGAGAGTTATATCTGATCACCCAGCCTGGAAATTATTGTGTCTGCACAGTCTTTTTTCAAACCTAATTATTATAAAAGCTTTGGGGAACATTATTTTCAAAATGAAATCTTCTCTGTCAAAACTTTCATTAATAAGTTATATTTCTTAGTGGGGTATCATTTTACATGGAGTGCCCAGAGATCTTGCAATGTGGAACAGATTCTTTTTAGATGAAGTACAATATATTGTTTTAGGATCGTGGTAACTCAACGTTTTACTTATGTTTTTGAACCAGAAATGTTCTCAAACATTACACATACATATCTGAGAAATGCAGTTGTCTTAGGGAAGCTTACTAGGTGCTGTGAACTCAGAATAGGAGACCATGGAAACAGAAGTTCACAGAACAACTAGAGGAGAAAAGAAAAGCAGAAAAGGGAAGGAAAAGACAAGTATTTACCACACAGAAGATTACAGCATCGCTACCCAAAAACTTTTATGGCAACGCACACCCGTGAGAGCATTAACAAATCCCAAAACGTCTCCCTTTTTTCTGCCCACAAACCATGCTGTAATGCCATAAAAGGATTCAGGCACCCAACCAGAGAACGAGAACTTCATCACAAGAACAGCCCCACGCAGTAAATAGCGAGCGGTGGCAGTAATTAGCTCATTTGTCTTACTCAGACCTCACTTGCTAACAAGACCAGAGAAAGATTTCGGTTTCAAAGATATTTCCAAATTGCCAATATTTGCATGGTTGTGCCACAGGAAAAAAGAAAACACTAGTCACCAATATTGCAGAGTTTCCAGTGACACGGATACATCCAGAGGGATGCCCTCCAGCCTGCCTGGCCATGCCTGCCCCACAGCTCTGCAGGCAGCTGATAAATCAGGCATTCAGCTGACTGGCGCCTTTCTGGCCACCCAGTTCACCCCTGGTTTGATCGCTTACTACTCGTTAGCCAGGCGGCCACAGAGCCCACCAAAAGATCAGGCAGCCGGGAGGCTGGTCACCAACATCACTCTTGCCTGTCTGGTTCCTGTCAACAGTTTTGACAGGTCTCCCACAACAACAATAAAAAGGAGATCCCATATGGAGTCAGCATTTTCTTACACAGAACAGTTCTGTTGGGAAAATCCTGACCAGCTCGAGATGCAAGACAAATTACAGAATGCTCAGAAGTATTTCTAGCCTAAGGAAAAATCCATACTCTCCAGAAAAAAGGTCAGAGACTATCCACCGCAAGAGCCATAGATCCAGGGCACGCTCATCAGGTGGCACAAACATAACTGATTGAAACACGGCCACAATTAAGCTGCACTTTTGAGCTGTGCTGTGGTTCATGATAGTTTCCACTGCACACTGCGGATCTGACAGCATCAGAGGAAAGTGCATGAAAGGCTGGGGCAGAAAACTCTCAGTTGCAGAGGTCAAGATGTGGAATAAAAATCCAGAAGACAGGAGGGGAATCAGCCAGGATAGAGTCTTTTTTGGTAAGAGAATATTTTTGCAGAGTTTCTGAAAGCTTTTCAGTCATAACGAGACTAGGAACGATACTGTAACACCTTAAATACGGAATCAATATCTGAGCATTCCTCAAACTCAATACAACAGGTTTCATGCACAAGTAATAAAGTGATTTCTATCTATAATACACCTGCATCCAGGAAAGAGACTAGAACCCTTCATGTCCTTGAAGCCTTGCAGAAAGCCTATTTATCCCAAAGCAAGGAGCACATTTATGCATATCTTGACCAGTGAATGAAACATCCACATCAAAAAAAGAAGAGTCCGTTTTTGCCTGTATTTGGAAAGTCTTCTTTATGATTCCACAAGGTTGCCTTAAAGTATATCTTAAAGTACAGAGTAGGCAGGTTTGCTTTGGATCAAGAAGCGGATCTCTGTCCCAAGGGCACCAAACTGTGCAGTAGTTGCTATGGTACTGCAAGTATTTTTGTTTGTTAAACAGTAGATTAAATAGTCACATAAAACGATTAGACTGCATATTGGATCATTCCCTGGGAAGGTTTATGTTACAAACTGGCTTTCTGGGGAAATTATTTAAGGTTTGCACTCAAAAAAAAAAAGTTTTGAATCTTAGGTCGGTGCATTTAAGGGACTCTGCTCCTCACTTTGATTTAAACTTATTTGTGCAGCAGGTAATATAACAGGGCACTTTTTGCACCTATTGAAAACGTTGTTACAACTGTTGGCTTCATGCAGTAAGCTCTTTAATAGCTCCGGTATTATCATCACGATCATGAATGGTCAGGGCTTGAATTACAATGCTTTTGCAAGAGGGATGGATGTCTTGCCTTGGGTCATAACAGTGCTGCAGTAGAAATTAAAGATGAAGTGTTAGTATGCATTACCAGGCAGAACAACAGATTCCCTTAAAAGGCTAAGTGCACATACATTGTCTCCAAAATAAGCTTGTTTGATTACAGAGGTTACTGGGGGGATATAAAAACTTTTACTGTTACTTATCTCATTTACCTGCCTGGGCATTTATATTGCACTCCCTTCATTCGGTCCAGGCACTGTCATGAAAGAGACTGAAAAATAAGCATAAATATTCAATGGTTGATGCATGAGCCTTGCACTAATTGCTCAGACGACTTAACGGGCTCAGCAGCAGATGGTCACCTAGCCTAAATCAGCACAAATGTCATGAAAGGTGTGACAACTACACAAATGGAGAATCTGTCCCTCTGGCTCATGCTATCCAGGAATTGCTATTTTTTTTCAAAAGCCTACCTATGCTGCCAGTCTAGATGGCAGAGCAGTGCGAGATTAAAAATAAGGTGGTTTATCTTACAAAGCTGACCAGTGAAGAGCATCCAATTAACTTCTGAAACTGTAACAGCTCCTTTCCATCCGATGGCTTTCACCAGAAGGTGCCTTTGCAAAACACAGGCAATGAATATTAAAGACCCAATCGTCATGCAATAAAAATGAATCATGCATACAGATATCAGCACAGATAATTCTAGTTGCTGAACAAAGATGCCTGATTTCAGAGGGCTCTACTCCTTTTTTATAAATTTTCTCTAAAGAAAGGTCAAGCTAAGCAAAATAATATTAACATTAAGCAAGTACAGCTGTAGATATCAGATAAGAGCGGTTTTGAGGATAATATTTGGCATATATTACACTGCTTCATCTGTTTTTCCTGTACCCCCATAAATGATGACAGAACTCTTCTCTGCAAGAGTTCCCACAACCAAAGGCATTGATCACTGGAGCTTCCAAAAGAAAGGCAAGAGGAGCCAATACTGGCTCCAAAGAAAACAAAATGTGTACCAAACTTACAAGAAAGAAGTCATAAAATTCCCATCAAAAATGCCAGTAGGACTGAAGCAGATCGACTGCAGACAGACCTGGAAAGTTTACTGCTGAGTTCCCTTCTCAAGCATGAGTGTAACAAACCAGACGCCGAACAGCTAAAGTTACAGAACCGAATACTCTGTCCTCTAGGCAGGAGGAGACAAGAACAGCCCGTGCATTTATCACGGCAGCAAACGCAAATTAAAATGCCCATTCAACATAAGCTAAAGCTTTCTGCCTTGCTTCAGAGCCTTGGGGTCCACAGTCGCCATTCAAACCCACAGTCCCTGCTGCAGCTTCGCCAGTGTCCTCCTGGGGTTATTGCTTTGGAGTAACCTCAAATTACCGTTTCCTTGGGATGAACACCATACCGCTCAAATTCAATACTCCCTATACAGCCTGCCCCTGGGAATAGGGCTGTTCCAGATGACTGCACGGATGTGAAAAAACAAACTGGAGAATGGGAACACCCATGTTCAGAGAGAACAAGACTGGCAGGAGCCTGAAAGAAATGCTCTACAAGCTCAAAACAGACAGTTACATGGCATCTTCGCCCTCAGTAGAGAAAGGGCAATCATAGCAGTCCTGGTGCTAGATTATAAAGTTTGCTTTGCAATTAAGTTTCCTCTGAGAAAACTAACTTTTTTTTTATCCTTACAGCAACTACCAGGGATAAGCAATTGGCTGTAACATTGCTATTTTACAGAGGAACAAGCAGACATACAAAGATGAAAGTCAACTTTTTCTAGAGTGGAAAACAAACTTGGGAACTGCAGATTTGGGGCATCATCACTTGGAATGTCTGAGCAGCAGCAGCAGCGGGGAGTGGTGGTTGGTTGTTTAAGGCTCTCCCTATGCCGAACCCCCAATGGAAGCCAGTGGAAGCCACTTGGATTTGGCAACTCCCAAACCAGACATCCCAAAAATTATTGACTGCTTTTGAAGAGCTGGCCCAAGTAGTTTGGTCCACATCACATGCAGGAGTTGGTTGCAGAGCCACAAAACAAAACTCAGGGGCCTCTGTTTCATAGCTCACTAGCAGTGCTGGGCCACGGTATATTCAAAAATACATAAGCTAGCTCTTTGGACATCTTCTGAGGAAGTCTGAGAACAGGCAACAACTTTAAGCTTGATTTCAAGTTTTAATGCCTAGTTGGACCCTTTCCCTCTTCTCCTATTTTTCTTTTTGAAAAGATGAATTCCTCCACTTATTTTTAATCCTATTTCTCTCTCAGAGCTGCCAAAATATCAAACCCGGTTCGCATCAGACAGCAGTTTATTTTCCTGGGGTGAACCAGCAACCCAACCACAACACTTACTACCCTCTGCCTTCTCCTGCCTCTCAAAGCCATTCAGGCCACCACTGGGCGAGAGCTGAATGTCTCCCTTCACTGAATGTCTCCCTTCCCCTGACCGATGGAGCTGGAGGCACAATCAGGCATCCTCATTATCAATCAGACCTGCACGCTCGCTCGGAGACAGCCGCAGTCCCAGAGCCAGCGGAACAAGCAGTGCAGCAGCTATTTTATTTACAACCTGCTGACAACAAAGTGGAAATTGATAGAAGCTGCAGGCAGCAAGTGACTCCCTGTCTGTCAGCACCAAATGGCAGCTCCTGCGCTTACTCCACTGGACAGGAGCTCTTTAACTCTTTCTGTCTCAGCGCAGGATTCACAGGGGTGAGACAGGTCTCCACCACATTTCTGTTTATGCCAGCTTTACGCTGATTCTCTCCCACCGCCTTCAGCCGGGTTGCTTCTGATCCAGAGCAGTGGGAATGCACCAGGACCTCCCACATTTATATATTTACTGTACATGTGTGTTTGTTGGACAGATACTGTACCTTCATATGTTATGCAGTGCCAGGTGTCCACACAGAGCATGTTTGAACAACTTTATCCTACTTAGAAGAAATAAATTAATGTTATATTTAAAAGGGATCATCTGAGAGAAACTCAGAAAAGCTGTGTTATCTATCAAGTCTGACCTTAAAAAGCAAATTACGTAAACCACACTGAACCCTATGTAGACTTTTTCATTGTATGTGGCCATCGTTCAATTTTAGTTATTTCCAAACAATATCAAACTAAGGTCGATTCAATTCTGAATAAGAGTGTTTATATGACGATTAATGCAGTTTAATTAATTCTCCTCAAATTACTATCTTTAATTAATACAGATTATCCAGACAAGGTTTGATACAAGATTCAACAGTTAGAATTTCAAATACATCAATATTGTTATTTTTAGTCCTGGGGGGCGGGGTGTGTAATCACATGAACTCGAAAGATTTCAGGCTAAAGAAAAAGACTATCAGTGGCTCAAAGATGTGTAAAAATCTTCAGCTCTCATACATGCATGAAGGGATCAAACATCAATTGTTCAGTCTGGAGAAGAGGACACTTGAGGGGGACCTTACTGCTCTCTACAGCTACCTGAAAGGTGGTTGTACGCAGGTGGGGTCAGTCTCTTCTCCTAGATAACAAGCGACAGGACAAGAAGAAATGGCCTCAAGTTGCATCAGGGGAGGTTTCAACTGGATATTAGGAAAAATTTCTTGACCGAAAGGGTGGTCAAGCATTAGAACAGGCTGCCCAAGGAGGTGGTAGAGTCACCATTCTTGGAGGTGTTTAAAAAAAAACACAACACACAGATGCTGTGCTTAGGGACATGGTTTAGCGGTGGACTTGGCAGTGCTGGGGTAATGGTCGGACTTGATGATCTCAAAGATCTTTTCCAACCTAAATGAGTCTATGAAATCTGAATTAAAATTAAAAACTGTCTATCTTGAGATTTTAAACCAAATAGTACTTTTTTTGGTGAAAACAGTTTCAAAGAAAAGAAACGAGCTCTCTTCCCCACCCCAAAAGTTGCTAGCATAGCTTGAAATCTTTCAATCCTCTCCCTGTCCTACTCCCAAAATAACGCTGCTAAATCACTCTCATTTGTGCTTCTGTTCATCAGCAGGCGTTTCTAGAGGGTTAGCGGGTGTGCCTGGCAGCTTCATCACACCTCTCTTCCTCACCATTTGGTATCACCACATGATCTCCAGCTCACTGCTGGCCCTTACTGATTTGCAGCACTGTGCCCTCACCACACTGTCTAACCTCAGTGCATCTGAGGCATGGAGCAGAGGGAAGACACGGTCCTGGAGGTCACGGTCCCCAAAAGGAACTCCTGTCCTCCACCACTAGATGCAGTACATGGGGTCTTCTGAGTCAGGAATGAGATACATGGAAGTCATCACCCTCCATCAAGCCAACTCAGCTTAGATTACCGACACTGTTCATGAATTCACTTTCAATTCAGCTTTCATATCTAACAACAAAATGCACACCCAAGGGTGTCAACACAGGCATCTCAAGCCACTTTGTATACCATTGAGCACCCTGCCTAGCCTCTACCTGTTCCAGAAAGACATGAGGCCCGTAGATTATATCAACTAGCTGTGAGATCATATCCATCATCCCCCAACAGCTGTCTCAGATACACCAGGGCATCTAAAACTGGCTCTGCTTATCTACGTTAGGGAAAACAAATTGCTTGCTAACTTATCCTTCTGCAAGATCTATGCAAGGCTTCACTTCAGCTCTTGGACACATACCTAAAAAGAAAAAGAAAAATTATCAGTGCTTGGAAAGGTGCTTTTCTTTGCGCAACCACAGTCAGGCCCTAGCTCTGATCTTTTTCATTCAGACTAAGCTCTAAATGTCTCTGAGGCTGAATGCAGAGTGAGTAACCAAGTTCTCTGCAAGGTCATTAAGACCTGCAGGAAGCTCAGACCCTTTCAGAACCTGTTTCCACAAGAGCTCTTTGTAAGTGAGCCCCAATTCACCCGTGAGATGCACTGTTTTGGAGCCAGCATAACTCCTCTGAAATCAAGTCACATATGTATAGCCTCCCAAGACACAAAGTAGCTTTAAACACAAGGTATGACCCTACACATGTTCAACTGGAGTAATTCTAAAGAAAATGGTTTTCTGTAATCCTTTGCCTTCCATCGTTACCTGCTGTGAGACAAGCAGGTACAGCCACAATGTCATCATCATCTCAGTGAGGAGACAGATGATGTAGATAAACTCCGAATTCCTCAGCTGGTGTCCACCTCTGTTTGCTGTAAGGACAAACACCAATGGGCAGCACAAGTGCTTTAAACCTTTGTGGGGAAGGGATCTGTGAATATTTCGCTCTCAGACAGAACTGAATCCAACAACTTCGGTCCAGTTCACTCAGACTTCTATTGGCATAAGCAAAATCATGTGGCCCCTAATAAAAACACCAAAACGGTTCTATGACTACACTGGGTCCAACACAATGTGAGAAATGCAAAAAGCCCCCTGTAAAAAGAGCTCCTCATGTTTCATCAGACTTTTCGAAATCACAGATTAGTTGGTCAAGTTTGAGCTATTAGCAAAGACAGAAGCCCTGTTTTAAGTCTGATCTGATAATTCTCAAGATGCTAACCAGAGCAAAAAGACAAACTTGTACTTGCTTTCTGGATCTTGTGTTATATCTGTTGCAACTGATGATGTGCTCACACTGAGAAGATGAGCTACACTGCAAGGGACATGCAATTCCAAACTGAAAGCAACATACCAAATCAGCTGAACCAAGAGAGATTAAAGCTCTGTGTACCATTGGAAAAAGAACCCAAAACAACCAAACAGTTAAAAACCTTTATGAAGCAAATAAACTTTCCATTAGACAGCTGGTTCCTTGCTAGGGGAAAATATATATGTTACTAATAGGAATTATATCCTGTTTCCTTTCTACTGCTTAAAACATACAAACAAATTATATTCCAGCCTAAAGTCATATTATTCATGGATCTTTTACTTCACTGGAATTTACAGTTCAATTCCAAACCTGTAATTTTAAATGTTGGCTGTTTTTCTAAGTAATTCACCAGAAGGGGGTCCCAAGTTCCCTTACTTCTCCTACTAGTAAGGAAAAAAAATTCCCTGCCAACTTCTACATAAATTGGTGTATATCACAAGGCACACCGCTCAAATGCCCAGACATGACTTTTCTTTTCACATCAGAGCTAAAGTGGAAAAAAAATACACTCACGTATTACATACTGCCTTTCTTCTTTGAGGGTCACACAGCTGGTATTAAACTGGTGGTAGCAGAGACTGAGGCCAAGAGAACTAAATGCAGCATCCAGCAACTAGGTAAAATACTACTAAAAATACAGCGTTCAAAGAGAAGGAAATCTGCTACTAAGCTACTACAGCACAAGCCCACTGCTGAGCAGGGCACGGGCCGAGGGAACATCTCTAAGGACAGTCAGGGGAGATCTTGACGAAGGCTCTGCCAGCACTCACCTGTGCCCTGCCTGCCAGCTCCCCCCAGCCACACCCGGCGTAACAGGCAGGTTTTGGAGCATGGCAAGGATGGAGTAGAGCACTGATGCATGTAACTCAGGGCTCCCTGCCAACCCGCAGAGATTTTGGCTGAGAAAACTGCAGGCTGGCTCCCTCTAGCCATGCTGGAGGGTCTAGAGGAGCAGGTTGGTGCCTCATTTTTGGAACACGTGTTCTAGTCGCCTGTAGGTCACAGACCAGAAGGCTAAATGTTAAACCTTGGCTGGGTAAATCCACCACATCACACGTTGCTCTGGAGGAGACACATACCCAAAGCACAGGATTAGCACATCCCCACAGGGAAGACAAATTGACTTTTGCCCAATACCGAGCAGGGAACTTTCTCTTTTGGGGTTAGCAGAGAGATGCCAGTCAGACAGCTGTCCTCTTAGCGAAAAGGCACAGAGCAAGTCACAAACCATGTCAGCTACAGGTATAAAGACCTTCCTGTTGAAATAAGTGGTACTGGAGAGAAGAGCACCCTTCTGGAAGCCAAACAGCTCCTGCGGAGTGGTACAGGACACTGGTACCACGCACGCCTAAGAATGATCCCTGCAGAGCTCGTAGTGCCGTACGCCACCTCCTGACCCTCTGGGGTGTTTCACAGACCAGTTTCTCTCTCTTGGTAGGTCACAGGAGTGGACACACGAAGATGGGGCTTGATTTAAGAGGTTTCACTGTCAGAAGCTACATTAAAGTCCAGGGGAGTATTTTGCTCTCACCCTCTTGAGGTCACAGGGGCTGCTTTCTTGCTCTGCATTATGTCAGTTTATTTTATAGCAAGAAAGGGTGGAAATAAATACCATCAAACTAGCCCTGCCTTTCCTCCCCCATGTTCCACACAAGAAAATCCCTCAATCCCTACAAAACAAGCTGAAGCTTACGCCAAATCTAACAGAGCTCATACAGACGTTGTTATCTTTTGAAATGACACCTTCAATTTAATTATCTCAGAGATTAAATCATCTCCAAACTATTAAGCAAAATAACTCAATGGTGCCAAAACACTGCATCACACCACAACTTTTCCTTTTTTTTTTTTTTCTAACCCCCCTTTAAACCTCCTCTCTGACTAGATACAGAAAACAGCAGAAGCGCACAGATCAGCAATTGCATCTGGCCTCTGCAAAGCCAATTCTGCTGCACAGCTCGCCAAGTTTCATATCTACTTTAAGCCTGACCTAAGCTCCACTGGTGTAAATTCAGAGCAGTTCCAGGGGCGTCAGGGGTAGGAAGGAACCAACTTTAACAAGCTGGATTCACGGGGTTTTGCAAGTAGGAGAGTACCTGAAAGCGCACCAGCTTCATATGAGAAAGTACAAGGGAAAAATGAACTTTCAAGACATTTTAAGAGTCTCCAGTCTTGACTGTTTTGCCTGCAGTTCCCCTCAGACACATCCTGCTCCCTTGTATGCTGCTTTTGCCTATACACCACCATACCCACTGATGCTTGCTACATTTAATTATGCACACTCTTCTTAACCCATCCTACCAGTCCTACAGTAGTCTTGGAAGTCAAATCACCAGCCACATCGGCACTGAACAACCCAGAGATCACCACTGGAATAGCACATTCCTAGTGCTTGCTGAACTGGGGACACTGGCTGTATAACCAAAATAAAAGTATTTCCCTCTCTTCCCTTTTCTTCACACATGCATGGATACCTGCCTCAGCAGCGACAGAGCTGAGTGACCAACAGCTAGGACTTCCCCCACAGCAAAGATGACTCCTTGGTCTCACTGCACAGCTTCAAGTCAGGGACAGTATTTGCCAAGAAGGAATTATTATTCCAGCCAAGCATGTTAGAACTACAGTATCCTTTACCATATGAAGGCATGTGAAGCAATATAATGAACTCTCTGAAAGAGCAAGGAAATAATTGCAACCTTCTGGCTGTAGGGACCAGACAGGAGCACACACAACCTAGGAAGTGGCTCACTTGGCCATCATAAGCCAGTGAAACGGCGTATGCTTCTTAAAAGATAATTTCTGAGCAAGGACAGCCAACTGATGGACCAAGGACTGGATGCAAACCATAAGCCAGTTTTACCTGGACCCCAGGAAAGCCAATTAGGTCAGAGGCCAAGTGTCTGGGGCAACACATGCCCCAACATACAGTGCTGAGGGGCCCACAAGTCCAGCCCAGGTCTATTTCACTAGACTATCAGCAGTAGTATACAAAATTAGCTTGGTCTAGACAAAAAGGATGGGCTACTTTTATGTAAACAGAGCAGCTTCCATCACTCTGATACTTGCCATTTCGGTTCCAGGCAAAGAAAACACAAAACTGGATTGAGGCACAGAGCTAAGAAGCACCAGTATCTTCTACAGACCACCTGTTTGTTAACCACAGCTAAGTCACTTCAGGCATGGTATCCCTCAGCATCCCTACCTGCACGGCATGCTTGTCCTACCTCCTCTGCATACAGGCACATACCATTCCTCTTATTAATTTTACAGTAGAAGGAGAAAGTGTGGCCATCTAGGCCCTCAACAGCAACTATCTGCCTCAGGTACCAGCCAACAAGACAACTGCCAATAGGAAGCACCAGGAAGAACAACTTTTTGAAAAGGGCTGGGATCAGATGCATTGAAAGGAAAATGGAAACTTCTGTACATCACACAGTTAACAGAAAAACTTGTTCTTAGATAAGGTTGTTCTTAGGCACCGCAATCTACCTGCTGGGCTGTGCTCTGGTAGGTGTGCTCTAATGCAACCAGAGTTGGTCTCAATAGCGGTAAAAAATTCTGAACATCTTTTGAACCACACAGAAATTTTGGCTGTGTTCTTGTCCCTGTGACACTGAGATCCCAAGACTATTCGTATGCAAACACACAATTTCACAACTGCCTTAATTCTGTGATCTTTTAATTAAAGCAGACAGTAAGGTCTTTGGGTTGGGGACTCTGTTCCGTGTTTATAGCACAATGCAATACAGAACCAAGGCTGTTATTCACAAACAACTGTATTCTCCCCTCCTTCCTATCCTCCAGTATTCCTATGCCTGGACAAGAAAATTAATTGCTTGACTGGCGTCTGTACTGTTTGCTATTTCATATTTTGTCGTATCTCCTCTTACAGAAGAATGGTGCTGAGCTGTTTAGAGAGGGATAAGAGCTTGTCATTTCTACAACAGTTTGCCTTTTTAAAAGTTTTAACATTCAGTTCTCTGGAGACCTGGAAACAAGAGATCCTGGCACAAGAGACTTGTGTGCTAATGGCATGACACTGTATTGGATTTAACTAAACTATGGCTGTATGAATGAGAGTGCCTGCAAGCAAGAGGCAGCTGATACAGGACAGAAAGGGAGTAAAGGAGAAAAACATGTCAAGCCTAAGAACTCACCCGTCTGAGTTATCAGGCTGCTGCGAGTCAGCAATTTATTTTATTAACATTATTCCTTCTGGTCTTACGTCTCTGTTACCGCTAGCAACCCATTCCCAAACTCCCTGTACTATTCATGTGCTTAAAACCAGCACATACTAAAGAAAGAGTTCTGATAAAGCAAGAACTCACGGCTGCAGCTAACATTGTCATTATTTCTCTACAGTCCTCAGGCCTCAAGACTGAGGCATCAGAAGCCAGACACATACCAGACAGAACGGGGTACAAAGCAGGGAAGCTGGGACAGTGCAAGGTAAACTGTCTCCTGTGAGATCCTGTGATGAAAAAAAAGGAAAGAACAACAACAAAGAAAGAAGAGGAAAATATATTTTGCCAAAATATTTTCTCTTCAAAACCTTTCTGTGTGTTTAGAACAACTGTTGGTCTAACCTAAGACTCAAAGGTCCTGCTCATGGTGTTCCTTCCTCCTCGCAGAAGGTCATTTGAAATCCTGTGCTGTCCCCCTGGACCAGTCTATTGCTCCAGTGTCCTACTCCACTGCACAGTGAACATCTGGCACAGGCCAAAGCTGACACTTAGATAATGCAGTGGTGAGGATATGTAGGCTTCCATCATTCCGGGTGGGATTTTAATTCATGACTAAGACAAAGAAAAACAAGAGGAATAGACTCCTGCGGAAGCTATAAGGCAAGTGGCCACTGTCAATTCCTCCCCAGATGATCATACCAAGCAAATTACCACTAACCTCCCTGACTTTCAGCAGGCCTTGTGCCCCTGCTTCCCTCATCACCTGTGAATGTCATCTGCTTCTCAAAATCCATTAACATCACTAAACAGGGAAAGAGCCAGTGAGGGGTTTTTCATTCTTTCACCTAGGGCTGGCACAGAGTTTTGATACAATCAGATAAACAGACTCTAGCAGCAGCCCTCAATTTCCACAAAAAAGGAGATACTTATCTATCACAGCCATTCCTCAACTGCTTCCTTTTCAAAGTGGATTTCCTCTGAGGCTATCAGGGTTTTCTTACACAAGCAGTCAAGGATAGGCTCTTAAGGTGGGCTACCACTTCCCTGCCTGACTTTCTAAACAAACCAAGGGTGTAAGAGTTGCAGCCTGCCATACCAGCATCCAGAGTTACTGATGATCCTTTAGCTCACCTTAGACTAAGAATAAATTGCTTTTCTTCCTACTAATTTTCCTGCTCTTTCTACCCATCAATTCTGCTAAGACTAACCTGTAAGCATAGCACAACAACTAACACACTGAAGATCTTCAGAAAAGTTCAGGATACATTGCCTGGTGTCCAGTTCCAAAATGGCATAAATTACATCCTGGAACGCATTATGTCCTGCTATGTTAGACAAGAGGAAATGTGGTATACAATGAAATAAAAGACATCCTGGAACCTATTACATACTCAAAAGACAAAAGAAAGGACATTATAGGATCGATGTGGCTAATAAATGATGTGTTGGCATCTCTTTTCTACCAAGATGTGGATTAACAACAGATGTATTACACTAATGTCTATTTGTACACTAATCTAAAACAACTGCATTGCTGTTGCAGACAGGAATTTGATAAATGCAGCCCCCATTCCAGCTCCATGAGTGCTGCTGAGCTTTAGGAAAGGTGGGGAGGCGGGTGAGCCGCTCCCAGAGTTTCTCTTTTCAGAGTTTGGGCACTTGCTCTCACCTCCTTCTCTTGCTGGGTTGTTCCCTGCTGATTTCTCATCTGCACAGCTGGGATCCTAAGGATCCAGGGAAGGAAGGGGGCTGCCTTGCACTAGCCCAGAAGCCTGCAGCTCAGTTGCGGGATACTTGGGAAGTAAGGACTACTCAGCACGTTAAAGCAGTAAGTGCTTTTGAACTCCAGAAGCTGAAGGGTTAAATCCTGGAGCCTAGCAATTTCAAAGTATCACTTTCCTTCTCACAAGCCAACAGCCCTCCTACATTTACATAAAGCCCTCCAGGGAAGGCAGCTGCAGAAAGCATGCACAGAAGATGCCTTCCTCAGGTGGCTGAGGAACAGGAGAGAAGATACTGCCGGATTTACCCTCTAGTTCAGTTTCCACAAGGAGCAGCCGGAAAAGAGTTAGAGGCAGAGCCTCCACACCACTGTGCAGTCCCAGTTTGATAGACGTGACAGTTCACTAACCTTTCCCCAACCTGAAGAGGCAAGCGCAGGAGAGCTGCCTTCACAATTCTGGAAACCTGGAGGAAGGTGACAGACAAGATGGAGACAATCCTTTGCCAACCATCTTGGCAGCACAGGTGAAATTCAGTTTAGTATCAGCTGCAGAGAACCTTCTCCAGGTATTGCTGCTCTCCTATAGCATGCACAGAACAAAAATCTGGCCACAACATCTGAGGTTTGTGGTGCCATATGCCAGGGAGATGAAGGGAAAACAATTACCTCCCCTTCCTTCTCCCACATCCTAGGCTGCCCTAGGAATTGATGTGATTATTCCCTATTACCAATGCAGAAGAAGGGGTCAAACAGGTGTAGAGTACAAGCAGAGAAGCTTGGAATACTTGACCTTGTGGACATCCTACAGGCACCCAGAAGCAGCTGTGGATGATGGCACTGGTGGGAGCTGCTGTGAGTCACCAAAGACTGGCCATAGAACAGCAGTCAAGGCTGGGAATCAAGAGCCCACACCAGCTTGCCACCCCAGAACTGTAAGCTTTGCCTGTTCCTGACCCAGGCTGCGCCTTAACTACTGTAAAAGACCAGGAACAATGGATTGGGGCAGGGAGGGGGGGAGAAACAGAAAAGAAACAGAAGCATAAGAGAGAAGGAGGGAAAAGAATGTGAAGCTGGCTAGATGAGAAAACCTAGGTGAATATATCTGATCCTTTCTCCCCAGCCAGCAGAGGCTTGCTCTGTGAAAAAGATTTTCTCTGAAATAATTTGCATTTGCTTCCAAACTTAGCGCAGATCGGTCACCAGTCACTCAAAGCTCCACTTCAGGAACTAGCAGAGATTATAAAAAAAATGTGATAGGGTCTGTCTTCACAATGTTCCTAGCCTGGTTTATTGGCATGGCTAAGAGCACTACTTGAGAAACACAGTAGGATAGTCCTATAGAGTCATGCAATTATGGGACACAGAATGACAAAGCAGGTTGTCAGCCATCACACAAACATGGAACATGAAAATCTGTGAGCAAAGATACCACAAAAGGTGTATCCACAGATGCCAAATACATTCTTCTATGTATATTTACAACCTCATACCAAAGGAAATTGTTATTCTGTGTCAGGCAACATAAGCATCTATTCAGGATCAGCATCACAGCAGATTTTACACTACACTCCATCTGCTGCTTTACTTCCACCACACATTTAGTTCACTACCAAGCATAAGCCCGACTATAACGCACGAGAGAGGCAGCTAGTCCCACAGCTACACGGACGAGTTGGGTTGTGGGTTTTTTCAACTTTGTAGAGAGACTATTTCTATTAAAATTAAATAAAACCCTCCCTGCAGAACTCCTAGTGATGATGCTTAAAGAGATGTGGTTAAGAACTTAGTGTGAAGCAGAACCTCTTAGTTTAAGAGATTATCTATACATACACACACTTGCTAAAGGACATCTCTGAGTAGAAAGCTGCAGAATAGGTGTGTTCTTTCCAGAGATCATAACCCTTCCCTATCCCATAAATATCCTATAAAACCTGCAGCAAAAGGGAATCTCATATCCAGGCCATGGTCTCTGCCTAAGCAGCTCTGGTTCACATTTTCATTTCTTGCATTTCTCCTGCTTTCCCTTCCCTGGATGTATGTCAATGCCCTTAAGGTGCTGAAAAAGCTAAGTTACTCCACATGGAGTAGAAGTGGGAAAATTCTCCAACTTCCACACAGTTCAATATTCCAAAAGAGTCTGAAGTTTTGCTTCCTGCATCACTTCAGCACTTTGGAGCAAGTTAATTTTCCCTGGGACAACGGGATTTGCAAACTTCCATATGACCCTTGTTTGAAGGAGGCTCACACCAGTCCTGACAAAGTTATATGATGATAATTCTACAGGAGAAACACACACGGTGGTCTCATTGGATAATCCTCCCTGCTGGCACATAGTAAGGACAAGGGCAAGCCTCTGCTGGCAGCCTTAGTCCCAAGGCAATAGATTGACCCATGGGCTCAAAACTGGCCCCACTTGCCAGGATTGCCACTAATAGGCTGTGTCCTACGCTAATTAGGGCTCAGAAAGATTTGCTTTTGTCCTGTGGGCATTTGAAGTAGAGACTCCAGGAACAACAGAAGATGGTTTTTACAACACACGCTCTGCAGCAGGGCCAGAATCTAGCATCCAAAGAAACTGCTCCTCCACTACAGAGCGTTTCCTAAAAACCATAAAAAACAGAACAGGGTGCCAAGACGACTCTTGCCTGAAGCACCAACTGTTTCTCCATAACTCTTCCAGTTCCCATGCACCACCAGCCTCCATTCCCTATCCCCATCAGCCCAGGGAGGGAACAAGTGCCAGCTGAGTTTGTAGCTGCCTGCCTGCCAGCCCAGGAGAGGAACATCTCCATATTTGAGGAAAGGAATCAAGCTCCATCTGGGCAAACAAGAACATGAAACTAGGCTGCACACTTGGAAAGATGGGATGAAAGGGGAGATGGGGTGAGAAGAAAAGATGTAGGGGATAGCAAGGGACAACACATAGAGGAATCTACAGCATCCTGCCCCAGGCTACAAAATTCCTGGCTGTAGCCCATCCTTGAGCACTAAACACTTCAGATGAGTTAAGACTCTGGCCTGGGTGCTGCTATGGAGCTGGATCTCTGCTGCTTTCCATCTGTTTGTACTTGAACTGGTCAAGAGTCTCACGAAAGAAAAAGTACCTCTAAAAAGCCGTGAACAGGGAAAACTGGGACACTGCAAGTGGATATCCTAGAAGCAGAAGTGAGGACAAACTTTGGCTGACAGCATTTAGAGCTGTAATAACACTCTCCCTCCTATATTTAATAGCCATTAAGAAAAAGAAAGACGTCTATGTACAAAACCAATCATTCAATGAAAAGCTGAAAAAGGGCCCCAAGGCCACCTCAGCCTGTGCAATGGATTGGAAGGGTGCAGTGGAAGTTTTAATTGCTCGAGTACTCTTAATACAACAAAATATTCCCGTGGAAGCCTCTGCAATAAACAATCATTTTGTTTATTGATCTCTGATTATAACAATTTGTGGTGCAGTTCATTCGTAAGTATCAGAAGGCTGTCACCTAACCACACTCTGTACAGTGCATTAACCACTCTAAGGACACTGGGTGCCTTGCAAGTTGCACACAACGTTCACCTTCCATACAACACTGCAAACAGCAGCGTAGCAGCGTGCAAATGCAGAATAAAGGTCATTCCCTACTGATAAGGACAGAGGCCAGGAGAAACAATTGATACAAATACATTCAAATGAAAACAAGTCTTGCTATGATCCTGGAAAGTGGGACAGCAAAAAGGGCCTGGGCAAACTGGGACTTTCTAATCACAAACATCAGGTCAGGACATTAAAGTTATAGTTCCAGAACAGTTCTGACATCTATATGGCAAACAGGAAAGTTGACTTAATCGCTGTATTATCAAAAGGCCAGGTACATGGGAGTGAATCAAGGCTTAGGGCTTGTCCACCTAAGTTTGTGGATATCGAAGAAGGGAGACCAAAGTCTTCCCTTCCCAGCACGCTAACTGCCAGAGTGGACACTTGAAGTTGATGAGACCACAGGCACATGTGCTCCTTTGGAAACAAGAGCATTGCCGCATGCACTGAAAACAGTGAAACAGTTCTTCAGCACATCTCAAAACTGTCCCTATGACAACAAGAACAGAACAACTTTTATACCATCGATTGCCATCTCTGCTTGCCAAGCATTAAAAATTGTCTCCAGAGACCTGCAGCGTAGACAGCTTTCAGGAAACAAACTAATGTGATTATGGGTTACAAAGGATTGTGAGAGGCCCAGGTATGGTACAAGTTAGATCCAGACACAGTTATTAACCTGACGGAGAGGCCTTGCCCTCAAGTAGACACACAGGTGGCAGAGCAGGTACTGGGGGAGACCAAGGTGCTCCTCATGTGAGGAGAGGCGTCGTATCTGGACCTGGGAGCAAAATCCACAACAGACATCTACACAGACAGAGAAAAGAAATTCTAGATGGCAGCATGCTATAACAGAGATGACTGAAAAAAGCTTACTAAGAGAACCTGAAACCAAATACCAGTTAAAACGGAAGAATTTTCTTGCCAAATTCCTTCACTTGAAGACTGTGTAATTAGGCCAGGAAAAGCACAACAGAATATACTATAGAGAATAGTCCTGCACCAGCTCGTTAACCCAGCAGGCCCCTTCCACCTCCAAAGTCTGCATTTCATAGCAGGTACCTGAAGGGTATAGATTACACCAGGTGGTAAGCCAACAATTCCGATCTCATCATGGAATTAAGCCCAGGCCAAGTGTGGGGACCTGTATTTCAATACAGATCAACAGACTAGCTAGGCTCTTGTTAGCAGGGAAGCACTCCCTGTGAAGCAGTGGCGTTATGCCCAAATAACCGATGTGGATGGGACATAAGCTGTTCTGTGCAGTATGTGCCATAGCCATCCTCTGAGCTTGCAAGGGTTTAGTCCTCAGCTACCAGATTGCTCACAACATCTTATCTACACTCCACCATTCACATGGAGAGCTGCAGCAGGGACTCTGGACAGAAATTCAACTAGCATAATCAAACAGACAAGCCTGCCGTAAACAGGGTCCAACTTATCCTCAAACATAAGGCCTACACAACCCCACTGGAGACTACAGGGATATTGCCAAGACTGTATGTAGTGAATACTTCCGAAAATCAAGCATCTGGGTACCACAGCGGAGTTCTCTTTCCCCTACCACCCCATAAAACAAAGCTACCCAAAACAGCAAGCCAGTTTTTTAAAAGGTTGCCATATATCACCCCTTGTGTGACCTTGCGTGAGTCATGACTGGACCCAGGAGTCTTCCTCTCTCATTCTAGACTCTAAGTAGATGGCTACACTGCTTCCCTTGAGACCCAGCGAGGCAGAAATAGGAAATGAAATGGAGAACAGGGAGGAAATTCCATCTCCCAACACAAAAAAATTAAGAGGCAGTCACAGAATTCTCCTGGTAAGAGGTAAAGAAATACGTATGCAAGAGTGAAGGCTAGAGACACAGAAATATCTTGTTAAATTTTTACAGTTTAACCACTGAACAAGCTACTTTCTCTCCATAATTTATACCTGAATTGTGTGTCTAGACATGACATCATTTTAAGGTATGCCTTGTGTTCTGTGGTAAGTTTACAATAACCAGAACTTATAATTGCTGTGGTTCAGGTCAGCAAAAGCGGAAAAAATACCCAAAGCCCCTTCTAAGCAGCTGTTCTTGGTAATCGTTTTAGTCTGTTGTTTTCTGTCAAGGAGACAAGGCCTAGCAAATGCTAAAAGCCAACACTGAACCAACTCCCCTTCCTTAAAAGTGACAAATACCACAGATAATCTTCATTTCTCAGGCAGCTTTATTTGGTATGGTTCAAATTAAAATAGTGAAGGACAGCCAGATAAGCAAGGGCAATAAAAACATCTACTGTATGTCTATGGAGATTGACGGCCTACAGACACACTAGACCCTGCCGCACATGTCCATACAATAAACCAGTTATCCAAATACAGTAAAGTAAGCCTGTGGGTCGCAGGGGGGATAACAACAAATACCAGTGTATTCTCACTATCGAGACATAAATCCTGAGGCTACAAAAGCTGGAACCACAGCATAGTTAACATGCACCAGTCATTCTTACTACAGGAATGAACCCTGTGGTGATAAGGGCTGCTGGCCAAATGACTTTAATCACATGAGGAGTTGCAATCACTGTCCTGGAGAGAGTGGCCTGAAGCACCCTATCGCGTCAATGAAGTGGAATTTAGACATTGAAATGACAGGAAAAACCGCGCAACCTGAACACTAAATGATGTTTTGGTTTTTGACGGTTTTTTTGGTTGGGTAGTGTTGGTTTTTTTTAACTAGCATCGTAAGCCAGAGACAGCCAAGAAGGAGCAGGAGCTAGGATCAGAGCACACAGGAGGATGCTTCAGTGCATATCAAAAATGTCTTAATGCAGCAAGCACAGAGAAACTCCTGTGCTGTCACATCAAAGGCAATCCAAAGATCCTAGACAGAAACCTGGATCTACAGGTGCATTGGGTGGAACTCGGTCCATAACATGCATGTCAAAAGGTGCAAGTATGTCACACACAGGGAAATAATGATTTTTTTTTTCCCCCCCCCCACAATAGAATAGTTTCAGTTGGAAGGGACTTACCCTGATCGTCTAGTCCAACTATCAACTGTTTTTTGACAGAAACACTAACACTGGTAAGAATGAAATACACACGAAGGTTACACCACAGCACACACCATGCCTCTTCCTGTTACCTCAATGGGAAGACAAACTATACCCACGAAGATACTCAAGATAAGGTCAAAGACAAGGGGCAGCAACCCTGGATACAAGTTATAGAGGATGAAGTAAGCAAACCTTTTAAGTCCAAAGGATACATCATAACTATTTGCTGACATCTAAAAGGCACAAAAGACTGTCCAAAATCCAGCTTTCATCACCAATCAGGAAAGACTCAAAAGACATAGGACTTGATAACCACTGTCAGTTCTTCTCCTTTTACGCAAGTGTTCACAGTTACAAGAATGTAAGTGGGTAGAATCAACACGTTGATGTGTCTGAAAATGAAATCACCTTCCTTTTCTACACTAGTCCTATAGAGTTTTGTTATACTACTTTTCCTACATATATAAACATCAGCGGTCCAACTCTCCTCTGTCCTCTCTATTAGTCAGACAAACTTGACAACCACTTCTCAGCTATTCCAACACCCACTCAGAAACAGGAAACCACTTCAGCTAATAGCAAACAGGAGAGAGCCCATGCTACTGCACTAATAGGGCTAGATAAGAGGCTGATTATTGCACGCAAACAGAAGCTAGTTTCTATTCAGCTGATTAATGCAGATGCAGATCTATTGCATCCCTGCCTGGATCAATCCACACTGATGTGACATCAAGCCACACAGGGATCTGTGCCAGAACAAGGGATTAACATACCTTTCAATTCACACACACACCAGGGTCTCAAACCTGGACCAGCAAACCCAGCACACCATTGTAATGATTACTCACAGGGAACAGCCCAAAGCGTCACACCATTCAGTGCCACAGTGAGAGCTGGAGAGCAAAGGAAAACCATGACAGATGCTGGCAAAATTGCCCTGAGATAGCTGATGCTCATGAGCAGTGGTGAAAAGGAGAAAGCAGCCACTGCTTTTCAGTGCCAGATAAGCAAAGAGCAGCAGTGAGAACACCATTGTTCACTGAATACCAAGGGAGCAAGTACATTCCTGCCCAAATGGTGCAGCTGACCCATTATATTCTCTGTCCCAACCTGAGTGTACATTAGGGTCTACAGCTGGCTTATAATGAAAATGTGAAGTCATCAGGGCTGTTCTGGCTTCAGTTCTTGTTAAAGATGTTGAACATCAGCCCAGGTTTGGTCAAAAGGTTACACAGGTTTTCAAATCATTCCAGCTCGCAGTGACCAAAGGTTGATTTAGGGTTTGCTGTCAGAGCATATTCACATTTACAGTCCTACAAGCTGCCATAAAAAGCCAGGTGAAGATCAGAGTTTCTGCTGATTTGAGATACAAACAAGGTACAAAACCATGTGGATAGGAAAAAGGATACTCACTCACTCTGGGATCATCACCACTCCAAGGACGAAGGACGGATAAATAATCAGCTTTTGATATACTTCAGGAATATGTTCCTCTCTTTCTCCTGTTGGCTTTTAATGACTTTGAAGAGAGAAACTTACTTTTACTCTGTCTCTCCTGCTTAAACCAACAAAGACCAAAGCTTAACAGCTGAACTTGCAGAAAAAAAAAAAAACCAGATTGCCGGGTGAAGTTTAATATCCTAGAGTTTTTAGTATTCACATTTGTTCAGGTCTAGGAGGCCAGTGCAGAGTGTCAAAGGACACTCACTCTAGGGGAAAAAAGAAGTCTCCACTAGACATTAATAGAGCCATCTAAATGCTCATTCACGCTCCCCATTAAGCGTACGAAGAATCTCGTTACTGTTCTGTGAAGAGCTTTGGTTAGCAGCCTAACTACCACTGCTAGTAGTCATTCTGCTTCCCTAAGACAAGTGCAGGGCAAGATTGATACCTTTTGTACAGACACATCATACTGTAAATGAATTTGAACTACTCACATAGCAAGGAGGATGGTTTATTTTCCTGTGTAGCTAATAAAAAGCTGCTGTCTTGCTGTGAGTGCTAATATTAATACAAAAGCAAGAATCTTCAAGTTTATGTTATGTTAAACATAAACCACTACACAGCCTCTGCATCCCACCCAGACAGACTAGATGTAAGAGAAATAACTGCTTATTTATGTTTCCACAAGGACTAGCAAGTACATAGCAGCAGGACAGTGTTCAAGGCATCTTTGGCAGATCACACTGGGAGATGTGTTCAGCAGATAATACAACTGGAGAACACTTGAAAAGCCACTGTTTGCTTAATCACTTGAGGGTAAGTTTGAAAAGATCAAATAAGCCAAGTTTAGGAGTAGCTTGTTCTCCTTATTTAATGGGCTATAATATTTTACAGTGCAAAGCCCTGCAGCAATACAGCTAGCTGCAGCCTTTGGAGCCATCACTACACAAGTACTACGAGCCATATGGATTTAACAACTCTCAACACCAGTAAAGAGAAAACCAGAACCTTTGTTACTTAAGCACAGGCCTCTACCACTGAAGCTAAAAAACACTGGCTGATAACAGCGATAGGTTTGTATCTATTTCCCAAACTGGCCACTGGAGAAGAACTAATTAACCAAGATACTTCACTATTTCTGCCAGTGCCTCAATGGTACCACAGCAGTTTCTACAGCTTGTGCTGTAGAAAACACTCTTCCCGTGAGAAGAAGACCTGACACCTTCAAGAGAAACTTCTAGCGCTTGATCTGGGGAGCCACGTTTGACATGGTCACCGGCAGTAGGAAGTAATCTAATTAAAGCGTACCTGCCATGAACATTTCTCAAGGTTTTTAAAATGAAGGACCACCTATCAATCAACATAGGCCCCTGCACTTTCTACAGTGGATATACACCAGAGATTTCTTCAGCATTACTGCTACAAAAGTCATAGTTTACAAACAAATTAAACATCAGATTATGAATCCTGACTGGGTCTGTTTTCTTCTTTTATGCTTGTGTAACAAGGAGCATATTTCATCTAGAGGAAAAGAAAAAAATGCAGCATTTTCTTCAACTATCTCTTAGTATCTCCACAACCAGGTAAGGACTAGGACATCTTCTCGTCACATATTTCTATAATCCTGCTGACTTTGTTAGGACTGTTGCCCAAATTTAAGCCATTGCCTTGGGCAATCCTGTACCCCACTCTTAATTACTGCAATGCGCTTCTATTAGATCTGCCTGCACTAGAGGCATCAGCCATCCATGGCATTGCAAGACTTAATGAACAGCAAATAAGTCACAAGCGTTATTAGTTTTTGCGTTACTCATTTGATGGTATTAGCAACCAGAAAACCGCAAATGTTACAAGAATTTTCCTGTCAAGAAAGAACACATGTAAGATGTAGTTGCATCTGTACTATGACCCTGATGTTGCCTTTCTTATATGCTGCACCCATTGCTACGCATCTTGAAACATCTGTGCCTTTCCAGTGACTGATTATCCAGAGACACGCAACAGTGCTCTGTATCTATAAGAGGCCGGGGACTGAACCCTGAGTTTATTACAGAAAAGAGCTGGAGTAAGCTGCTTGCCAGAAATCCAAACTCTAGCCAATAAGTCCCTCCAGGCTCACTTGGAAAGGTCTTGTAACCTCATTGCCGTATGCCTGCTGGGCTCAAAATGAAATGCAAACTTGCATGTTACTTGTGGATTTGGATGCACTATCCAAGGAGGAGACAAATCAGGACCCCGAGCAGGAAGCATATGTTATGAGCCTAGAATAAAATTTATCAGTCTTCAATGAACTTCATGATAGGGGATTTTCACAGAGCCATTCCTTAATGTCTTTCCTGCTTTGGTGGTTGAGGGACCTAGTACAACCTGTTTAAATAGTGATGTTTCATTCTCTTACACATTTTGGTGAAGTCTTTTATTAAAATGTTGTTCAAAATCTAGCTCATGGTGCAAAGAATCATAGCTGCTTTCTTCAGAAAGTTCACCAGCAAGTTTTTCCCAGCCTTCATTTGTTTAGGAACTGTAAAGTTGCTAAAGACCCATCCAACGACTGTTCTTTACACTGCAGTGACAATCAGGATACCTTGCAATGCTACACTTGTTTAGGAACTGATTAAATGTTTCCTACTTTTTGTAATCACAAGCATGTAGTCATTAAAATGAGTCTGTACCGACTTCTTGTCCAGTTCTTGAAAAGCATGTTAGCCCTTAATGACTACCAATTATGTTATTTTTAGAAAAGCTCATTTGTGCTGATGCCATTTTCAGTTGCATATGTAACATGCGCCTAATAACTACTCTAGCTAGTAATCCAAGTTAACCAATATACTTATTTAACAGTACAACATACTCAAATCCCATCAACTACAAAAGGCATATTCCTTTCCCAGCCAAATACTTTCCTTCACAGATGCAACACACCCCTTATGGTATTTAAGATCACGGGGCTCAGATGTGCAGCACCGATTAGGAATAGCTTTCACATGAATTAAGCAGTAACAAGGCTGAAGTCCCTGTGAATGTTGAAACCTGACCTCTCTGAGAAACACTGACACACACACATACAGGCACCCCTCTCCATAAACATTTTAAGTGCTGTGTGACAGGGAATCTCATGGATCCATTAGTAGTAAACATTACACCTGGTCAGAGCATTTGTAGCACCGGACTCCAGCACAGCGTTTCTTCTCCCAAGTTTAGGGCAGAGCTTCATTGTACTATCTTCCACAGACTCCATTCCCTTCCCTGGGATCCCGCTACCTTCAGAATCTTGTTCCATTTAAAGTTTGTGCATTTGATTACTCCTGCCTCTCTGACTGTCCTTAACAAAAACTCACTTTACATTTCTGCCCAACTCTACAATTTAATCAAGATTTGACTGCATTTTAATCCTAGTCTACCATATATTCCCAGTACTGCTCAGCCTCCAACACCCAGAGATCTGATTAGAGGACACTCTCCATTTCCAACACTAACTTTAAAATGAAACAGCGAGCCATACTGGACTGAGAACAGTCCCTGGTACAACTTCACTTGATACACCCACCTGAACTTACAGTCTGAACCCTTACTAATTACAGCACAGAGGTTCTTTGAGTGAACTGTGTATTTTGAAGCTGCTCCATCTAATGCATGTTGCTGTAGCTTCCCAAATGGAGCTGTACTAACTTTGCTGCCTTTATCCTGCAGACTAGCTCACAGAGAGAAGACATGATGTTGAAATGGCATGCACTGAACATGGTTTTGCCTAGCACTTTGTCACGTTAAACTGAAATTCCACTCCAGCAGAAATTATCATTTGGAAGAACATTTTTGCTTCCCCTTTTAATAACGAGGAATTGAATAAGAATAAAGTCTAGGATTCATTAACATGGGAATTTGACACCTACCTCTTGCTTTCACCTTGAAATCTTCTACAAAACATGAAACTAGTCTCAAACTTCTCTGGCAAATCCACTTCTGCTCCTACTCCTGGGCTTGCAGTCCCAGTTCCACCTGCATCCTAGTTCCTTGCAATCCCATTTCCACCTGGCAAAGCATCCCAGAATAGTTCTAACAGTTGTACTGGGGATTTAGGTCCCTGATAAATCTCTTCTTGTGCCTGAAGAAAGCTTTTGTGTGGATAAGGCTCAGCCTGCTTAGGTACTGCACTTGCATGAACTCTTTATTAAGTCAATATTTTTGAGTAGCCCACAACTGCAATTAGTTATCATAGAAAACACAACTGTTACTGTACCAATTGCATTAACTCATCTAATGAAATGCCTGCATTAAAAAAAAAAAAAACAAAAAAGGCAGGGGGGAGGTCCCTAAGGAGGATCTCCATTTACCTTACCCCTAAAGCTTGACTCCAGTTCAGCTTGCTACCAACTGCACCGCTCCCTGTAAATTCTATGTCCTTCCCCTTTCCCATTTGTCTTGCAACACCTTATACCCTTCTTACCACTTACACATGCAAACAGTTTGCACTGTCAACAGCTTTATTTAACATTATTAGAAAACTCTTTGCAAAAAGAGTACTTTGGCCTGTCCATCTGCTGTCTGCGGAAAGCTGGCAATGAAGTCTCCTATCTTCAGGAATTTCCTTTACTCTCATGTCTTTAAACCTCAGCAGTATGAGATATTCCTCCATCACTCACACAAAGTGACAACTCATTATTAGAACCGCCCTGCACAGGAATCTTAGAACTCATGTGGTGCAAAGTAAGTTCTCATCTCTCCTCCAGTATGTGAAAAGACAGAAATAAGAGATGGCAGCAGGACTGTGAACCCAGAGTCAACACCTAGAGGTGAAGGTTGTATCTAGGGATGAAAACTAGGAATGTTCCCCTCATCCCTCCCTTATCCTCACCAACATTCATATCTGCACAAGTCTCCACTGGTGCTAGGGCCAGATATCCAGGCCAATTAAAAGTAAATAAATTACTGCACTCCAAAGAGATGGCACTCTGCGTATCAGGCATTCCTGGGCCACTCAAGTATTCTCCTGGAAGAAATTTAACAAGTTCTTCCTCAAGGAACCACCCCATTCAATGTTGCTGTCAAACAGTGTTAAGTCCACACATTTCATAACCAAGCCCTTGAAAAGTGATGGGGAGGGAGCTGTGATTTCATAAGTGTTATGCTCAAAAATTAAGCACAAAGCTTGTTAAATGGGCAACAGCCTTACAAATTCAGTGAAAGAAAGATACTCCTCCTCATTGCCACCCCTTCTAACTGTAGGCATTTCATGTTAAAGGCCCAAGCCTCATTCCCTATTCCTGATAAAAAACCCAAATAAGTTATTGCAGCAGCCAGGAAGCTCAGGAACAGCTTCAGTGGGTGGTTTTAATTCTTCGTCCACTGTTACCCGTAATTCACTTGAAAGGCATCAAAATGAACAGTGGACACCAGTCAGGAACTATTCCTCTCGTTTAGCTCTTTCACATGCGACTGGTAGTGTGGTGTGCACTCAAAAAATTGCTAACTTGTTATAAACACAACCCCTCCCTTCCTCCACCACCTCTGACAGGAATTTCTGTAGAAAAAGAAATAGGGTGGAGTTTTTCAGGAGAATGTTTTTCATTATTTTGGTACTAACTACATTTGCAGGACTGACAGCATGAAGTGTCACATCCTTCTTTTTCCAGAGAAGGACACTGATAGCAGCTGCATGAATTTTCCAGCATGCTGTGCATCAGTCCAAAGTCCTTATCCTGGACAGAAGTGATGGCTTAGTTAAGTTCTCCAACCTTTGGGCTATTTTCATGTGACTCTTAATAACAGGAATCATCTACACAAAATTGCTTCCTCCAGGTCACCCTCTTTTATCCTTAATGGCCCAGCAACATCAACTCATCCCACAAAGGTTATGAAGGCAGGCAGCAAAAACTAGCAGCCATCAGAAGATATCTCCAGATTTGGATACTGGAAATCAAAGGATCCAGTCCTCTAACACAGCCCAACCACTTGTGAAAGCAGCAAATATGTCACATGGGCTAACTCCCCAAGTTACGAACACCCAACCTTAGCTCTCATCATTATACACTTCTCTGACTTCTCCAAAGGGCAAGAATACATTTTGCATAACTTGTGTTCGGACAGCCTCTGTGGACAGGTTTTCAGGGAGATCATCTTGCTAGCTGTGGCTTACCAAAATAGATATTTAAAAGAAAAAAAAAA
>JAVJGI010000001.1:104940773-104980525 GCA_035590275.1 Ibycter americanus | reverse complement strand
CTCTGTGGACAGGTTTTCAGGGAGATCATCTTGCTAGCTGTGGCTTACCAAAATAGATATTTAAAAGAAAAAAAAAAAATCTGTCCTGTCCATCTTGTCCATTCACTGCTCTCTGAGCTGATGACTGTCCTCAGAATTAGAGTTTCAGGTCCACCATCACCAAATCTTTGTTGAGTCAAGAGAAAGAGATGTGCAGTGCCCAAGATTCCCACCCTTCCATTCTCCTGGCTAATGAAACTGATCCCATCAGGAAGTCCTAACCTGCTAAAAACACATTAGTGCCAGAGGTGAATAAGAATTGGCATCATTTGCCATTCAGGAACTAGCTACTGAAGTCAAAGATCTACTTTTTCCAGCCCCTGCCTCCAGCTATCCTTACAGGCTCACAACAGAGTTCTGAGAGCACTGTGTCCCCTTGACTGACCTCCTTACAAGCAACACCTGAAAATTTCACTCACCTACTCCTGTGACCAGCACATTATAACTCCTCAATGAAAGCATTTTCTTTCTGCAGACCTTTTCCTAGTTGTTTATCTGCTTCGCAGAGTGCTTCAGCATTAGTTACCCTTTATGTTCTCTACAGGATCATAAGCAATCAAAGCAGGATTCAATGAAACCAGCATTGCCAACAGCAGCTCCAGTCACCAATTGAAAATATTTTTGACAACAATCGCCTCTAATGTAGCCAGCTCATCAGCACTTCCCTGCTCTGTCACTGAAGCAGATAAAAAGACCTCAAGAGACTCCCAGCCTCAAGGCAGAACCAACCCAACCCATCTCTAATAGGCAGAAATTAAGACCCTGCACATTTCTATAGACCATCTGTTCTAGTAATTGACCATTTTTGATCTTTCCAGCAATTCCAGGATCATGATTGCTACTCTGCTGTTTTCATACACTAAATGCTGTTGCACAGAAGATGAAACTTCTTTAGGAAGCAGCAACACTGGCAGAAACATGAAAGAGCCATACCTTGCTACTGGCATCCATTCTGTGTAATGGCAGAACCTGCTTTACTACAGTAGTAGGAGCTCAGAAGCTCAAGTCAGCTACCCAGGACTTCCTTCTCAGCTCTAACTTTCTCCTGCTGCACCCCACCACCTCCCAGAAAACATGCCTATCAATTAGTTATAACAGCACCTACGGACAGGCAGCGATCTTTAAAGCAGCCCCACACGCTTGTCTGTTTCAACAGCAATCGGCAGAACCCTGCCAGCATGGTGAGAACAACTCCAGCAGAGCAGATACACAAAGAGTCTTGCAGCTTGGTCCCATGTTAGCCCTGCCCAAGTTAAGGTTATGTCCACTCCTATTAGAAATAAAGCAAATTAATAGGAAAGACATTAACTATAAATAGGTGGGTCTGTCACTTGTGAATTAAGAATTACAAAGCTAAGAGAAACAGAAAGCATCCAATATATTTGGGAAAGCAAACAAACAGCTTATCAAAATAAGAAAGATTCTTTACATACCACTGTAATTTGATGGGAGCTAAAAAAAATTGGGACAATGTAACAGTACAGCATACCGCTTTTCTAATTATGTTAAGATAACATCTGCAGATATTTAGCACTCCAAATATTTTGACATTAGGTGCTGAATAAAATTCTCCCTGTTCAGATTAAAAATGTCCAAAAAAATGAAACTACTCAGATGCTGGAATGCAGTGTCAGAATCTTTGGAAATCTGACAGATTTTATTTTAATTTTTTTTTTGACTGTGTATCAAGAGAAGATGAACATTTAGAAATTGTCCGAGTAGTCACACAGCACTGATGCCAGAAAGTGCTCTCAGCAGGCTGCGTATTCTTCCAACAGTGACCACACACTCCAGGAACTCCTCAGAAAATTTGATCAAGGGTGACACACGTTATGCCTGAAGCCAAAGGTTGCTGAATGGTCAGCATGCTGATGGGAGTGGATAGGAATTGGGTGACACATTGTAGAGTAGTTTGGGAAACTTCAGGTGGACCTTCTGTCCTTTATTAAAGAGGCCACCAGAAACATAAGCAGGAGGAGATATAACACATGGAGGAGCAGGAGGTGTATGCTATGGAAGAAAATATCAGGGTAGATACTATCCAACACTTGTGTACACAAACTCAGAAAGCTGCTTTCATGCATCAGCAATTACACTAAAGGTGATCAACATGTTTTAGTGTTTTTTTACGAAATATTTTTGAAGGGAGGTTTGTAGAGTTAGTTACCACATTTTACTACATACTTACTAATTGTTTTACTAACTAGACAATTATTACAAAACTCAGGTTGCACTAAGTCTATAACATGTATTCACATAATTTACTTATTGTATTTAACAAACATTAAATTTTGGAATGAGAAGATATTTTTAGAAGCAAGTTTGCTGTGTGGAACCACATGTTGGACTTTAAAACAAAGGCCTCAAAATTTAAGAGCAAAGTCATATTTCACTAAAGGAATTCTTGAGCCAGAGTCTAGTAGAGAACTACACACGTGCAAGGATCTGTGCTAGATCCAGACTTGAAAGGAAGGTACCTCAGTCTGCCAGACATTTGCAGCGTGGAACTGCCCTGCTAACCAGAGAGCACCAAGATAGCCTCCTCTGGGAGAATTTCACTGTTGAAATGCAAGCTTTTGCTTTGGTTATGGCAAGAGTTGGACTCTGCCAAAGTGGGGAAACATCACTGTACTAGGATTTAGCAGCAATGGGAACAGACTGTGCAATGCCCCAACTCCCACAGTCTTCTCTTACATTTCCTCAGTTTCTAAGGGTATGATGAGGGATGCTCAGTGGCAGCAAAGAGCTACTGTGATATTATGGGAAATGTTACTCCATAACCTTCACGTTGTATTTTCATATAGATTGACAGTTCTATGTTAAGCAGTTCACAGGGGAGCAAACCAAGACCTGGAGAAGCGAGGTCCCATCAACACCAGTTTGAATACCCTTCCTTTTACAGCACTTTAATGGGCTTTCAAACTTTCAGGTCTCTAGTTTTGATATTCATTCTCATGGTCTCATCAAATTTTGTATCATAATTGCATTTGCTAGTTTAGCATTTTCCTGGCAGTGTTGTTCTGCATCTCTCCTCCAGAGACCAAGAAACTGTGAACCAGCAGTAAAAAAGGAGAGGGTTTTTACACTCTATCATACTGAGACGAAAGTCCTAATTTTCTTATGCTGCTTTGAAAATTGTAAACACATGGGAATCTAAGAGGTTTGAAAAACATCAGGATGACAAGATGCAAACAATAGTTATTAAAAGTAGATAAAAATATTCCAAAGACTGAAGGGGGGGCGGGGGAGAAAAAAAAAAAAAAAAGGAAGTTCTCAAACTATTACTTTAACAAGGCTACTCAAATTTCCTACACTACTTGCATTCTTACAGAAAGAAAAAAAAACAGTAAGCTTGGAATCCCAATGGCATCACTTTAGAAGTGCCAGGGTTACTCTTAGAGCTGCTTCTTGCCCAAACAGCTAAGCTGTCTACCATCAATCTGCTTCTGGGGTAAATAGGACACTGGCTACTGTCCCAAATTCAAGCAATACAAACAAATAAGAAATCTATGTTAGATTTGCAAAGTGAAATAAGGCCATGCCTAACTGGAGAGCTCTAGGGCAGCACTGAGCCCCTGAACTTGCTAGGGACAGTTTTCTTCTC
Organism: Ibycter americanus; assembly: GCA_035590275.1. NCBI lineage: Eukaryota > Metazoa > Chordata > Aves > Falconiformes > Falconidae > Ibycter > Ibycter americanus. Next base: position 104,976,882 of record JAVJGI010000001.1, on the reverse strand, counting down.
CCAAGAGATTGCACTTGCCTTTGAACTTTCAGCTATATAGAAAAAAGGCTGAGTTGAAATGTCAGCATCATCTTGGATTCAAATCAATCAGCTTGATGCATGATTGCAATAGCTAAACCACTTCACCTCTGCACTGCCCTCATCCATATGTTCTTTATATCAGCAGTCAGCAGACTGGGTGGCTCAGTGGATTCATTTCCTGTCCTAGGCTTGGGCTCCAGTTTAAACAAAACAAAAAACCCTGAAACTGGAAAATAAAAATTAGCATCTACTGACAGTTAAATTCACCAGACTTGTTTGCATCAAGTCTCTTTCTCCATCCAAGAAAGTTGCAAGAAACCCTTTAGGAAGCCCTGGTACAACTGGTGATTTTTAGCTATCCACTCAACCAGCTGGTCACAGTTCTACAAAAACAATAAAGGAATCTGAGACCTTTCAAATGCTGACATACCTTTGGGTGAGGGCAAAGCAACAAAGGCAAGGGGGACGAGCCCCAAGCAATGTTCACTTAAAAAAGGAAACACATTGGAATCAGCCATCCCCACCTCAGTAAATCAATAGCCTACTGAGCAGCAAAATCTTCACCCACTTCTAGAGCTAGGCTTCCTCCAGATGGTGCTGCTCTTTATCAGCTACAAGGCAAGAGTTAAATTCCCACGATAATTTAAATCTAAACAATGTGCAGCCTTCAGCATTAATGTAGGTGCCTGCCAGCTGGTGACAGTTAAGTGGTTACTTACTCCAGCTAAACTTATTAGCTAAGGGTCAAAACACTCTGTAATAATCAAATTGCATTTAACAGCTTGCTTTATCAGTGTGGTATGTTTCTGTGGAAGAGTAACTGAAGGTGTGTTACAGCAAGCCATTCTCATCAGAAGACTGTCATACTTTGGGGCTAGACATCCACGCTGGACTGTTTCCTTTGTAAAAGAGAAGTTGATCTGCCATTTGGGAGATAACAAGAAAGTATGCATGTCGGAAACAGCTGCACTGCAGTCTTTGACTGATTTCAAGTTCTTTGACTTGGTTTCCTTGGTTCACCCTCCCACCATCCCATCTTCCCCTCATAAAATGCTAAAAGAAATAAATTTTAAAAGGGCAAGGAAGGCCTTGCATAAGGACAGCTAGTAAAAACAATCCATCCTTCAGATAGGTTACAGTGGCTCCCCAAAGACACTGTTCCAGAACAGCACAAAAAATGAGCAAGTATCAACCTGCTCAACAGGGATTAAAGAAGGAACCAATAAACAAGCCTCAAGATGCAAAAACCACCATCAAGCCTGAAGAAGGGACCCCGCAGCCATACCCATGTACACACAACTCCCGAAACTGCTCTGTGTGCTTCATCAATCCATTATCTCCTGGCTTTGTCTGCCCTACTCATGAAAATGCAACTTTACTATTCCAGGGCCCATTGGGAAAGAAAACTTTTTACTTCAGTCTCTGGAAACAGGAGACATCCTGAAGTGGAAGCTCAGAACCATTGTAATTGCCATTCTGCTGACACATGGAGAACAATAGTGACTGTCAATGAATTAGAGCATTTGCAACACAGCAAGAAGGCAAGTTAAAAACAGTGCAAGTCTAGTCTGCCTTCAATCATACCTACCTCACATCAACTTCAAAAGCACCAGCTGCACATACAAGTGAAATGAAATATTCAGGAGAAATCTAACTAACACCAAATAAAATGAAAGCATTTTGAGGTTCTACCCTGCTAATTTGCTGTGGCTTCATAACTGCACTGTTTTTGTTTTGTTTCAGTTTAGTTTTCTGTTTTCTTTTGTCTGCTGTTTCCAGGAAGGACCCACACAGATGTAAGCATCCTACCCTCTCAATGGAATCAGATTTGTAGCAGGAGAGAGTGCAGAAAGGAAAGAGTACAAAAAGTTTTATATCACGTTGCCAAAAAGCCCTAAAACCTCTTCTCAGCCTCTTGTACTTGCAATACCAAGCAACACTAATGTTAAGAATTAACATAAGGAGCAAATAAATGCTTCAATTTTAAAATTGATACCTCTGGACAGCTTAAGCAGCTATGCACACTAGTTAGCAGTGTCAATATTGCTGCTAGAGATTAGAGTGGCACAACCCTGCTGTACTAGAAAGGGGGTGGTGGTGGTATATATTTTTTTCCTTTCAAGAATATGGAACTGTTGGTAGCACCAGACGTTCTAAGGAAGAAAAAAAAAAAAAGGGTAAAAAATCTCACACATGAAAGTGAGGGCTTGCTACTGGCTTTCTGCTCACACTCTGCAGACCATATCCAAGCCCAAAAGAACGGTTCCACCTTGAAAACTGACTGCATAAAATTGTCACCTCGTTCCACAGACCTGCTCCTGTGAGATCGCTGCTGACTTTCTCAAACAAGCTTATGTTGGCTTTTTATTTCTACTGAACTCTGCTGAGACAGATCTGGCACTGCGGGAGGGAGCTGGATTCTCTCCTTTACACCAGCAGCACCACTAAGCTGTAATTACTCACACCTGTCCAAACCTACAGGCACGAATGGGCTGCGCACACGGGCTTCTCAGGTCCCTGGTCAGATCCTCAGCCAGCCTGAGCTGCAGCTAATTTGGAAATAACTTCTGCCACAATCCTCAGCAACCCTCTCCCCTGCAGCGACAGGTAAAAACCCAAGCTGCACACAGCAGCTTCTCTTTCCAAGGCTCACTTCTTTCAGTAGCATGCTAAAATGCAAAGTCCTCTTCTGCAGACCGCAATTTAGGGTAGCTTTGCCACTTTTTAAGACTTTTCTTGAACTTCTGGGAAGCTATTGTTTCTACAGCAGCCTGAAGCTGCTGTTTGCCACCATCATTCTTTGTGACTGTAACAAAACAACTTCCTAGTTAAGAGGTTTGCCTGCATTATGCAATGAGCACCAAGATACCACAGCACAAATTAAGCTAGGTGCAGCTACAAAACAGGAGTTAGAGACGTTGGACACCCTCGATGACCCTTTACCAGCCAGCAGTGTCGACCGGATGCGAATGAACAGAAAACTCAAGTCTTAGTTTCTCTCCCATTCATAATAAGCCATGAACACTCATGATGCAGATTCAACAGATGCCTCAGTGCCTAAACTTGAAACTCGATGGAGAAGCAGGACTTGTTTCAAAGCCCCAGAAGCAACAGTTAAAGCAGAAAACATTAGGAAGGAAAGTGCAAAACCTGCCCTTTTTGTCCATCATTATGAGAAAGGGAAAAGACTTTCTTTTCTTCCTGCTCTGGAAAGAGCCCTATGTTTTCCTCTGTGTGAAAGACCGGATACCAAATCCAGAACTGTGTTTCCACATGCACTGTGGAACTTGACTATTGCACCAGGGGACAGGTAGGAAGGGGAACCAAAGATGCCTGATTTAATTCAAGGCTCTCTGGGAACACACATTATTTGTGTCCAGACCTTACAGGCATAGCTCTTAGAAGCAGCCATCTAGGGACCAGCTTTCATCATCAGCTACAGCAACAGATGGTGATGACAGTGGAAGGTTGAGAAGGAAGATAACACACTGACATGGAGAAAGCGCATTTTCTGAAGGACTGTGCAATGGGGATGCCAAGCATGAGCATATCTATGAACAGGTCATCCCTGAGTACCTATTTCTTACTTTCTTTCCCCCTCCCTGTTCGGGCTTCTTTGCAAGCATTCAGTATGGTCTATTTTCCAAAACCACCTTTCAGAGCTCGTGTGTGAGCATTCAGATAACGATGGGGAGTGAAGAGAATTGGTGATTTGTTCCTCTGTTTGAGAAGCATAGAGCAAATTAAGGAACAAAACCCAACTCAATCCAGCCAGTCCATCTGCACATCCCTTTGCTGCTCTGTAAGGACAGACGTATTGCTGGATAACTTACCCTCTTCACAGTTGCTCCCCGTGAAGCCAGGACAGCACCTCCACTCCAGCGTGGTCACAGTTCGGTAGGACATTTTGTACGTGGGCCTGATGAGAGTCCTGTAACTAACACAAACAAGAAGTCAGCAGAACACACTTAACTACTCAAGGGTGGTGTGTTAACTAACTCAGAGTACATCTTTCTGCCTGGATGTATTCCCAGAGCACCCAGCCACCCCCAGCTGCAGAAAAAGGAGACACGTAAAACAGGAGCAAGGGTTTACACCACAGTGTGGATCCGATTTGACAACCCGTATTTTTCTCCTTAAACCCTCATACTCTCCTGGCTCTTCCCCACGTCTCTCCCACAAATAACACCAGCATGCTTTGTGGAGGTCTCATAACTACCAAGTCGCTGCAAGTAGCAGGGATGATGACTTTTGTTTCCCTCACTCTACCGCCATGATTTCTCTGACATTGAACAAAGGCTGGCATCAGCCTTTCCTCACTCGGTACTAGCAGTGTTTCCAAAACATTGCAATCTCAAAAGTTGCATAAATCTCTAGTATCTTTCCTTCTTCCATCCTCACCGCTCAGATATGGGGTATGTAAGCACATCAGCGTGACAAAGATTATCATGACACAACACTACATCAGTGATCAGCAAGAAGCCCGTTTTCCAGCTAGTTGACCAGTGTCTCAGTTTTCCCCACGTAAAATAGGGTTATGCTCTTCCTCATCACAGCCGAGGCTCTGTGCAAGACACATTTGTTAACTCCGTGTACAGCACACAGCACCCCCAGGGACCCAATTAAATCACAGGTACTGCTATGCCCCGCTGGAAACCAGAGATCCACCTGCAGACACAAGCAGACCTATACAAGGCAACAGTGATCCTGAAGTCAACACAAACCGGACAGTTGCATAAATGCTTTTCTTTTAAAACAGCAGCCCTTCAAAGCTGGCAAATCAGAGTTTTCCCAGTACACAGCCAGACAAGTCGCTGCTGCTATTCGCGAAGCTAAAAGCAAACACAGAAGTCGTACTCTACAAGCTCCCCTCGAAATTCCTACCCTTTTTTGACAGCCAAAGGAATTTGGCAAGCACAGGGAGAGGCTGAAGCTTTGGGATTACAGTGTTGCAGGCTGCAGCACTATGCTTCTCTCTCAAGGCTAGGCAGACGCAAGCCCCGAGCACCCGGGTCTCCTCGGGGGAAGAGTCTCCTGCCGCAGTGCCGAGAGCTGCCAGGAGACGGAGCGCTGCCCCAGCCTGCTCTGCCTGCAGCGCTGCCCCGGACTCGGCTGGGCACAAGGCCAAAATGGAGCTACAGATTGCATGAACCTCATCCAAACCCCCACACACCAAGGGGTAGCAGGCACAGGTGTACATCCAGGATGGCACTGCAGTGACACTGGTGCAGTTACTCTGAAGAGCAGTGACAAAGGCTTGCCAGGAGACGCTGCCCGTGTATGTCTTGGAAAGAAGGCAACAGCTCGGTAGTGGTTAACACAGTCTTCGGGAAACTAATTTCTCAGCAAGCTGTTGCTGATTATTTATGCCAGCTGCCAAACACAGAAACCAACTTCTCCTATAGCCACCAGACAGGAGGACCGCACAAGCTCAAGCTTCGCCTTGAGCACGGGGCTGCCTCCACTTGGAACGGCATAGCCCAGTGATGGGAGAGCAACGCTGCCTCCTGAGAACGTTATGTCCTCACCCTCCAAGTTGCCAAAAAGCACGCCAGTTACTGCTAATACCGGCAACTGTGATCCAGGCACTTGTCTAATGCGGGCTGGACAGAGCCAGCTTGTCCCACCTAGTTCTTTGCACTTCTGCATCCAATAGTATTCAGGAGTTTGCAGTCATGAGTGAGTCTGAGGACTTGGCACCACACCGATGTAGGTAGACCTTCAGTGCTTTTTCAAAGAGAGACCCAAGGCATGAAGACTTTTAAGTGTCTTGCTGAGGGTCTCTCCGAACAGCTCTGGCAAAGCTCAGGAACTGAACCCCAAGCCTCCCGACTCCTAGTCCTGGCATTGGACTCTAGACATCTTTCCACACATAAGTCTCGAACCATCAGTCAGAAGTTCATGACTTTGTCACTAACACCACAGCTGGATTTGACCTTGAGATGAAAGTCTCCAGCCCTGTTACCAGTGTCCGGAGCCAGCTAGTCTCCAACCACACCATGATTTTAAAACTATGTTTCTGCCAACACCAAGATGTTAAAGCTCTCTCAAACTTCATTATGAAGTGTGGAGAGTGGCTTGAGCCAGACTGGAATCTTGGCAGCAGTTCTGTGTCGGGGAAGTAGCTATAGTTTAATCCTCAAACGAGCGAGGACTTCTCGGGGCATGACAAACGTGGAGCTCAGCTGTCACAGCCTACCACCCACCCTGAATTTCCTGGAAGAGTCCTGACATTCACAGCTCTGTTCAGCATCCTGCAGTCAGGCATGCAAAGTGGTCCCAGCTTGCTAGCTCCAATTTGCTCTGAAGTTGGTCTGTTCTTCATAGCATCATTTTTCCTTAGTCACGTGACATGGCACCAAGGTCTGTTGTTACATATATCATCACATCACATCATGCAGACTTCTGACTGCTATTCCAGGAGGGGAGCAAAGAAAACTCCTTTAGAAAAGCATCACCACCATCTGATACCTGAAGTGTTGCAAGTGAAGGAAAGGAAAAAACATGGAAAAAAAGAGAGGAGGAGAAGATACCTGCTAAAGATCAGAAGCCTCAGAATGAAAGTATGTGGAAAACACAACAGGCAGAAAAAAGAATTGGTAGCATTATAGGGAAGCCCTTTCCTTGGATGTCACCCAAGCCACAAAGACTGGCATTAAAACCTGCAAAACCACAGTAAGAGGTCAGGATGAGCCACAGCCTGCACCTCTTCACTTCCCAGGCAGCTACAGGATGTGCTCAGCATACACAGTCCCCTTCGGCAAAAGGCTTCCAAGCACTACCAGACCCGCTACTCTACTGCAAGAGATGGGCATCATGTTTGCTGAAGCTCACAGCAAGGTCCCAGGGAGTGAGGCAATGCTGAGGGCAGAACCCAGAAAACTCAGCTAGCAGCCACTGCTGTTACTAGATCAGATCAAACACCCCGCTGTCCTTGGAGACTGCCTGAACAGTGTCAGACAAGCTGACCCACATGCAATCATCATTTGGGAAACAGAGTCTCTTGCTTGTGTCTAAGTGACTGCCCAGGAAGTGGTAATTTGGGGAGGGAGCACGAGATGACTGATTAACTGATTTGGGGGTATGAAGCTGGAAATACTGGAGAGGTCAGGACACACTGAGGGGATGGCAGCCACTGAGTCTCACGCCTCAGCACACAAGGATGTATTCCCCTTGCTCTCAGGAAGTGTCACTGAACACAAAAGCCACCCATGACACAAGAAAGGGAAAGAGTGTCACATTCTTGGATCACAGCCTCAAAAATCAGGTCAAAGAGAAAGGCGTGATCTCTGCCATGACCCAAGCAGGACTGCCTGTCACACACAGGAAGTATCTTCCCCCTTCATGGATTTCCCCTGCCCTTTGACATTTACAAACAAAGCTATTTGTACACGAAGACCACATTGAGAGGGAAGGCGTGAAACTCATTTCCACATCACAAGAGACTGTTTTGTTAGTGTGATTCACTCAGCCGTTGCAGTTTGTGCCGAGGAGACCTCAGCGACCTTCGGAGGCTTCTATTAATTTTTATTCAAGTTCCAGACTGAAAGTTTCAACATCACTTACTCCTGGGTTTCAGGATAAGAAGAGGAATGAAACTGTATTTTTGACTGGCACAGAATCCGGAAACCAAGGAATCCAAGCTTTCTTTTACCTACTACTCTCATGGCAATGAAGTCATCTGTCAACCCAGTGGGTCCAGCCCTGTACGTATAAGCAATGTATTGTCTTTTGCACAGGGATAATCCATTTTTGTTATAACAAGTGCTACCTTTGCATTAAAATAATATTGAAGCAAAGTTTACGGTAGTTCCTCTAACTTTTGGTACCCGCACCCTGATTTGCAGACATGCCAAAATTCTAAGCTTCCCCATAGAAAATCAGGGTGTTCTGAAAACAGATTCCTAATACGTCAGGTTAAGCAACCTAATCTTGAAGCACTTGGTTGCCTTGGAAAGAAAGGGGGTTGGAAAGAGCTGGGCAAGTATTAACATAGAAAAGAATATCCTGTGGGTGCACCCAGAGAGTCTGTTTCTCAGAAAAGCTATCAAGAACATATTTGGTTCCCAATAGCCACCATCCCCACTCCAGACAGACCATCGTAACTATTCTCTCAAAGCCTACCAGGCACTGATAACACCAGGTACCTTATCTTGTCAGTATTCCATAGAGAACTTCACCTCAAACCAGTGCCACAACTGATGTGGGGACAAGGAGTACCTTTACCATTGTGTTTACACTCACGAGTCTGGCTGAGAGCATCACACTAAATCAAACCTGTCTGTTTTTTTTTTTTCTCCGCCTTGCCCCCCCCCCCTGCTTTTTTTTCCCCCTGCAGCCGCACCTCCTCCAACTTCCCTAGCACAAAAGCAGTAGTTCCCCAGGGAAGAATGTAGCCAGAGGGGTTTCAAATATGCTCCTGCAGACACTGCATAAAAAACCGAAACCTGTAGCTGCGGGAGTGTTGGAGGCCATTGTATACATCTCCTGCCTTTACCAAGGGCAGGAAGAGGACTCTACTCTGAGCACGTCTGGTTTGCACAACTTACCAAAAGTCTAAAACCCAGAAAACAGAAACTTATACACCTCCCACCCCAAGTTGTAAAGAGCAATACACTAGTCTCTCAGTCCCAAGAAACAAGACAAAGGACACTGACACATTTTTCTATGCCACCAGAGTAATCATCAGCTCCTGTCTTCGTAACAATTAGATCTCAGTGCTATTGTGGAGCAGCACTGCACTTCCTCACCAGCAAGGAGGAAAAGTGGCCAGACAGCATGTCTGGACAAGATCAAAAAGCCTTCAATTAGCAGCCTGAGGACACCTGTGCCTGTGCACAATCTAAAAAGCAGATGGCCCTCCACCTGTGCCCAGCCAGCAGCACACAACCATCCACACTGTTCCCAAACCTGAGAACACACCTTTGTGCTACAGCTCGAATCCCTTACACACCCAGAGCCTCTATCTATCCTGTTCACAGGAGCACTGCTCATCCTATATTTATACTCTCTGTGTGCATGGGAGAGCAGGCATCTTTTTGCAAGCATATGACTCTGTATCTTGGAGAGAAATAAGGGAATTAAGCACATAAAAAGAGTTTGTGTGTAACAGGACTTCAAATAGCAATCCTAATGCACTGGAATAAGCTCTGGGATTTATTATTCAATTGACTGGAAAGAAAGAAAGAGAGAAGGATTTCCCTGTGGCGTTACTACTTCTGAAACTGAGGAGAAACATCAGCTACAGGCCAATCTCTTGGGTGACAGATCCCAAACTTCTCCTACTGACCCTGTAGCAATAGCCTTCAAAAGCAGAGAAGACCAAAATGGATGAGCCTGCAAAATTCCTTCTTTGTTATTCTGCAAACTAGCTTGTAAAATCCCTCCGGGAGCAGAAATGTGTTCAGTTTAAATGAAAACAACAAAAAAGAAAACCCAACATTCAAAAACACCAAACAGCAAGAACGATCCATGCAAGATGTGTAGTCTGCTTACATTAAAAATGTCATCAAAAGCACATAGTATTTGTAATTAGCCAAACCAGTCAGAATACTGAAAGGAAAACAAACCCCATGCAATGACTTGCAGTTGGAAGGGGCATTACAGCCCAGATTTGCTGTGTCACAAGAATGCTCTCTCCTTCCATCTCCCCCACCTTTGAATAATGTTCGAAGCTGACAGATTAGTGACTTCACATCTGGGGTTTCAATAGCTCTTGCTAAAGTACAGAGACCAGGTAAGCCCATCCCTGCATAAACCAGCTATGGGTTTCCATGGGAATCTTCAGATTCTCTGAAGCCAGGAAGTGCTACAGAGACAGGATGCTCAAATGCTACATTGAAACAGCTCTGTGACAACCAAGTACAGCAAAAAATCACAGGATAAAAAAAAAAACTCACACAACCTTGCTGGGACATTAACTTTTCTAAGATGAAACAAGTAGAAGAGGAGTCAGAATATCCTACCACAATCTGAAGCAGCATGCTTCCAGAGATGACAGGGATTTTCGCAGCAACAAAAGTCTGAAGCAGAAAATGTCTTTCTGAAGGCTGTAATATTCATTTACCTCCTGAGATACTGTTTTACTGAGCACTACAGTCATACACAAATGCTCTAATCAAAATTGGGCTGATTTTGGCCATGAGAGGATAACAAGAAGTAGTCCTATTTTCAAAGTCCTAAAACACAGTAAGACATAAGAATTACTGTTCTCATCTTACAGGCGAGGCAGCATCGCTTGACCAAAGGCACAGGAAGTCACAAAAGCTCCAGCAACTGAATGCAGGTCTCAAATCCTTGCCTGGCCTATGAGATTACCCTTCCCAGTGAGCCTTGAGGAGCATAGTGTCCCAAGCATGATAGGATTGTGCATTAGCCTGCAGCTGCTGCAGCAAAATGATTGCCCAGGAGACGGGTTACAATTCAGATGCCTGGGTCTACTGGGAGCTGGGTGCAACCATGCAGGCACCAGAGACCCAAAGATTAGGTTGCTATTGAAACACCAAGCTAGAGACCTTATCCCTTCCTTCAGACAGATAAATGGCATGCGATTTTTATAAGTACACTAGGAGCTTCAGCCAGACCGCTGGAAAGTTGCCCGTTCACTTCGTAGTGTGACAAAGCAAAGGCATATCCTATGGCGCGCAGAAGCTGAAGCCTTCACTACACAAATGGAGAGAGTTCAAGAATAGATCTGCTGAGGGAAAGTCTCCAGCCAAGACTGCTCCAAAGCAACTCAGCACCCAAGCTAAATAAAGTCTGGGGTGGAGGGCAAGAACAGAGCAGCTCATCCCATCCCAGCCAAGATGACGACACTCCTGCAAAAGAAGTACAGCTGCCAGCTTCCCAAGAGCAAGTGAACAGACAGCAAGGACATCACAGAACTGAAGCTGCTAGGCTGGGGATCTCACAGATACTCCTCTGTCAAAGGCCTGACCCTGAGCTGCAGTTTGTGCAATAAGGGAAAGAAAAATAACATGAATGAATGGGAGACAGGAAATGGATTAAATCCTTGTCTGGCCGCAGCGATGTCTGCTTGTAAGCAGAGTCTCTAACAGAGAGCCCCTCTCAGCTGTCACCACGAGGTTGAGAGATGCCTTTTTTTTGGCTGGTGTCCCTTTTGCTAGTGAGCAGCCCGATAACGGGTGCTGGCAGAACGAAAGCTCTCCCAGATATGGTTGACTCCCTGTAAACAAGGACATGAAAACAGTTTGTTTCAAGTTGCAGCTGGGAAAAATACTATAAAGCCAAAACAATGCCAATGGCTTGCTGACATTTTGCATTACTTACAGTCAGGCACAACACCATACAAATCTAGCTGTGTCCCCTCTTCAAACTTGGGCACCAGAAATCTCACTAGAGAAGAACAGGAGAAAGCCAGAAGTTTGTCTTTTTAGCAAAAAGACAGCAGATACATTTATATCACCTGAACAATCACTGGGATATAGAGAGCATAGCCACTACCAGACCTGGAATAAGCCTGACATCGCCAGAAGTTAGACTTCCAGAAAACCCAAAAAGACAGACGTGCTGGTACAGAGAAGGTAAGGAGGAAACAGAAACAACATTCCTTGATGGGAATGAAGCATTGGCCTTGTGAAGCATTCTTGCTGGACTTGTCCTGTAGAGCAGATACAATCAAGCAGGCAATAATTAAGGACTACAGACAAAATAGAGAAGCTCCTTCATATTACAGGAACACATTTAAGGACTGGTGACCTAGAGAAGGCATTTAGTGACACAAGGGATTCTTCGCTTCCCCTTCCATGAAGCTAGCGTAAGCCCTCTCCTGTGTTTTGTGAAGTGTCACGACAGGACACTATCAGACTTGATACTATTCACACTGCTTTTCCCTGTTGAAGGTATCTACCAAAGACATCCTTATTTAGGATGTCCCTGAGAGGTGAATCCCTTGACCTTGCAAGGTACCAGGGCTTGCAACATTTCTGGACTTTAATCCTGCTATAACAGGATTAGATGAAATATGGGTAAAAGCATCTTTTGCTGTGAGAGCCATGGTGGGAAAGTGGCAATCCCATGGGCTCAAGTTCTGCCATGCCCCATCCATGATTCTTTTTTTGAGAAACATTAGTTTGAAACACGAGAGGTAACATTTACCCTAACCACAGAGCAGTTGTCTTCACCTGGCATCACAAACAGCACGTTCATCACGAGAAGAGAGATTCCTGAGAAAAACCAGGACAGCTTCCCAGGCAAATAGCAGTGTCATCCAAAGCTTTCAAACATGCTAAGCCAGCTTTCAGGGTTTGGGTTGAGTTTTTTCAGTTTTGTTTTGAAAAAGTAGGTACAGATTCACTCTCAAACCACTAGGTTGGGGAAGGCGAGGTGGTACAGAGAAAAAAAGTAGGGCACCTGAGTTGAGTTTCCTACTCTGTTCATCTTCTGTAGGAATTTTCAGAGACCTGTAGAAGGAAGTTGTGCAACACGGTAGTTGGTATAAGCTTACAAGCTCCTTCAATGCCAGTTTCTTGGCAGAAAAATAAGGAAAACAAGTGTAACTCGCAAAGAACTGTGCTAGTGAGAGAGGTGCTGAATAGAAGAGGGACTCAACTGCCCTGTGACTTTAGGGACTGTCTTTCTTATTGCTATCCTTGGGAGTTTTCATCTGAAAATGGGAGATGGGATTCACCTGAGTTAGGAGAGAGAGTGACATTTCCTGAAAAGAAAATACTCATTTTGGTGAAAGAGGGGGCCAAACTGTCATTTTACAAAACTCAGCTTGACTCTGAGACAACAGAAAGTCTCATGCATCCCTAGATGCTGACAACATAACATTGATAGGCTGGCCACATGGACCCAGGAAATAAGACCTCAACCACAAAACATGACTAAAGGTTACCAAATGTTGCTCTCAGTAGTTACATGTCACAAGATCCATAATTTTCAATGGCTGTTTTTCATTCTGTTATCGGAAGTCAGATGTACTGCCAAAACCAAGCAACCACATGTAAAAGATGTCTCAGATGGGGATAACTTATTGAGTGACCCAGTCAGCTCTCAGGACCTCAGTGGCCTTGACTTCATTGCTACTTGTTCTTGGGGCTCTCCCTTTTGTACAGTGGCAGCATAGGAAATTATCATGAACCAGCACGTGTCACTCCTGCTTTACCGTTGTTGATAACTGGGTGGGCTCCTGCATTTGTCAGCAGCTTTCTAGAGGTCCTTGGGAAAAAGAGGTCCTGATGCAAGAATGTCACACAACGCACAATTAGAGGACAGACAGTATAGTCGTTTCCTTGGTAGGGTGCCATTCGCTTCGCTTGCATTTCATCCCACTTGCAAAGGGAGCAGAACATTAGTGTCCTCCCATCTCTTCTGGCAGGTTTCTTCATGGTGATAGTCTTCCAGAAACGCAGCTCCCATCAGCTGAGCTTTCACCAGCCGAGATATTAAATATTAATAACCCCAGCTTCTTTCCATGATACTTTCACATATAAAGAAAAATTGGGAAGTCTGCTGCCATTCTGCATTGTCTCCAAACAATTGGACTCATCAGGCAAATGAACCAAACTACATTTGAAACTGAAAACGTTCCATGAATAACAATGTCACAACAGCACACATTACTGCTAAAGTCTCTAGGTTAACAATGCAAGAATCAATGTGTATGAGTAACTGCAGGAGCCCACAAAAAGGATTTTTACTAGTAACATGATCAATTGTTTGGTACTTATGAAACTACAGTTATGTTAACAAGGAAAAATAAGCAAGACTTTTGGCAAGTTTAGGAGACAAGGTGAAAGCTCGCAAGTTTCTAATGACAATTATATGCATAAAAAGTCTGGGAAATTAAAAGGCTTCAACAGAAGTTTGGCCATGACAGTGTAAAATATTAAGTGTTTCAACCACAGCCTTGCACAAAACAAGACCAAAGAGACACCACAGCAGATATATTACAAGTGAAAAAACTTGAAATGACCACTGGCCAAGTAGAAACTGGAGAACCAACTGTGGTAACCGCCACATGGAAAATGCAAATTCCAGATGAAGAGTCACAAGATCAGATTGGGAAGGTGGATCTCTGGGTATTAAAGTGGGTAGTTCGACGACATTCTGGCTAGGTTATCAACTACGAAAGGACCTCAGCCAGTGCCCTGTGGATGAACTGGTAACAATACCAATAAAATGACTAAGCCTTATGAGCCAAATTATGGGCTTGTCTACATGGGAAATTGTTATAGAAGCTAGGTGTAAATTTAGAGCACAATGGGTTTTTTGCACTAACTCCCAGATGGGTGGGTAATGCTATTCTGCTCCGAGAATGTCTTTCAGAGAAGGCAAAGCTCAACAATACAAAGACACTTTGCATACAGAAAGGTGGTAGCTGGGGATAGCTATTTCACAAGGTTTGGGTTTTTTCTTAAATGTAGGTGGGTCCCAAGACTGTAAGTGATTGAAAGGCAAAGCAGGCTCAGGGCAAGTTTTTGACAAGTTGCCGTCTCTAAGCTTTGTTTCTTATCTGGGGAGAGGGGACATGGTGCTTTCTTGCACGTCTCTAAAGGATATTGAGATGCAGCAGTAAGAGGTGCTGTAAGGAAATTCCACTCCAAAAGGTACAGGATACATTACCTTTGTCCACCGCCAGCTGCAAGGAATTCGACCAAAGCTTTTCGGTGGATGTAATCAATATTACCCTCAAAGACCCAACTATGAGGACTCAACACCAACAAGCCACATAGTGCTTGCATATGTCCAGCACATAGGTCCAGCATCTTGCTAACCCTGTTCAGTCACACTACACTCTATTGGACTTCACATTTATTTAGCTTCATGCCTGACTGGCAGCAGCCTCCTGTGTGGAGAAGTACTAACTGGCATTACAACCTAAGTTAAACTGTTTCACATAACTTGTCCCTAGTACTACACCTACCTTCACATGTAATTACTCTGTAGCTAACAACAGCGGCATTCTTTACTTAAACTGCCGTGAAAGCAGGGTATCACACCTGACCCATCGATCTCAACCTTCTACGTAGTACTTAAAAACTAACCAATTTAATGAGAAGTGCAGGAATATTTGGGCAACATGAGACAGGAAGATTTTTACCTCACTAAGTTGGCACAAGGTCCCGGCCACCGGCAGCTCTGATAAACTCGCTGGATCACCGTTTCTGACCCATTCTGCACTTGGCAGGAAACTGTCCGTGTAACCGTGTAGTGACACCAATGCCTGCAGAGAGAAAGGACACTGTTAGCCCCAGTAAGAAGACATCAAGCTGAACCAACATACATCAGACTGCAGTAAAAACAGACTAAGTATCTGGGGCGGGGTTGTTTCTTCTGCCAGCCATAGCTAGCCTAACTTGCAGTCTTCATTTCTCACCCCACCCTCTCCTCCCAATAGCTGCAGAAAGATTCCCTGCTTCTGCCAACCTGAACCACAAGAGATCCAGTAACGCCTCCTGCTTGGTCCTCAGAGGCTAGAGTTTTATAGTACATAATTTAGTTCTGTTATCATAAACAATAGGACTTTAGAAAAAAGGGGGGGGAGAAAAAAATTGTTCCAAATCTCCTGATAGTCAGTTCCCATTGTACTGGTCCTAATTTCATCCTGCTCATTATGGTATCATTCCCCAACCTCCTACCATTCTAAACATCCCAGCTGGAAAATTCTGTTTTTTTGGTGAGGTGGAGCTCATTGTCAGCAGGGCTTAAACAAGCTGGGTGCTGAACAAGCCATACTGCTGTCCTGGTGAGATTACAGTCTAAAAACGGGCAAGAAAAAATGCAGGGGAAGGGGGGACTAGTGTCTTATGCTGTCTCACAAGAAAACAAAAGAGACACCTCCTCACCATAAGGTGTATGAGAAGGCAGGAACTGCAGTGTCAGCCCTGGGAATAGGGACCCATAGACCCTTTTCCACCTTCTCTGAAAAACGTTTTTAGGTTCCATTGTCATGCTGGGGGGTGGGAGATGATACTTTCATTTTCCCCTTGCAAGCATCATTCGTATTTACCAAATACTGGTTCACATTTTTGCTTTTATACCCCAGTGTAGTTAACATTTAAGAGCCACTTTCTGACTGATTGGGGATCAGAACTGAGGTCATTAATGGGAAGTAGAGACACTAGCTTGTGCTTCAAAACACACAAAGTGCTTGTGTAAGCATTCCCTGCACATGCAGAAGAGTCCTGGCTCCTCCTGCATCTTAAAGCAAAAGTCCTCAGTACAGTTGATCCGCTCTCCTCCAAGTATCACAGCAGCTCCCCAACCTTGCATACCAAAAATCAAATCGCTTGCCCCATGGAAACAAGCACCTGCACATCCCCTCCTCCTTCTCTAACCCACCTTCCCCATGGCAGGTTAGTTTTTCCAGTATTTGCCACTTACAGCATTTATTCCATTTTGTTTCCTTTTTGGATTCCCCTCCTATCTCCAAGACGACTCCCTGCTCTCTGGATAACTCTCATTTCCATGAATAGGAGGTACACATGCCAGCAGCTGAACTGAACGCTGCAGACCACAACGGGCAAGCCGGGGCCAGCAGGCTGCTAGCTGAACCTTCAGCTACAGCCAGCTGGGTAAGCTGGGGCACCCAGAGAGAGGGTGGCTTTCTACCCAGCACCATCGGGCCCGTCAGCAGCACCAAGGCAGAGCCACGCAGCTTTCCCCATAGACACTGCTCCTGCTCACTGTAAAGCCGCTTGCAATTTCTCATCAGGAAGCGTGGACTGCAGTCACATCTCGGGTGACTCCAGGTTGGCAGGGAAGTCTTAGAGAACCACTTCTAAGATTTATTGAGGATCTGTGGTGTATATCTACAGGGATCAGACAGTCTAGCACCCAATGTCTCTACTAACATGTACATCATAAAACCAAAGGGCACCAAAAAAAAGGGGAGGGCGGGATTAATGAAGCTCCAGATTACTTAATGACAGCAGATCCTTTCGTAGGCTCAACAACTTCTGCACAAAGTTTAGGGAGCAAACCCAGAAGAAAACAGAGACAGGAGCTAAAGACTGGTCACGTGATAATTCAGAGTAAACTTCTCTTTTTCATTTCACATGTACACATGGTGCAACTGGCTGTTTCATCTCGCCAAGCCTTAGCATGGGGTTTGTTCAGATGGGTATGGCTGGATAAGATCTCTTCATGCCATGGGAACAGCCAGTTGAGCATGGAAGGAAAAGCAGCCAGAAGAAAGGGCGAGTACAAGAGGGCTTGGGGAAACCACAGCTCTGCATGATTTACCTTGGGCATGTTTTTTAGCACAGTACTTACAGCCATCAGAAGGACAGTACTTCTGCACAAGCCTCAGGGCAAAAGCATTTCATGTCAGGCAAAACAAACTGCACATAGACAGAACCTGACAGGATAACGGCAGAAGCGTATGTCCTAAAATTATGAAAAACAAAACTTTTCATTAACATGCAAGGAGGAAGGAGTTGGTCCCACCACAGGAGAAGAACAAAACAGTAATATGCACACTAGCAACATGTAACAGAGCATGAAAGGACATGAACACTAACAAATTCAGAATAAAGTTACTGAACACTTTAAAACAGAGCATAATTATCAAGGACTTGAGTGCCTCCCCTCATGTTAAGACCATTTTTCTGGCCTGTCAATGAAATTCAAATAAATCAAATATTTGCTATGCTTTAGCTGTTACATAGCTTGTGTGTGTGTCCCTCTGGCCCTCTCCCATCACGGAGTCATCTGGGAAGAAGTACTGTTTCCATGGTGCAGAGCTGGATTATCCTACACCAATTATTTCACTCTAATACTGGGGCTTCTGAGACAACTTGTCTGACCTTCTTGGGTACACCCAAAGCACTTCTATGTCAAATTAAGAAGAAAAAAAAATATTCAACTGCACTCTAAGCAAAACCCTCCATATCTGATGCTGAAACTAGAGAGCTTCATATTCCTGAAGGCAAAAGATGTGGGAACATGAACAAAGATGAAACACCCCAGCACAATGCAGAAGTGAACGGCAGGCGCTGGAGGCAGACCCCACAATTGCCAGAAGGAACCTGGCAGCCTAACCGCTCTGGTTAATGTATAATGGCAGCTCCAAATTGCAACTCCTAAGGAGAAATTAGAAACTAACTGTTACTTTCTTTAGCTTTTCCTTGCATAGACCCAGATTTAACGTCATCTTGCTCCTTCAAGGATTATTTTCAACCAGCTTGGCTGTCTAGCACTACATTTGTGGATCTGGAGCTAAACAGGTGGCACTATGCAGGCTGCCTATGTCAAAAACTGCAAGAAAAGTTGATTATTTTAAGCTGCCTCCAAAAGCTGGCAGGCCTTTCATTCAGTGGGTGCTGTCGCCATGCACACAGATTTTCTTACCAAACAAGTCCAAAACTGCTGTTGTCTGAGTAGGTCTCAGACTTTTGTGCTACCTGGTCCTTGGAATGAGCCGTTTGGGTACACACATACCCTCATAAGTCCAAGGAATTTGGCAGTCAAGTTATCATTTCTGCCTTTGAAAACCCCTTCACAGAACTGAGAGGTGCTGGACAGACCTCGTTACAATCTAGCAACAGAGCCTCAGGCAGCTGTTGGACATAAAAACTGCTCCCACACTACAGTGCACAGGACAGAAACCCAACACTTTCCCACGTTCATTTCTTCAGATGACCTGCTCAGGGACCCGTTATAAAAGGACGCAATCACTATAGGAAAAGAGAAGCTTCCTTGAGGCTCTCCATTCATTGCTTTTCTTGCCTAAAGCCAACACCTGAGTTTGCCAGCCTGAACAGGACTGATAGGCCATGGCAAAATAACAGACCCTTTGCTCAAATCTAGGGACAACCTTCCACTTTCCTCAGCAGGAGCACTGGGAGTGCAGTGACAGTGATAAAGTACCACAACACAAACACAGATCTCTCTAACTTCTCTCCTTACCGATCAGAAGAAAGAGTTTGGTTACAAAGGTACCCACCCAGGAGCAAAAGGTACATACCCATTTGCAAAACATCCCACTTTTGGCTTCCCATAAATAACATAACTTTTAGTTGTTTTAGTTTTTTTACTGTGGCATAGAAGCAGGTGAGACAAAGACAGGAACACAGCTGATCATAGGATGCATTAGGATATATAGCTTGGAACTCACTGTAGATACAATAGCACAGTGACTATGAAAGAAAGCAGACAGAACAACCCTGTGATTTCTCTTTGCAAGCCAAAAGTCAGCAAGAACAGTCTCCAGAACGCAAGCGGGCTTCAGACAATGTGACGAAAGGTCCCATCATGGCTTACAGAGATTATAAATGACCCTTTATATTATATACAGATGCTAGCAAGAAAGGTTTAGGACTTTTACTGGCATGCATCCAGGATGGCAGAGAATGTATTGATGCTTATTCGAAAAGAATATTCCGACCAAACAAAATGATCCAAATAGCAGCTCCTTTAGGACTAGGTCTGTTGGATATCATGCATGCTTATCACCAGCATATTTAGCATGAAGCCTCGCAGCATCTCGTGGAATTGGTCTTCCACTGCTTTGCTTAGAGAGGCAAGCCTCACTTGGTCCATTTTTCCCAGCTGTTTCCAAAGAGACACCCTACTCTCACACTCTATTTAATTCTTGGAAGACTTTCATGGACAACTGAGGATCTGCAGAACATGGCCTGCAAGTTACAGATTTAGACAGTTTCAGGCCAGGGCTACAGACTGGATCTCTGATCTGGATCACAGCTGACAACATGTTCCGGAGGGAATATGAGTGTTGATACCAGCAGATATCCACCCATACTTACTGTGTAGGTTCAGGATGTTACTGTGGACCTTTCAGACTAAGTAGAACAACAAATTCAATAGTTTTCTTTCATTTCGAGATAATCTGAAAACTACTATTCTGAGTTTAAATGGACCCCCTCCCTCAGCAGATGCTGGGAGGGAGTTGTCTGCTCGCTGCTGACTCAGCAAGAGCAGTGATGCATGGTTTCAGGCACACAGACACCAAAGGAGACAAGAAAACCTAGCTTCCCAGGGCACGCACAGAGTGGTCTGAGAGGACCTAAAAGGCAGCTGGACTTACTACAGATGGAGCTTGAGCTGCATTTTGCTTCTGTAGGCAAACACCAAGGAGGAAGCCACATTCTGCACCCCACCAGCTTTCTGAACTTGCTGTGCCCCTCATCAGAAACCTTATTTGGACGCACAGTTTATCGCCTGGAGATTCTGGATGTCTGTATAGCCTGCAATCCTTAATCCTACAGTGCGAGGGAAAAGGGATTGCAGAGAGTGGAGAGGTGTAAGGAAACAAATACTCAAGCTAAAATACTGTAAGTTGCAGAAGAGCCATATACTCACATATCAAAGCTGAATTCCAGGCTAGTATGACTGAATTAGCTCAGAGCAGTCATTTCACAGATGGGAAGACACTGACAGACAGCAAGCTGCTTCTTCCTTCCTTCACACCATTTGGATTTGCACAGTACTGTTTCCTAAGCCCATCAATCACTCAAGGGGTACGTAAGGGATCCCTCCACCCGTTCACCCATGGTGAATACTTAGAAAGATGCACATCACAAGAAACTTAACAGAGCTATCCCCAAAAGCAATGTTTGCTTCTTTCCTAGTCTAAACTGCTGGCTTTTATCCAAGCTTCTCAGACTCCTGGGGGTCCCCATAGGACCTTCTAGGTGATTTGCAGGAGAAAAGCCAACTAGTTGTTAGTAGGTTTCATTTCACTAGACAAGTGATCACAAACTGAACAATGTCAGAAACCACTGGGCTGAACTGATCAGGACTCAGCAAGTAGCCTGTGTAATCAAGAGCGTGCAACTTGAAAATGAAAGCAGCTACATTCTTCCTTAATCGCTTCTTTCAGTGGGATGACAGTTCAGCTCCACACACAAAACTGACTTGCTGCCATGCCCTGTTAAGGACAGACCTACAGCAGGCAACACCTACCACAGGCGAGACCTTCTGGCTGATGTGTTCACTGGAGTGAAGGACATGGCTACAGCTCCTGATATCTGTGGCCTTATCGCACACCATGCTCCTACCAGCATGAAATGCTGCGCTTTCAGCGGAAACAATCCTACAAGCCAGACTCTGAACAAAGCCATTTATGCTGTTGTAGAGCTAAGGAAAAAATGGAGATTTAGTGTGGTTTTAGTACTTCCAATGAAAGCATATGCCACACAGTACAACACAAAAGCTCAAATCGAGGACTACACCGGCCAAGACAGAAGCAAACTCTTTTGGGGGGCAGCAGAAAGAGGACTTTATATGCAGGATTGTTTCATCAGCACCTGTTGCATGTGTTTGAGCATGAATTGACCCTCCCCACTCCCAATAAATATTACAGAAGTCTCTCAATAAGGTTGGCATTTCTGATGCTTGTGATTTGCCCTAAAGCTTTTTCCTGTGTAAACAACTGCACTGAATTATCTTTTTGTTTCCATAAGGATAACACACTGTGTGTTATACTTAGCAGAGATCAACATTTAGGGCACAGAAAACAGTAGGAGTGTTTTGATAGCTAGATAGATTTCCCCAAGTTTCCTCATAACATTTTTCACTGGAGCTATCAATTTCCCTGCAATTCTAGAGAGGAATTTCAATAAAATCAGAAGGTCACTGACTTTCACTGGGAAAAAGTTGCCGTTCTGACGCAACAAAAGCGAACTGTGCCCTTTTCTCTGTGTAAATAGCACAGCATCCCACTTGCTTTGCCAGAGCAGCAATCCATACATTGTATGCTGGAGCCCATCATTGGGAGGGGTTAGTTATTTATATGCTCCACTGAGGCCAGGAGCAGAAGTTACCCTCTACATGCCAAGAAATCCAGATTCAAAAGTTGCCAGGCTCTCTGGGGTACTCTTCCTGAACTGTCCAGTTCTACATACCTGTATTATTCCCTTCCTATTCACAAATACACACCTCCCTGAATGTGCTTTGACTCTCATCAGATTCAAGTTTACCAGCTAATTCAGTTGGCTGTGACTAGATTACTCTTTACTGCTGTGACCTGGCTAAGAAGGAAACAAACCCATCAGATGTTACTGGAAAGCTGAGATAAAAACCAAGCTGGGCTTAAGTTTCTCCTGTTCACACTCTCCCAAGGTAACTAGGTTTTAGGATCCAAGGCTGTCATTCAGCTCATTGTCCAGCAAAGCGCCAGCTACAAAATTCAATTCTGAGCATCAGTCTCCACAACATTAATGTTCAGAGTTGCTGGATTGATTCTGGTCTGTAGATTGATGGACCACTGCTAAGGAATCCATGAAAGATCACCTGGCAGGGGCGAGGGGCTGGCTGTACAAAAGTTTATGATGGCAAGGTTCAGTTCAAAGCAGAGTCTGCTCTTCCATTACAAAGTTTTAAGAGGTCTGCAAGTCAGAAGACATGACAAGCCACAGTAATCTTGTTGTCAATATTGATGTTTTACGCATGCCTTACTCCCACTGAGTACTTCATAGTCACTAACAGAGGTTACCCTGACTCCTGTGAAAAATGAAGAAAAGTCTTTGTAACAGCCCATTCATTTTGGGAAACGAATAAAACTGGAAGACTGCTGGTGTTTCTGAAGCCAGACAGCAGCAGCCATTTGAAGCAGCAGAGAGCCAGAGGCATGAACAGGAATAAGACAAGTTCCAGGTCTCCCACTCCGCTATGTTGGTCAGACAAAGACTGGAAGGAACTCCAATCTTTCTGCACACACACACACACCCCACCCCAACGCAAGTTTGAAATAAGTGGCCATAAAAATAAGTTCTGGCTAGCAGAGTAAGATGGGACAATTTATCTAGGTACCTCCCAACAGCATAACCCTTCCCGAGGGGGCAGTATGTTCTGTGCTTAGTGCACTTCAAATACTCAGTTGCCAGTAACAGTCTTAAGCTTTCCCACACAAAGTGGATTATCAGAGACCACTGGAGGGAGTTTAGTCCTAGAGCAACCTTTACCTTAGGAGGAAAATGCAGCTCAGTCGGCACAACAGCTCTAATCTTCACCAAGTTCTGCAGCCAAGCACATTTAATTTTGCTTTCCTTGCCTTGTTGTGTGCACGGTTGACCTTCCAAACAGCACTACCTCGAGGGCAGAACTTGCTTCAGTTCATAGTAAACCACGCAAAATTTTGTCTTATCCTTCTGCAGCCATTGAAGTTACAGGGGTTAAGGGAAAAACCTCTCCCTACTGAAATTATTAAAAGCCTAGAAGCAGAATAGCCAAATAGTATGAAGCCACGGGTGCAACACTTTTTCAGAGCAAAGAGGGAATCCAGCTCCCTAGAGCAACATTCAGCTTCTTCAGCCATGAGACCATTCTTCTTCTCTTCCAACGCCCCATCTCATTCACAAGGCACCTTCCAGCTGCTGTAACTAATGAAGGAGGGGCTCTGAAGATGATAGCACTGGTCTGTTACACACACTTGATTCATTTGTACAGTAGATCCACCCAGTACATCAGCACCAATATAAATGCAGAATATAACAAAGGCAGATGAAGACTTAAAAAAGGTTGAACAGGCAGGTAGTATCAGAAATAAATGAGCCATGATGCATACATATACCTCTGTGCACAATATCTGTTTATGCATGCATAAGGGTAAAGAGGCAAGAAGGCACAAGGAGCATTTCTCTAGCATAAAGTCCCTCTGATTTATACCCACTAACCAGCTCCTCTCAGTTTGCTAGTGGCATGTTCCAACTGAATCAAACAAATATGGTTGACCTGAACCATAATTACATTCATCACGAAAATGAAAGAAGTTAGTCCATGACTGAGTGCTCAGAAATAAAAGGGAGGTTTACTCCTTTGAAGTGCTTTGCTTTTACAGGCATTCTTCTAGGCACTGAACTGTTTTGCTGCTCCCTCCCCCAAGCTTATTGCAATCAATGAGAATACAGTAGTTTCCAGTGTTCACAGAGGGAGGAAAGAGGAAACGTACAAAAATATCCATGGAATCTGTCCTTGTTAAATTAAGACTGACTTGATGGAATTTGGCATTTGATATCCATGCAGCGTGGAAATCATGCACAATTACAACCAAGTATGTCATTTTTGCAACATAAAAGCTACTTGAATTAGAGCCTTACAAAAGAAGAAGCTGAGTCTAAACATTTTTGCACAGCTGGATAACCTGGTCATAGATAGGTCTCCTACCTTCTTTACATTGCCAATACATCCTTAGTACTGGTTTGTTCATTCCTAGAAAGCCTGACCTTGAAGGGAGGGGTGGGGTCAGAGAAAAAAATATCCTTAAGACCTTGATTTAAAGTATAGAGCTCAGATTTGGAACACCAACTGTTTGTCTGAAATATACCCCTGTGTTCAAAGATGACATTTGGCACTTGTTTACGTGTCCTCTAAAGATCTGATCTAGAACTGTTTAAGTTGAGGACAGTGGCCCTGATCTTCATTAAAGTACAAGACTGACTTTTATCAAAGTCAGTACCTCTAAATTTACAGCAACATAAATTCATTCAGAAGTAAGTTAACTTTGAATTAGCAGGAGATGGAGAGGGAATTGTAAGTGGAAAAAGAAGACACTGACACACACCTGCTTGTCCTAAAAATCTTTGCAGAGAGAAAAACATTAAGAAAACTGGCATAAGGAGTCAGCAACCCTGTAACAGAATCATATGCTTTATTAAGCGCTCCTGTTGTGGCTACAGTCTCCTCCACCATCCCTGAAGTCAGTACCCGTAACTGTCTTTAATTCCCCTTGCTGCGTTACATCATAGCAAAACAACACTTTGCACAATTTGAGTCCTACAAAACAGACAAATCAGGCTTCTGCTGGTTTTCAGCTTCTCCTTCAAATCACTGGCCCTGTAGGGCTAAGCACGTATCTGCACACATCAACAGCTAGCCCACAAGGACTGAACAGGGTCTGCTCCTGAATTTATTTTTTTTGCTTGCAGAGCTCTGTACAGACAACAGTGCATCTTTGTGCCTCACATTCAGCCCTCTGTTGCCAAATTCGCAGCGCTTACCAGCAGCAATGAAAGCCACATGCATGACAGGAACTCAGGAACTTTGCCTAAATGAAGCAGTGTTTCTCATTAGCATTATACTGGCACCAAAACCCACAAATTACAACAAGAACAAAAGGCAATGTCAAAAGGAGAGCACTGAGCGTATCAAAGAAAAAGAATTAGGAGGGCATGATCAAGTCATTGCTTCCTGTTAATTGCATGATGTTAATCTGCCCATGTAACATGCACCTTTTAGTTTTTTCCTGGAGCTGAACAGTAGAAATATTACTGTCATTGGAGACAGGTACACCCTTTTCATAGCTAACATAGAAAAAAAAAGAAGTATATATTGAAGGAGATCCGACAGACAAAACATTGCTTTTTCTCTTTAAGGGAATACAGATTTGTTTTCCTGAGCTATTTAACACTCAGAGCAGTGTCATGTGGGCCCAAAAAGGCATTGAAAAGCAGATCAGAGCATTAGTTTCAGATTCACAAGTGTTAGGATACAACTGGAAATACCTGTACAGACAGCTGTGTTAGGTAAACAGGATCCAGAACTCCTCTAGATACACTTCTTCCACCTGCCCTCCTTCCTCCTCTTTTCCTGTGGCACATTACAATAATTTCATTCGGTCTAGATCTTCAATTTGTGCAGCGACTTGTAAAGGAGTTTGTGAGGTCTAGTATACAAGGAACTATGCAGCAGACCTTTCTAGAGTAGTTAACTACCATGTGGTTGCCCATCATTGTTGGGAACTAGATTTCATAAGCCAGAGGGACCTCTTAGTAGAGTGAAGTTGCAGTAAGTGTGCAGGCTCAGTACGTCACTTCTGTTTCAGGTGACTGCCATACAAAGTCAGACATGGCAACATCCTCATTGAAACTGCTAAAAAAACCAGCCTTTCCTCAAATGCAAGAAAACCCTACAGCTTTCTAATGTTTGCAGTGCTAGAGGGGGTGATTAGAAGTAATAAGCCAGTCTAGACAAATCCATCTACATGTATTGCTTTGAGATAAACAATTCCTCTTTTCCCTTTTTGATTTGTCAGCTTAGCTACTTGCATTCGGTGAGGCAACTGAAGGTCAGGTCCCATCAGCCAGCACTTGCATTAGGCCTGAGACAAGACTACTGTGGGTGCTCCAGGAAGATTTTCTGGGGAACACTGTACCCTACCAATGTGCCTATACTCCAAAAGCAAAGCACTTTTCTCCAGTAACTGCCCTACTGATATGCCAGGTCATTCAGAATACCAGGCTGCGTTGCATGGAGTAGATAAAGCAGGCTGTCTTTCACTTGCCCAGCTCAGAGATCCCCAAGATGAGCCACACGAGGACCCAGTTCAATGAAAACAAAGACTTGCAGAACCTCCCTGCCTCAGTATTCAAAGCGTTAATCAGTCTGAAAAACAAAACCCAAAGCCTGTGTGTTAATTTGCTATTTAAATTGAAAACTTTTTATTCCATGTCTGCCATGTCTGGCACAAGGCTGTTCTGGGCGTTACTAACAATAAAAAATAATTTGGAAAATAATCCTATTGTTCCAGTCACACCCATGGGAGTTTCATGTGTAGGGAAGTAGGAACATGAAAACTGAGATCTGTTGTGTGATCAGAGAGCTGAGTTTGCCCTTTACAACAGTCAGTTTTGATTCAAGTGCATGTTGGGAGAGAGATCAGAGACAGTGAGCTAAGGCGGGAGGATGTCTCAATAGCTTTAAGGTTAATAAATTCCTATTTGCACAGCCTCAGACTCTCAAAAATCATCTTTAGTGTAGTAAACTAGCAATACCCTTTACAAATGCACATCCACACCCATGGGTGGTTAGGTGATCACATATTTCCCTTCCTTGCCTCCCTCTTGAGCCAGCCATTTCCAGTGCCTATCTAAAGCCAGCAATGAATTGCCCTAAAATGCTTCCCAGTTGCCGGTCATAAGCCCTTTCAAAACGCTTCCTCTGCACAAAGCAGAAGCCTCGTTCAAAACTCCATGTGAATATAACGCAGCTTGGATGCGGTAGTTACAGGCGCACAATGTTCTGCTATACCAGCAACCTCCTCTTCACCTTTTTCCAGACTCCCACTCTTAGACTCTGCCGACTTCATCTGTCCAATGCCATAAAAAGTAACTACATAGCATTTGCTGTAGATCAGGCTCTTCTGCACACAGTAGTCCCAAACCCCTGCTAGTTAACACTCTGTATTGCCTCATCAAGTTTTAAACTAACTTTTAAGCAGATGGTATACATCTCACTCACACAGAACTCACTGCACTTTGATATCCATCTATACATAGACTGTGCAAAGACATCTAGAGATGAAGTGCTCTAGCTACCTATTTTTAATTTGAAAGGTTCTTCTGCTTTTAACACATCTTCCTAAGCTTTCACTGGTTTTGGAAGCAGTCTCCATACCTCATTTCTAGCCAAAAGCTAGAATTTGTATTCTTTTAAACTTTGCTGCAATCCAGTTTGTTCATTAGAAAAAAAAAAAAAATCTTAAAAAAAATAAAGTCTCTTGTGAACAGAAACACTAACACCTTTTTCTATTATTAAAAAATTCTTGAGCAATCTAAGAAACGGCTTTAGTGCCTCGGTGCTTTGGAAGCCTCTATTTGGAAGGAAGATGGTCTTCAGGGAGGAGATCTACATTTCGGTATCCAGGTGGAAAATGGGTTTGATTTGGCCAAGTAATAACAGCCCAAAAAAACCCCTCCATAGCCTGTGCACGCACAGTAGATTCCTTAGGAATGATAACACTGCCTTGAAACATTCCTGAGCACACACATGGGAAACTGGATGGGGAGAAAGAAGCACTGAGCAAGAGAGAGGGGACAGCAGGAGGTCCAAAGGATAGATACAGACATTTGGCCAGAAAAATTCCTGTCCTGTTCTGTGGGGAATTGTAAGTATGGCAAAATCCATTACATGGGGGTTTGTAGAGGTTTTTTAGTCATTTAAGTTTAAAATTACCTGACAATACAAAAGAGCAGGGCAACCTAGCTCCACCAAGGCAAAGTGGAAAACTCCGCAACAGCATTTTAACCACAGATTCGGTAAGGGTGCAAACTGACGCACACAGATGATCCAGCCTCCTAAAGCAAAGGCTCCATAGGCATCCCTCACTGCTCTGCTGGGAAGGGAATGTCTAGCATTACTGGTGAGAAGTCTCAGTCTATGCATGCAAAGAAGCAGCGACTGACACTAGACTGACATTTTGGGGGCACACTACTTGCAAAAGCTTGTGGCAAATTCAAGGCAAAGCCATTAAAGACAGATGACCTTTTTTCCTCCTCTCCCATTCACAGATTTCTTCCAAAACAGAATATTCAGAGAATGAAGAGTGACACAAAGAAGAGCATGGAAGATAAAAGTTTGATTAAAACAAGCAGTTATGACCTGAATTTTATTGATGAGTGACAGTTATTCTGTATTTCTACTACCTTTTTGTAGTTTGGGAAGAACAGCATACTGCTGCTTTACTTACTGTGGGCAAACCAGTAAACCTGTGAATGACACACGGCTGCTCAGCAACAGTCTATGGTTTATTATTAAGCTAAGTAAATGTGCAAACAGCCTTTACACGCCACAGTTAAAGCTTGCTTGTGCTTTTTCTCCCTTATACACACCTACATGAGAGTTTTCCTTTGCACCTTTCAGTGCAGCTTGGAGAAATTTTTACATGCAGGGTCTCAGCCAAGAATGAAGCCAAATACAGCCACCCTGCAAGCAAAGACAGCAGCCACCATCACAGCAGTGCTCACTTGACCCATTTATCAGAAAGCATACAGGGATGCCATACACCAGCCAAGTCATTCAACAAAATCAGTGCTGAATGTCAAATCAAATAGCTGTGACAGACTCATGTCACATACTTCCCCGAGCAGAAAAAGACTGGTATTAGTTTCAGTTGAAACTACTCTCAGATACACAAATCAAAAAGGTTGGATGAACCTCAGAGTATGGCACAGGGAGGGACAGAACCTGTTTCTCCTTGCTGTCGGTATGTCCATGGGAACAGTCTATTCACTTATTCAATTATTACTGGCAATATCTGAGCCACAAGCCACGTGGGAAGTGTGTAATTCCAGTCAAATGCTTGTGTGGGGTTTGGTGTTGTTTTTTGTGGGGGTTTGGTGTTGTTTTTTGTGGGGGTTTCTTTGGTCGGTTGATCTTTTGGTGTTTGGGGTTTTTTTAAAGAAAAAAAACCAACCACACAAAAAAACCCCACAACTACACACATCCGAGCTCATGGAGGTGCCCTGCAAAGTGTCTTGCCTCCATAGGCCACAGAGATGCTCAGATCAAAGTCAATAACCCAGATATGAGTAGCACAAGGCAACTCCCAGTCTCAATCAGGACACCAGCTGAAGTGTTGTGACAATTCCTATCATTTCCACATTCCCACTTCTTCCCTCTCTTCCCACTCAGTGCAGACAGATACAGCTTCACCTTACCTTCCCAAAGGTCACACAGCAACTCCTCCAAATGGCACCTGGGAGCTGCAAGTTTACTTTCGGCAAAATTCTACAGTCATTTGTAGAAGCTGCTTTGAAAACCTTCTAGTTCAGACGGCAATAACCACTTGGCAGGGCCTGACAAACATAATTAGAGAGCTTGATTGTTTCAAAGGATATTACCCAAGAAAATTAATATGTTGCTGTAGTCCTTGCAATAAATTTCCAATGGGTTTGGTTGCAGAGGTCTTGAAAGGGTTTTAGCAGACTTTTAATTACACTATCAGGACTCAAGTATTTTTCTGGTGCTTGGCAAAATGGGATCCTATTATTTCAACTTGCAACACATACTCATTCAAAGCTTATCCACAGGCCTACAGCCTAAGAATTCCTACAACATTGTAATCCAAAAATTTTGTATCATTTGTGATATACATTAGTGACTTCCAGTAACAGTGGCCCAAGAGACAGCATTTTACTGTGCGATAGTTTAAACCATTTGGCTCGGTGCTGTATCCTGAAATACACTGCAGGGAGACTATATATTTTGCTGCAGGTTATGCTGATTTACAGCAGCATTAAGCCAAGTGCTGTAACATCCTACAGAGCCAATTTGCCTTTTTGCTCTCTGCTATACTTCAGACACTGCATGGAACAGAAAAGGTTTGCAGCATTGCAGCCCAGACCTGCCTTTGCTCAAAGGCTGGTACTGTTTGGTAGTGCCCATTGTTGCAGGCATTTCTGCACTGACCCTGTCGGTCAGTGCTGCTTTTATAGTTATGTTACACATTCAGCCTCCCACATACTTTTCATTGCAATTAGGGAAAGGAAAACACCACTGCCTGTGCCATCACCCAGCCCTTTGCTGCTGTTCAACCTGGCCTGTCCTGCTCAGCACCTCCCTCTCCCATCTCTCGGCCTGCCCTCCAGAAGAAATCCTTCCCTGCAAAGATCAAGCAAAGACTAACTCTCAAAGACTAATTTCAGTCATCCAGGCCCAGAGAGGTGCAGTAAACAGCGAGTACAACGACCTCTATTCTGTAAGACTGGAAGTTTATTCATGTGCCAAGTATTATCATTCATAGATTTATTATAAACTTCTGCATATATTCATATACAATACTTTGGATTTTGCAGCTTCCCCTCTAAGATCTAACCACACCCTCATGAAATACTCCCCAGAGCCTTCCCTTACATGAAGGGAAGTATTACTACTCCCATTTCATTTAGGGGAAAGAAAAGAGAAGGGGAGAGAACTCACAAGTCTCAGTTCCCAGACTTTGCGCTGCTCTATAGAACATATACTGGTCATTTAAGGGAATGGTCTTTTTCTTGGGAAAGAGGGTGGAAAACAAAGTCTTATGAATCAGCCTGTTGATAATTAAAAGCAACTAAATCCAGATCGCTTTAAGCTGCACATGAGAATCTGAGCTCTTCAGATACTGAATTCCTCTGCCGACCAGAAAAGCCAGGGTCACTTGCCCAGCTGGTCACTATTGTTCTGTCCAATAAAGTTCTGGCAGGAATGCATGTTTAACAAAATACAGAGATTAGGCATAGCAAAGAATGCAGCTCCCCCCTCAGTGTTTAGGTTAGTGGGGTTTGCCATGTTGAAATACTGAAGCTTAAGCGTATCAGATTTTCTCTGTCCTGTCCTGCTAGTGCCAATGACAGACACAAGCTGACAGCTCAGTTCTCAAGACTGTTGCCATTTTAGCTTGAAGTTCATTAAAAGCAACATAAAAAGTTCACCTCAAAGCTGCAATGACCACTAATTAAATCAGTGCTTTCTTGGGGATGTAGAGTACCAAGTGAGAAAAAGCTCTCTGTACCTCCCATCCACCAGAAACTCTTGAAGGGCAATTTAAACCAAGCCAGAGACTCAAGGGACCAGATTTTAAGACCCTTGCAACAGGATAGCTCATCTTCAAACGTCTTAGGATAGCCTAGATTTCCAAAAGGAAATCTAGCATCCAGTGACTAAATACAGCATCAAAATGGCTATGGTCTTCCTAACATCGGACTTGGCTCCTGACAGTTCAGAACCAGGATCTTTAGCTCAGTTTACAACAAGGCACAAAAGACTAGAGTCAGATGCAAAAGTGTCACGAGAACAAGTCATACAGATGATCTTTCAGAGATCTTGCAGGAACACGGCTTTCACCAAGTCAGATGCCATCCACAAAGCAGCTCTGATACCTCACTGGGCCAAGAATTTCTCAGTTTAAAAAAGAGTGATATTAAACAGACAGATACTGAGACTCCTAAGTAGTAGATTTGCAAAGGATATAGCCCTTTGACAACTGTGTGTAAGAAGGTTATAAATAGCCTGGTTACACCTCAAAATTAATGGCTTATGTTTAGAGATACCAAGGATTCATAAATTCCCCTGCAGGGGGTATGGTAGCTCGCACTGTGTGAAGTGTGGTTTATAGGTAGGAAGCATCTAAGATCCTGTTACCATGGCAGTCTCTCCTCTCTCCCTTCACAAAAAGCTGAAAAATTACTTTCTGTCAGAGCCACACAGTAAATGTGGAACACGAACAGCTGAGATACAGAGCTGCTGACAGCCAGATCTAGGTGTTTACTTCCAGGAGAAACTTTTTTAGTCATTCTGGCACAGCAACAGAAATCTTATTTTAGCTGGTATCACTTTCACTGCCACCTGAAAATGCAAACAACTTAAAGTTTGCACAAGATACAGTGATGGAGACAAGCAGCCAAACAGCCCGCATTGACCAGGGTGGCAGAAACCAGACCGGTTTTGGGGAAGCAGAAGACGGAATTGGGCAAGAAGCAAGCCAGGAAGCCAAGCAACCTGAGGCAGGAGGAAGAGTAGTAGCATCAGATGGGGAGAGGGGGGAACTAAAAGGAAAAAAAAAAAAAAAAAAAAGTCTTTTTCTTTAGGCAAAATACAAGCAGAACCTCCCTTGGGTTGGAGCATTAAAATTCATGTCAACCCCCCTTTGCACACAAGTACGCTGGAGAGCTGTTGGTAGAGCTGTCACCCATTGCTGCCCCAAATGAGGATTTGAAAAAGCTCCCTGTGCTCTGCTGTGTTTACAGCAATAATGAGAGCCTGGAGGAAGGGGTTAGAAACATCTGAGTTTAATAAGGGCTAAGCAGCACACAGCAAAAAAGAAATGTCTGCCCTTCCGTTCAGGGCTACCACACCCCACCAAGCACCACAGCACCAGGCCAATGGGAGGCTCAGCGAAGAAGAGACGTTATGTCATCCGAACAGCCACAGCAGCCCATCTGCCCCAAGCCTTTTCATGATGAGAAGAAGCATTTCAAACCAAGCTGAGAGCTCCCAGCACCACACTTTTGAATGGCTAAATAAGCAAAGTCCTGTGGGGAAAAAGCAGATGTTGATTGACCCCAGGCACAAAAGCCAAGGACAGAAGGGGAGGTTTTGTGCAGTGCCTTAACTGAGCAACTCCATCTCACAAGGTCATCACAACAGGGCAAAAGGAGTATTTAGCTCATTTAGCACCTATGCTGCTGCCTCTTCTTAGCCCTAAACAGCTCTAACATCCAACATACACAGGGTAAGTAGCATTCTATTCGAGTTTCTCACATGGAACAGAAGACCTGTAACCTTAGTACTCAGGTCCTGCAATCACGTTTGCTGCATCCCCTTCCTCACTTCTGCAGGGTCTACCCCCAAAACTGCCCTCACATGAAGCAGGTACCTTTCATAAAATGCCTTTGCCTACACTGCCTTCATGAGGGACTCTCTTCCCACCACATGTACTTGGTCATTTTATTCCATTGAGAAATGCAAAGCAGAAATAAAGAGTCTTGTTCATTTGCCAAGTCAAAAACTCCCCTCTAGAGTGCACATACACCAAAAAAAAGGGGATGGGAGGACAACACCCAGAAGAAACAGGACGGGACCTGTTCTTAACTCTACAGACTCAGTAGAACTTGGTTACATGACCATGTCCAGGGGGATATTCCCCTGCCTCACAATTTCATTGCACTGGCAGTTATGAGATGCTCTGAGCAAACACATACCTACACCTAGTGCAAATACTGCAAAGAATATCACTTCTACCCAGTTCCTAGGGGCAGAAAAAGTTGGAACCGATTAAAAAGACATCTGACTACATAACCTGATGTCAAGATGGGACATGAATAGATATATTTCTATGTAGTGGTACCTCACATTACCTTTAAAGTTTTGACAGATAGTTTGTTTACTCAGCACAACGGAAGGTGGCTGGAAAATGACAGCATTACTCAGCTCTCAGAGGACAGACAGGAGACACACAGCAGACCACAGAGAAGTAGAGGGAAGAGTCCTACAGAACAGAAGCTCACAGATACCTGTCTCTTCTCAGCTTCAAAGAGGTTTCACAATCAACTACTATGATTTTAAGTGGCAGATTCTCTTTTCCAGATAAACCATATTGATATGGAAGAGGAGACTGATCCATCCCAAGCATAAAACATTATGAAGCTGCCCTCAGTTTTTGTCTCAGTAGCATCCATTGTGTGGGCCTCTGGGTGAAAGTCATTTCTAAACAGATAGGAGAGGTTTTTTTCTTTGCCAGAGCTATGATTCCCCTGCTTTGGAAGCTGAAAAGGAGTCTCAAACCTGAAATGGCTTCCTATTTGTTGTTCCCCTCAAAAAGATTCAACTACTTTCAAATAGCCAGGCCTAAACATTACAGGCAACACTCTCACCCAAGCATACTCTACTGGCAACGTCAGTTTGTTTCCAAGAAGAGAAAAACATTAAACTTGTCAAATGCAGCCAAAACATCTAAACCATGTTATTCCATGCAATGGATTAAAAGTCAACAAATAATTGTTTCTTCCTAAAAAGGAGATAAGGAACAAAATCAACAAGGAACACCACCACAGTTCCCACCCTTGTACCTTTCTGTAGTAGTATTAAGGACTCCAATTCAGATTAGTGCCACATTGTGCATAAATACACTGAGCAGGAGCTTTAGTATTATTCAACTACATGAAAAATTGCAGGACAGTAACCCAATTAGTAGCATTATACTTTTTTAAACTTTTGCAGCTATGATCCTTAGCAGAGTTTTTCTGATACCTAAGTTGGCACAGGCTAGCTTTATGCTCAAAGCCTCAAAACAAACATTATGCCTCAGTGAAAGTAAATTTAAGTACCATCTACATCTCTAATTAAAAAAGAGTTGAGAGCTTTAAGCATATTGCAGAAATGAGGTTGGATGAATTTTAGTATTACCCTACAGGTAGCCTATGCTTTACAAAACAATAAGGTTTCCAGACATGCTAAAGGTCTAATGCAGAAAAGAGTGTAAGTAGCTGGTCCATTATCCTAATCCAGCAGACCTAAAGCACTCTGTTTTCAGTCTTTCATCGCTACCTCAAAGTAATTCTTCATTTCCCCCCCTTTATCAAGAAACAGCTCAAGAGAACAAAGATGTAAGTAAATATTCTATGATCCAAGTGTCACAGAACCACTCCCCCCAAGCAAAGCTGTGAAGTTTCTAACCTGATGTATTTCAACTAGGATTTTAGTGCACTAACAGGCTCAGCTTTGAGAAAATGAATAAATAAAGGTTACTGGAAGAGACGCATTTGTTAATTTATCCAAGGGGAGCAGAAGTTCACTGCCACCCATTGCTTTGCCTCTCTGCTCCCTTTTTCTTCCTAGAGCTGGTAAATGAAACCTACACGAGAGGAAGTGATTCACACAAGCAGCTGGAAAGGCAAGACCATAGGAGATTTCCTAAACGAATACAATTTACTGCAGTAACTACAGTCCCGTCTGGTATTTCAAAGCCATTCCAGTGTTGCTAGGTCCTTACACTACCATCGGCTTCACTGTTAATTGCATTGTGAAGTTACAGCACTGAACCTCACAAGTCAGATGTAGATCATATGGCTGCAGAGTCCCGGAAACAAACACCAGATAGTTCAAGGGTTTGGTGAAGAGCTTAAGACCTTCTGACCTCTCGGTTACCTGGGTAGGGCACTTCAAAGGGGAATTAGTGCAGAGGACTCAGTGTGACACAAATCCCAGTCTGTTTGCTTGACATTCTCACACAGTCCATAGCAAACCATAGAAAACCAGAGACCTCAGGCAGTGAGCAGACTATTAGGTGATGGAGGGAATGACTCAGAAAGCAAGACCCTGTCAGTAAAAGGAAAGAGAACCACATTTCTCCAATACATATAGTTTTATATTCCACACCCACTTAAGAGCCACAGGAGGTTCAGAACTTGGGGCTGAAATCAGGTTCAAATCATCTTTCTCTGGTAAAGAGAGAATTAACACACAACAGTCAGGAAAACTCCAGGTATGTGTTCTGAAAGCACTCTGACAAACTGCATAAATCAGGATACTGATCTATAGATCACCTTTTAATATTAAGAACAGGCTTCTATCACACAAAGGGACCCACACTTACTTAAAAGTACTAAAACCTCACCTAAGAGGCTGGAGGTTGTTACATTACAGTGCAGTTGTGCATCATCCTTCAAATGGGGCTGGGGAGGGGCACTCCTGTCCTAGCAAATGTGTAGCTGTAGGACCAGGCACAATGCAGGCAGCTGTTTTTTTGAAAAGAACAGATCTACATATAACAGGTCCACCCAGACATCTTGATTTTGAAAGCCAGCCATTCAAGTGACTATTAGGAGGCTGCGAGCCTCAAGGAATAATTGACAACGTATTTCAAGCATCACCTAAACATCTGAAAGCATCACCACTTCAGCTTTTT